>CAUDMG010000064.1:397500-837500 GCA_958450375.1 Homarus gammarus
GGAAGTCCGTTATATAGAAGTCCGTTATATGGATGTTTTACTATATCACATTCTCAAATACTACAACTGTTATGGCGTCTTGATGCTGGCTGGTGACGGAGTCGATTTCACATACATATTATATATAAGAGAATTTTACATTATAGTATTTCCCAGATAAAAGTGAACAAATTTCATATAATTCTCACAACTTTTATATGACTGCGAAGTATAGATCTACAACTTTATGTATCATAGAGTTACAGAATTATAGAGGTTCTCGTATAATCAAATGATAAGATGATCCGGTGTGAATGCTTGTTATGTTAGTAAAAGCTGTTTATGGGATGTTATGACGAGAGAGCAGATTTGTAGTCGTAGTAAACCCTGCTTTAGTGGTCAGAGAAGATGATTACAGATGGCTATGAATGTGGATGACTAGGATTAAGGATGACTATGATTACGGATGACTATGATTATGGATGACTATGATTGTGGATGACTACACGTTATATAAAATCCTCTTAGTAACGTAGAGTCCTCTGAATATATCAACGTCAGGGTCGAGTTACCATCTGTATAATCACATCACCACATCGTCATCCATATACCTATATTTTAAACTAACAGGTGGGATTTACTCTCATATTTCTGATGACATTTGTGGGAGCTGACATACAGGATTTAAATCATCTAGGAGGTTTACCTGCCTATGTATTCAACGTTCTACCTAACCTAACTTAACGTAAACCTAACCTAACCTAAACTAAACCTAACCTAACATAACATAACAACACACACCTTCCTTTAACCTCTTACAAATCTTACTCGGAAAATTACAATACCCGTTTTCTCGTTTATATTTTTTTTCCATCGATAAAAATATTCAGTGGAGGTGCTCAAGGGGGTAGCCGTCAGATTCTTGATATATGTTGGTCGTTTTCAGGTAAAATATGACCCAATTTGAAGGATCAGTGAGCCAGGCTGTGAGTTTAGGAACGACAAGCAATGCGGCAGAGATTTATTCATGAGTGAAATTTAGTGCCATGAGATATTTCGACACCCAAGTACACCTGTAGTTTACAGTGTGATAAACGGCTTTGTCACGTCCTTCCTTCCTTATTTCTTCCTTCCTTCCTTCCTCCCTTCCTTCCTGTCTCTCTCCCTTCCTTCCTTCTTTCCTTCCTTCTTTCATTCCTTCCTGCTTGCCTCACTCCCTCCCATCCTTCTTTCATTCCTTCCTGCTTGCCTCTCTCCCTTCCTTCCTTCCTTCCTTCCTTCCTTCCTTCCTTCCCTCCTCCCTTCCTTCCTTCCTTCCTTTCCAGGCGTTTGGGTACACGTAGTAGATTTAAACTTCGAGTCATATACAGATTTATATATTTACGTGTTTTATGGGTGTGTCCAGGTGAGCGTTGGTGTTATAATGTCATTACAGCGTTTCAACAGGTAAGGTCATTAAGCGCGTAACTACTTTAATAATGACATTAATCCATCAACAATGACATATAGGAAATACAACATAACCTAACCTAACCTAACCTAAGTACTGCTTATGAATAATTGATATAATTAATACACTTTACTGTATCAGAAAATACATAGATATCCCAGGCTATGTATTCTTTGTGGTGTATTCATCATGTATATCTGTATTCATATCATCAAACTCATGTAATTTTTAATAACATAAACGATACAAACACACGATTGATAACAGTTCCTTGCCTACGACACGAGAATTAATAACATTCTAATAACTTTCTTACTCTACGAAAAAACGAATGATAACAGTATATTCCCTACAACAAAAATGATAATAACATTCTTACTCAGATAGTATGTTTATAGATGCATGAATGTGACAGACGTTCTCAAGCCTCTCTGAATTCTCACTAATATCGTGTCCAGTGTTAACGCGTTATCGATATACATTCCATCTGTCATGCACGCTGTAAGTTATGTATATAGTAGTGTTGCTTTCACTTACTAAATGGTGTGTGTGTGTGTGTGTGTGTGTGTGTGTGTGTGTGTGTGTGTGTGTGTGTGTGTGTGTGTGTGTGTGTGTGTGTGCACCATAAAAGAAATGTAATAATATCCGTGTGAAGAATTCTGTACGTAACCTCCATTAACATACAAACATGAAATTGAAAAATAAACACACACACACACACACACACACACACACACACACACACACACACACACACACACACACACACACACACACACACACACACATCCACGTATAACAAACTGACTACATTAGCGGTGTTTAATCATACGTTAAAACACATTAAGTTGATACGCAGTGAGCAATATACCCATCAGAAAATAACTGTATTTATCCCTGAACCAAACACGCGAAATACTTACCAAAGGAATGTCATGAGTGGTCAGGGTTAGAGCTGAGTGGTAGACTGGGTTTATTCTGTAACTCATGTGCTGGGTTGAGTGGTCAGGGTTAGAGCTGAGTGGTAGACTGGGTTTATTCTGTAACTCATGTGCTGGGTTGAGTGGTCAGGGTTAGAGGTGAGTGGTAGATTGGGTTTATTCTGTAACTCATGTGCTGGGTTGAGTGGTCAGGGTTAGAGTTGAGTGGTAGATTGGGTTTATTCTGTAACTCATGTGCTGTGTTGAGTGGTCAGGGTTAGAGTTGAGTGGTAGACTGGGTTTATTCTGTAACTCATGTGCTGTGTTGAGTGGTCAGGGTTAGAGTTCAGTGGTATATTGGGTTTATTCTGTAACTCATGTGTGGTTTAATATGTGTTGGTGTGAACAGAAGAATTTTTTTTGTTTGTGATGGGATAAAAACGGCACCTAAGTTTGATGATAAGAGATGTATGTATGTATGTATGTATGTATGTATGTATGTATGTATGTATGTATGTATGTTTAAACTCTTAAACCTCAAAATACCTCAAAATATAACACCATCGTCTTTAAACTTCAACAACAACAAGGACACAAGGACTACCACTTACCACTACCACCACCATCACTCACCACCACTCACCATCACCACTCACCACCACCACTCACCACCACTCACCATCACCACTCACCACCACCACTCACCACCATCACTCACCACCACTCACCATCACCACTCACCACCACCACTCACCATCACCACTCACCACCACCACTCACCACCACCACTACCACTCACCTCGTCTTCTAACCAAAACTACAAGTGACTCTACCAAACTACTTAGATCTAATCACCTTGTTAGATCTCGCCCTCCAACTACAACAAGGCACGTCACCCCACTACCACCTCCCCTCTAGTTTAGTACCACTCATTCCCCACTCACTAAAAAAAAATCCTAGTTTGGTATAACGTGTGTGAAAAATGTAAATAAATCCTACAGGACGAGAAGTCCCATATCCTACAGTCATATTCTAGAAGTCCTACAGCCTCCTCCAGTCATATCAAATCCTACAGCCTCCAGTCAAATTCCTTCAAGTCACACACACACACACACACACACACACACACACACACACACACACACACACACACACACACACACACAGACCAATAACCTTCCGTCTCAGTAGTTGCAGTTGTTAGACATGGAAGGAACTACAGCCTGTCTCCGTGTTGTTCTTCCGTATGACAACAATTACGGGGTTTATGGCACGGCTCAACCACACTGCGAGCATACAGATGATCCTCTTCTTCCTCCTCCTCTTCTTCTTATTTTCCTCTTGTTCCTTCTCTTCCTCTTCGTCTTCCTTCATATTCTTCCTCTTCTTCTTTTCCTCTTAATCCTTCTCTTCCTCTTCTTCTTCCTTCCCTCCTCCTCTCCATATTCTTCCTCTTCTTCTTTTCCTCTTAATCCTTCTCTTCCTCTTCTTCTTCCTTCTCTTCCTCTTCTTCTTCCTTCATATTCTTCCTCTTCTTCTTTTTCCTCTTAATCCTTCTCTTCCTCCTCCACCTCCACCACCACCTCCTCCTCCTCCTCCTCATCCTCTTCCTCTCTTCTTCCTCTTCCTCCTCCACCTCCTCCTCCTCCTCATCATCATCATCCTCTCTTCTTCCTCTTCCTCCTCCACCTCCTCTTCTTCCTCTTCCTCTTGCTTATAACCAACCTCCTCCACCACTACCGCCACCATGATCACCACCGCCACTACTAAAACTACCATTAACGCCACCATCATCACCCATCGCCACCACCACTACTAAGACCACCACCACCATCGCTACCACCACTACTAACAACTACCACCACCACTACAACTACCTTGACCTTTGTTCATTACTATACTACCACTATCCACGTCGCCCCAGCCACTGTTACATAAGTTAATGAATTTTGCATAGGGGGGGGGGAGGGCGTTGTTGTTATTGTTGTTGTTATTGTTGTGGAGTTGGTTTTATTCATGTCATTCAACCTTCAATAACTATAAGATCTCATAATCACGTACTCTAGATTAATTCCATAAGCTAACCTAACCTAACAACACCTAACCTAACTTAACTTAACCACACCTAACTTAACCAAACCTAACCTCACGCTAACCGAATTAACACGAAAGCTTTTTTTTTTCTTTTAATTTGAGAGAGAGAGAGAGAGAGAGAGAGAGAGAGAGAGAGAGAGAGAGAGAGAGTCATCGTCTCTTATTACCTCAGGGAGTTAGTGGATGTTATACCGTAGGCGCGTCTACTAAATAATTAAATAGACAAGTCAGAAGTAGATCCCAAGAGAGAGATATTCTATTTTTTGTTTATCATGAGTGTCGGGAGATTTATGGTACATCACCTCTAGCCATTCCTAAATTTACAGGCTAGATTTTTTTGTCCTTAAAGCACAGGAATATAAACCAAATCCACAATAATAATAATAATAATAATAATAATAATAATAATAATAATAATAATAATAATAATAATAATAATAATAATAATAATAATAATAATAACAATGATAATAAAGAAAAACAACAACAATAAATATAAGAAATAACAGCAAAAAAGTAACAAAAACAAAAGTAACAACAACAACATCAGCAACAGCAAAACAACAAACAACAACAATGGCAATAAAATTATGAAATGAATAATGAATAAACTAAAAGATGAACAAATAAATAACCTATGAATAACAATTAAATAAAATATAATAACTATACACATAAAATCACTACTGAAGGTGACTTAAGAATCGATACAGAGTTATTGATATCGATTTGAACGGATGACATTAAGGCTTCGTGTATAATTTAAAAGAGATACAAGGCTCTCTCTCTCTCTCTCTCTCTCTCACCTTCCTTTTTTCCCTTGCCTCTCTCTTTCCCATCTTCGCTTTCCCCTGCCCCTCCTCTCTATCACTCCCTCACCCTCATTTTTCCCTCCCTGCCTCTCCCTCACCCTCGTTTTTCCCTCCCTGTCGTATCATAGAGACCAAAGTTCCACCGTCTCCTCCAACCACTTCTGAATTCGTTTTTTTTAGGACGGGTTCGAAGATTCAAAGTCTCGAACTCCTGGTGACCCCTCCCCTCAAGTTTCCGATACTTTTCACACCCTTTTTCGAACTTGTCTCGATTCAGCTCGTGTTGGAGAAGTTGACCTTTGATTAACTCTCGCTGCAGGCACGGGGGGGGGGGGAGGGTCAGGGAGGGACGTGACGTGGGTTTGTTTGTTTGTTTTTTCTCCTGAATACAAGGACTAAATCCCTCCTAGACAAAATCCTATAGGAGAAAATTCCACTAGACAATCCTCCTCAAAAGGTAAAAACTCAAATCCCCTCAGTTCGTGTTTATGTAAATCCGGATACCCAGTTAGTTTGTGTTGTGTTTTGACTCAAATGAGATTTTTGCCCAACAATCAGCTTGTCATCAGTAGAACAGAAAAAGGCATTAGTCAAAATAGAAACACCAGTGAATTTCTAGTTGCTCCCAGGTGACTCATAACCACAATCGGGGAATTGCAGCACAACATGGCAGCCACACCACATCAATCGGGTGTAGGTAGGGGGGTGTGTGGAGGGCGTGGTAGCCAGATGAACTACGTGAAGCCAGACAGTAACCTCTATCTTTGCTCCACCCTACCACCTACAATCACAGTAATTCAGTGTTGGCTAGACTAATATACACCACACCTTATGAATAACTCCTTCATTTACCCCAAAAAATATAAAAATAAAAACCATACTCTCTCTCTCTCTCTCTCTCTCTCTCTCTCTCTCTCTCTCTCTCTCTCTCTCTCTCTCTCTCTCTCTCTCTCTCGTCTGCTGAATTACACTCCATTTACAAAATTACACACTGCACCAAGGCTACAATGTTTTTCCTTTCCACGCGTTCTGTACATTGATTCACCAGGTATTCAGTCACTAGGTATTGCAAGTAAACACAACACAGAACACGAAAATAATTTACCACACACACACACACACACACACACACACACACACAAACACGCACATACCTGAGTTTGACCGTTACTTCAATCCTGGAAATACACTCACCTGCTCTTAATTAACAACTAGGTACGGTGATTACTCGAGTGATTGTTGAGGTGGTTGTATGGTGCATCAATAACGATGGTTTTTAAGTGAGTGTTATTTAGGTTATTGATGGTAGGTATTAATGATTAGATAAACCCCTTTAGTACGATGATTTAACCCTTTGTGTACGACGACTTAACCCCTTCACTACGACGAATTAACCCCTTGAATAAGACTACTTAACCCCTTGAATACGACGACTTAATCCCCTTGAGTACGACTACTTAACCCTTTCATTACAACGACTTAACCCTTTCATTACGACGACTTAACCCTTTCATTACGACGACTTAACCCTTTGTATACGATATCACTGCTCTAAATGGAACTGATTACCGCATTCAAGGCATCAACACAAACACAACTCTCTTAATCTAGCGACGATGATCACAAACTGTATATAATAACCTCACAGACACGGATCAGTGAGGGTATATCACCTTGACCCAACGTGTAACACTGGACAACTCACCGGGGGAATAATTAACTCCTGTCATTCACGTATACAGGGTCATCCACCATCATTCGTACCATAAATAAAATATATGGTAATTGTATTTCTAGTCTAAATAAAAATAAATAAATAACTACAATAATAATTCAAAATATAATTGGTATCATGTCCTTAGTAAATGAATTGAAATACATTGCTTTAATATTGCTATCATAAATAAGTTAAACAATACATTCTCAACTAAATAACAACTCATTAACGATCAAATTACCCCAACAAGACGTAACAACCCATTAACGATCAAATTACCCCAACAAGACGTAACAACCCATTAACGATCAAATTACCCCAACATGGCGTAACAACCCATTAACGATCAAATTACCCCAACGTGACCTCAAAACTCATTAACGATCTAAATTAACCACTAGTTGAGCCGCTCACTATCGCAATCCAAACCCACCATTCAGTAACCCTCTAATGAAAAAAAAATATGGACAAGAAAAATCAACAGAATATTGGCTGGACTCTAAAAAAAATGAGCACTGGAGTTAATTATAGTGAAACCTCCATATAACGGACTTCTCTCTCGATATAACGGACTTTCAGCTCTATGTATATAGTTCGTTATATGGGGGTTTCACATGAAACTGACCCTTGATATAACGGAATTTCCTCTCTATATAATCCATAAGATGTTTTTTATATATATATATAACGGACCCTCGATATAACGGACTTTCAGCTATATATTGTTCGTTATACTGTAGTTTCACATCTAACAGACCCTTGATATAACGGAATTTCCTCCCCATATAGTCCATTAAATAGAGGTTTCTCTGTATTACCTGGCCGCACAACACTCACCTGGACCTGACATATAGCGGAAACTAATCAGAAGTGCATCAATATTTTTACTCCCACGTTAACTGATGACTGACATATTATTAACACATAATGTATATAAACATATCTCATGAATCACATAGATATCGCATAGACATCATATAGACATTCGCATAAGCATCACATACGTAGATATCGCATAGAATCACATAAACATCACCTAAAAATCACATAGACATCACATAAACAACACATAAAAATCACATAACCATCACATAAACACCACATAAACACCACATAAACATTACTGAATAGATGACTTAATGTTTCTGAAAATATTCTCTCCGTGTCATTATGGCGGAGCTCCAGTGTAGTGAGGTACCTTTATTTTGGGTAGAATTAATGGCCTGGGTAATGGTGTGGGGGGGTTATGGTGTAGGTAAGTTTGTGGGTTGTAGATAGGTTGAAGGACACGTGATGGTCGTAGTGGTGGTAGTATTAATAGTGGTGGTGGTGGTGGTTGTAGTAATAATAGTGGTGGTGGTGGTTGTAGTAATAGTGGTGGTGGTGGTTGTAGTAATAATAGTGGTGGTGGTAGTGGTAGTGGTAGTAGTGGTTGTGGTGGAAGTAGGAGTAATAGTATTCTTAATAAGGGTGGTAGTGGTAGTTGTAGTGGTAGTTGTAGTAGTAGTAGTAGTAGTAGTAGTAGTTGTAGACAGAAATAACAATATTAATGTCAGCAATAGCACCAAATAGTAACAGCCAAGACAACAGTATCAAACCAACAGAAACCATGATAATTATTCAAATATAAATAACACTAGCACGAACTAATAGCAATGGCAACACTGTGGTAATGTTCACGACAGCAATATCAAGAACGTACACACACACACACACACACAGCTGACCTTGGTGGGTGGGTAGGGAGGGTGTACTTGATCATACTTATGTTCATACGTTATCCGAGTTGGGTTAATTTGGTATTAAACCTTCCCTCTCCCCTTCTCCTTTCTCTTCTCCTTTCTCTTCTCCCTTCTCTTCCATTCTTGCCCCTCTTCCCCCTTCCCTTCCTCACCATCTACCCCATGCCCCCCCCCCTATCCCTCTTCTCCCTCTTCTACCTGTCCTTCCCTTCCCTTCCCTTCCCTTCCCTTCCACACCCCCTCCTTCTTTCCTTCCCCTTCCCCCCCGTTGGTCAGGGTGTTCCAAGAAAAGAGGGAGGAAGGGGGATTTATTACCGCTATTAAAGCCATACTTTCTCGGTAATATTCAGCAGGTCGTGTTACTTTTCCCTGGAGGTGGTTTTTTTTCTTCATTTTTTCTTCTTTCCTCTCTTGTCTTTAACGTGAAAATACAAGACAGGAAAGAAAAGGATAATTCATTATGAAAGAGACGTTTTACTCTGGCTAAAACCTTGTACAGTATATTAAAAAAATTCAAATTCCTCTGGTTAAAAAGAAATGTACAAAACTCGTGTTACTCTGGTTAAAGCCTTGTCCAGATTACTTCCTCTACCCCCCCCCTACCCACCACACCCTTTACGAGGTACGGATTACTGTGGTTAAGACCTTTACTGAGACTATTGCACTATGCTACCTGGTTGGTTAATCTAGGTAAACCCTTGCCACCTTACTTGAGAATGCTAGTACGTCTGGTCACGAAATATCTCGCCATTGTACGCTTGTGTTCGACACCGTTGCGGCCATTCATTCATCAGGATATTTGGGGAACAAACAGCGTGACCTTATACACATTCAGGCAGGGACCACAGTTATTGATTGCTTAGGTGACGGGGAGCGTGGTGGAGAGGTGTGACGGAGAGGGATGGAAGAGACTGGTTGTGGTGGAGAGGTGGTGGTGGAGAGGGTTTGTGGAGAAGCGTCGTGGAGAGGGGTAATGGAGATGGGTTGGTGGAGAGGCGTCGTGGAGAGGGGTGGTAGTGCGTAGGTGAGGGGTTGGTGGTGGTGGAGAGAGAGGTGTTGGTGTCGTTCCCTCCCACAGGTGAAGGAAAGGTCAGGTGTGTTTGTCTTCAGAATGCTAGATGGCTTCCACGATTGAGACATTCGGTTTTACTAGGACAGTTTATAATACCCTTCGTGCCAACCTCTACTGACAGTTACGACCGGTGTAAAGGCATCCAATTGGTGATGTTTATAGACCTGACGACAAGGAACATAAAGATAAAAATGGTTTATTCTATTTGTAGATTTTTATAAGCGCTGTTTGAAAAGATATTAAATTAATGAGGTAAAATAAACTAGTAAAATTTGAATCTATCCTCCATAATAAACTGCCAGTCAGTAAAACGATACTGCCTCTACCGTACCCCCTAATGTAAACACAAATTGTGACGGCATTGACATGTAAACACGGGCGACCGCAATGCATCTGTAAAGGCCTCGTCTAATATAATTCATTTCATGCATTTTTCAACACGTTGCGTGAAGTTTGCTTCCGACGTGAAGCCAGCGAATAAAAGTCACCCAAAAATATGCCTGTAGAGAATTTGTTCAACAAAATCATTGAGGACTTGATCATTTTTTCAGCGGAAGACTAGAAAGGGGTTTAGACGTTCACAATATTTCTTGTGTCATGTTAAGGCCAGGGAATGTTTTCATTGATAAAGTGGAGTAAACACGACCCACAACTTCAGATATTAATGGAGAATCAATACACTTTAATTCTTACTATGAAACGAATGACTTGATTTGAATATTGGTCAACATATGAAGTTTACATATGGTTTAGCTCTCTCTCTCTCTCTCTCTCTCTCTCTCTCTCTCTCTCTCTCTCTCTCTCTCTGCGTTTTGCATATATATTTTTACACATCCCGTCCTATTTTTTTTGTATGGTGCACCACGAGTGTTTGACTATCCCCATTCAATACACAGTTTACCACTATACACTAACACAACCCATACAATCTCCATACAATCCTACGCCATATATACACCATACACGCCTTTCATCTCCCCCATCTCGCCCTCTCCTTCCTTTCATCACTTTTCTCTCTGTTTCTTCATTTTTCCTTCTGTCTTAATCACTTATATCCTCATTATCCATTTTCTCAGTTATCGTTTATTCCGTCATTTTAAAACTCATTTTTTTTATTTTTCTTTCTGATTCACTTTCATCATAAACACTATGTTTTTTTCAGCTTTTATTCTCAACCGATTTCTAATTGTCTAAGTTCTATTTAAATTCTCTCTTTTCATATGTAACTTCCACACTTCGTCATTCTTACCTTGCACACCTGACACATAAATTGGAGTGTGACTCTCTCTCTCTCTCTCTCTCTCTCTCTCTCTCTCTCTCTCTCTCTCTCTCTCTCTCTCTCTCTCATAGCTACAATACCCAGAAGATTACATCAAACCAACTCACCCCACACACACACACACACACACACACCACCAGCACCATCATCACCACCTTCCCACACACCAATATCACCACCACCATCACCACCACCACCACCACCACCACCACCAACACCACCATCACCATCACCACCACTCCCACACAACCAATCACACAGACTATGCGTGGGGGGCCTCGTTTTACCAGAACCAACACAACGCTCGGTCTATGGACACGAGTACCAAACACATTAAACTTTTTCCGTCAACTTTTTGTAGTGGGTTTGGTCCGCCCAACCCGAGGCGTCCATTACTGAGTTGTGGCTTCGGCGGGTTTGCCAAAATCCTCATATTTTATTTACACGGGACCGATGCTCTCACCTAACCTACACACCCCCCCCCCCCCCCCACCCCCATCTGAAATGTATGTTTTTGGGTACGTATTTTTTATAGGTGTTTTTTTTGTGTGTGTTTTTACACCGTTGTATTGGGTTTTTTCAATGTGATTTCAGCTGTTTTTACTTTTTTTAACACTTATTTACAGGTTGTTGTATTATTATTATTATTATTATTATTATTATTATTATTATTATTATTATTATTATTATTATTATTATTATTATTATTATTATTGTTATTATTATTATTATTATTAGTTTTATTTTGTTTCGTCACCAAAATATGTGAAACTGACTGAAACTAAGAGACTTGTATATCACTGGTCAGGTATTTGTGGTGTAAATTCACATATTTTGTTATTTTCCTTGTTCAGCCATCACACTAAAATTAAGGTTTATGGCTGATCGAAGTACAATGCTTCCAATGGCTATAGTTTCATTCCCAACTTTCCTTCCTTCCTTCCTTCCTTCCTTCCTTCCTTCCTACATTTATTCATTCCTTCATTTATTCATTCATTCCTTCCTTCCTTCTTCCTTTCTTCTTTTGTCCGTTCCTTCCTGCCTTCTTTCCTTCCCTCCTTTCTTCATTCTAACCTTCCTTCTTCCTTTCTTCCTCCCTTCCTTCCTTCCTTCCTTCCTTCCTTCCTTCCTTTCTTTCCTATCCTTCCTTCCGTCCTTCCTTTGGTCCTTCCTTTCTTCCTTCATTCAACATCTTTCTACAGCTATCAATATTAATGTACGATTGTATGTACAACTTTCTGATAAAATATAACTCACCATGCTACTCTTGTTCAATCTTTATGTACTTGTTCTAGTGAGTGTTTGTCAGATTCATCTAAATAACAACGTGTTTTAGTCAGTTTACAGTAAGAATATAACGTGTTCTTAGTTTACAGTAAGAATATAACGTGTTCTTAGTTTACAGTAAGAATATAACGTGTTCTTAGTTTACAGTAAGAATATAACGTGTTCTTAGTTTACAGTAAGAATATAACAACATGTCTTAGTTTACAGTAAGAATATAACAACATGTCTTAGTTTACACGACGTAATTAACACACCTCTCAGGAGCTACACTATACCCATACGCTCTCAAAGACGACCTCCATTTATGTCGTTATATATTAAAGAGAATTGCCACTACGCTTTCTATTATCTCCCAGCAACTCAGAGTCTCAATGTGACGTAACCTAACCTAACCCAACCCAACCTAACCTAACCCAACCTAACCTAACCTAACCTAAGATGGCTTTCAATCCGTGTATGAAGTGCTAGGCTCAAGATGAAGTCAGTATATGAAGTGCCTTTAGAACCTCTCCTGACCGTCTTGGCCTAAATGACGAGGAACAGATTCCACTCTAAGTGAAGTAGTCCTCCAGTGTTAACTCTCCTCCCCCTCCCCTCTCTCTCGTACACGAATGGTGATGGACGGACATACACTTGTTCTGATTGTTACATACACACGCACACGAGCATACATACATACATACATACACATCCGCGCACATATACATACATACACACACACACATACATACACCCACACATATCCCATCTACCTCACGCTACAAGAGAGAGAGAGAGAGAGAGAGAGAGAGAGAGAGAGAGAGAGAGAGAGAGAGAGAGAGAGAGACCAAACAAGCACTATACCACGGCACGTACTGGGATATCAGTAACGCTGTGATGACAAAGCACGTTTTTTATCTATTTCATACTGAGTCATTACCAAGTTCTCAATTTCCTGCTCCCTGCCGGCAAGCTCTGGGAATGAGGGAAAACGACTCACAACCAACACGTTCCCCGGCCATCTTTATTGGGTGCTGACAGCTTCACGGCATCCAATCAGCATTATGCTTGTACTGCTCTTTTGTGTTTCCAGTACAGATATTGGAGTTATGGAAGTGTGAGTTTAATTCCCTAAGGCTTTGTTTTCTTAATTGGATATAAGTAGACTGGAACCAGAAGCAAAAGCAAACACGTTAATTAATTCACTCTTATGACTGGACAGATGTGTACCCCTTCCACAACACGGCCATGAGATATAAATAGCCATTGACCTTTTAATTAAAGCTAAACAAGACACAAACTATATCTCGCAGCGCTGTGAATCAAGTCATATGTAATGTGTAATAAGCCAGTACTCAGGGTTACGACTCTACTTTATGTGAAGGTTTATGCCGGCGGCCAGAACAAGTCGATACATTCACCTTCTACTATATACGGCAGCGTTTGTCTCACCCTGGCTCACAACCCGCCACCACCACCTCAATTCATTTCCCGTGGCGCACTACACTCTGTTGTGATTTATATTACGCAGCCAAAGGTCAACTGTCCATTAGGGTCCACAGTCTCCCAGGATCGTAAGACAACTTTCCTCCTGACTGGTGACTTAGTTTTCCTTTCCTCCTGACTGGTGATGTAACTTTTTTCCTGACTGGTGACATAACTTTCCTTTCCTCCTGACTGGTGACGTAACTTTCCTTTCCTCCTGACTGATGACGTAACTTTCCTTTCCTCCTGACTGGTGACGTAACTTTCCTCCTAACTGGATGACTGTAAGAACACGAGTAACTGGCACACTAAAGCTTACCACATAAATAGCGTCCATATTACACTGAGACTGTACCGTAACTGGGTCCATTCCTCCCCCCCGACGAAACACCCTAACAAGTTACTCCCACGTGTAGTCTAATACTTTAACAATGGCTTCACTCTTCCACTTAACCTCTAATAAACAGCGCCATTTTCTAATGTGGTACATTAACCCGTGATCTTGTGTACCCGCAGGACCTCAAGGCAACTCCCCCAACAGCTTAGGTGGTTACAGTGGCAATCTACAAGGCAAGGATGGGATATTTCTTCAGTCAAACCACACCGAGATCACCGCTCAGTCTGGTGCCACCGCTGCTCTGCCCTGTCGCCTGTCCTCACCGCTTGGGGACGGAATGGTGAGTCTTGTCTTTCTCGTTCCCAAAATGTTTCCAATATTGAGGATTTTGCTGTTTTCTATGTGAATATTTGAGTTATGTTAACCCCTTCACTACAGAGAAGCCACTTTTAGTATTTTCTTCAGCTAATGATTTTATTCAGCACAGAACTAACCCCGTACATAAGTGGTTAAGAACGATTATAATAGTGATTTACTTATTACAGCAAATGAATCCAATTATTTTGATTAATCTAAGTTAAAACAAAAATTTTTACTTATTTTCACCAATAACTGAAAATTCTATTACTCCACAAATTTTCAGGATATTTCTACAGTTTTCTTTCATATGAACACACACGAATGGTCATTAGTTACGGGTCCTTATGTTGATATAACACTGTTATTACTAAGCATCAATAATTAAGGTTTATATAACTAGTCTATCAAGGCAACATAACATATCACTCAACCTCCACAAACTCGTTCAAAATATATCACGTTAAGTATATATTATCTTCAACTAAATTAGGATAAATGCTATCTACTTAATACCATTGATTACCATATTTTTAGAACCTACTTAAAAGGTATTGAGTTTTATCGGGGATTTACGAGGACAAAGGGAATTGGTATATTGAATGTAAACTTTGAAAAGCTGGAATTTTGGAAATAAACTTTAAAGAACTGGTGAGTATCAATTATCTATTAATGTGTGACCCCTTCTGAAGCATTGATTTTCGTGACGTCATGGCCGTGTAAACGTCTCTCTCTGCACCACGTCACTGTCTAAATTAACCATGATACGTCGAGTCACAAAAACGTAATATCGTAATCCTTAGGTGAATAAAGACATTGCCAATCAAAACAAGAATAGGTCAAGTTAAAACAGACATTTAATAATCTAAAAGGCTGCTGAAAGGCTTTATATGGCAAAGACTGATGTAAGGGTCAGTATGCGTAGACACTTTCAGCTGACACCAGAAGGAGGTTAGAGACCTTTGAAATGTAGTATTACAGGTGAATGTTAAGAATAAGCTACACTGACAGGAAAACAAATGAAGAAATACTAAGATTAGAAAAAAACTTTAAGAGAAATACTTGAAATGTACAGAAAAAGACAAATGAGATACTTTGGTTATATAATTAAGGATGAGGGAATAATAACAAATATTAATGGACAAAGTTGAGGGTAGGAGGGCCAGAGGAAGGTAGAGACAAGGATGGGTGAATGAAATTAAAAACTGAGTCCCCAGAGAGATACAAAACCTTAGAGGATTGATAAAAACAACACCGGGAAAGTTAGAGTGGAGGACTGTGGTCGCCAACCCTCAGATAAGTGGAAGGTGCTCTGATTCATTCATTCATTCATTAATAACAAAAAATAACAAGCATAATACATATATGACAGATAAATATACAAAATCTTTACTTAGTTGTATAAAATAAAATAGATAAAATGAAATAAATAAATTAATGTATCGAGTAAAATTGGAAGAAATAATTACATAAACTCACCTAATTTATCCTCGGTCCCTCTCCGTCGTTGCCTCCACTGGGTATAAAAATAACTCTCAGGACGCAGCAATATTTTAAAGTCCTGGGGGAGAAAAAAATGAGTTGATCTGAGTTAGTTGGCAAATAACCCTTTCTTTTTAAATTCAATTCTGGGGTTAATATTCAATTTCTACCCTGAATAAAATAATATAAATATAAAAATGACAAAATTATCTCGTCCAGACAATTATAATATGTGTTTATTCAATTTTCCCTGTAGGTTTTTTCCGTTTTTTTTTTTTTTTATATCTTTCCAAAACAGACTAAAATTTAATAATAAAAAAACTCAAAATTCGTAATATGAAAATCAACAATGAGTAATTAGTGGGAATTATACATATATATACACAAACACACACCAAAATAGTACAGTACATTGTCGGAATATGAAGGTTTATCATACAACGTTGATGGTATATTAAAAACGGGGTTAAATTAGTTATAACGGGGTTGTTACTATTACGATTTAATGGATGGTGATAGTAATTGTTGTTGTTTATGATGGTGATGGTAATTGTTGTTGTTTATGATGGTGATGGTAATTGTTGTTGTTTATGATGGTGATGGTAATTGTTGTTGTTTATGATGGTGATGGTAATTGTTGTTGTTTATGATGGTGATGGTAATTGTTGTTGTTTATGATGGTGATGGTAATTGTTGTTGTTTATGATGGTGATGGTAATTGTTGTTGTTTATGATGGTGATGGTAATTGTTGTTGTTGTTGTTGTTGTTGTTGCCATTGTTTTCCTATAGTTATGAGAAACAAAAACAAAGGCATTCTATCCAGTTCACTAGATCAGTTTTTTACAGCACAGTATATAATGAAATTTAAGATCTTTCTATTATACGGTTTAGTCACCAAACTTTAGTGTATTTTATTGCTGTAATAGTCGTGGTATTTTAACCTGGGGAATAAGTAGATCTTACACTAGACCACAACTGATTATTCTGGTTCTGGCTATACTGACTGTTGTGTTTTCCTGTATCAAGACGCTTATAGCTGCCAGGGTTTACAAGCAACGAGTAATTCTTAGCTGTTATGTGAAACAGCTAAAGCTAATATTCCCGAGAGAATTTTCATCAACAGTATAAGTGTGAGGTTGAGGAGAAAGAATTTGTGTAGTGTTTAATTACATGGAAAGGCTGGTTTAGGTAGTTACGTGTTAATGTGATGTGAAAAGTGTAATGTTTTTTGTGGATTTAGTTTACTTTTCTGAAATAGACAAATAAGACATCGTTTTTTCTTTGTCCATGGGGAGTATTATCTACGTATATCTATTACTTATAAACATGAGAAACTCTTAAAAATAATGTATATGTATTTATGTATGCGTCATAGTGTCGGGTCTTTAATTTTCAACTATAAATTTTTTACAGGACTAGAAAGAGCTAATTTTCACCAGCAAGGTGTTGAATCATTGCTAAGTGAATCCTCCCCGCTGTTAACATTATTTATTGGATTAGTTCATCCACTTTGTCCCCTCTCGGCTACAAATTATTGATGATATTAGTGGGTCAACATCATGCAACACGAGACTCACTACAAAACTCCACACTTGAGTGTAAATTACTGAATATTTCATTGACATTGAGGTGTGAAGCAATAAAGTCGGTGATTGAGTAGGAGGAATCAAATAAAGTTATTTACACATAAAGATACAGTCTATGCTTCATTTTTTTTACGATATTAACTTATTAATTAAAATTGACTGTAATAAAATAATAATGCTGTAATTTGAGTTAGGTGATTCGATAACTAGAATTAAATAGCACCGTTCACTGAAAGGCCTTCCAGTGAACGGTGCTAAATAACACAACTAAGACCTTCAAGCACAAAACACAAGCTCGAAACGATATACTTCCTTTAGTTATAAAAAATAAATCATATATCAGGTGAGTTTTTTTTTCGTCTACATAACTAATACACATGTTCTGGTTACAGGTGTCATGGGTACGTCGTCGAGATTATCACCTGTTGACAGTTGGACGACAGGTGTACTCATCAGACGCACGAGTCGGAGTGAAGGTGTCGCCGGATGGGTGTGACTGGATGTTGACGGTGCGGTGGGTGGCCTCTCACGATGCTGGCCAGTACGAGTGTCAGGTGTCATCCCACCCTCCCCAGGCCCTCATGGTCAACCTGCATGTTGTTGGTAGGTCTTGGTTGGTCTTGTGTGTGTGTGTGTGTGTACTCTCTCTCTCTCTCTCTTTATTTTGTCCTCCGTTCCATCACTGTCTTATACTTTACCTCCGTCATCGTCTCTCTCTCTCTCTCTCTCTCTCTCTCTCTCTCTCTCTCTCTCTCTCTCTCTCTCTCTCTCCTTGGTGACTTCGGGACTACACTATACCACCAATAATTCCTTTCCCGTGTCAACAATTGGACAGCAGTCAAGATTTACTAACTTGAAGTTCGTTTGCTAATCCACAATTCATTGCAAATATGCACAGTCAACGGGGAGGAGGTGAGTAATAAATCACACACACGGTGCTGCCAACTTGAATTATCACGCGTGTCTTCCGCCCCTATTACAAATTGGGGGATCACCTGAAGATTAAGCCCCCATATTATTTCACCTGATGATTAAACAATCTAATCTAACCTAACCTAACCTATTTCAACCTAATCTAACCTAACCTAACCTATTTCAACCTAATCTAACCTAACCTATTTCAACCTAATCTAACCTAACCTAACCTATTTCAACCTAATCTAACCTAACCTATTTCAACCTAATCTAACCTAACCTAACCCTCACCTAACTTAACCTAATCCAACGCTAAACTTACATAACCTAATCAATTAGGTTTTTAATCCTCGGAGTTAAATTAAATCTGGGGTGTCTAATCTTCAGGTGGCCACTCATATCATCCACCCACGTTATAAACACAGTTACCCAATGACGTGTAATCATCTTAAACATTAATAACTACAGGTGGTCATTATTCTCTGTAACACCTGGATAATTAAGCTTAATGACTCAGGTAGAATTTATGTGATTAGTTAGTTTTGAAAGGTAGATTTATCGATGTTTTCAGGATATTTTATGGATGTTTTCAGGATATTTTATGGATTTTTCCAGGATATTTTATGGATATTTTAGCGAAGTTTTCAGAATATTTTATGAATGTAGGATATTTACGGATGTTTTCAGGATAATTCAAAGTTACTGAAATCGATGCCTCACTGTATTAGCTTCAGAAGAGAGTATAGAAGAATATTTGACTATTTATTCGAAATTACAGGCTTTTTTACGTTATTTACCAACTATTGTCATTGTTTGTTAATTTTGTTTTCGGAGATACGAAGCCAAAAGTTTATATATATCAACTGTTAAAAATAATTCCAATAACACATCTGTTTTTCTTTATTTTATGTATAATAAATATTGTTAATCTACGTATTACTATTTAAATTACCCTGTTATTAATGTTTTTCTTCAGTTATTTGCACTATAAATCACCATAAATCACACTATAATTCATTCTTGTTGGTAATTGAGGTAACTATTTTTGGAGCTTTTTATCAACGTTGGAATGGACCTAATATCTCATTTAGTATTAGAGTGATTTATAGCCGGTTTGGTTAGGTGAGGTGAGGTGAGGTGAGGTGAGGTGAGGTGAGGTGAGGTTAAGCTAGGTTATGTTAGGTTAGGATAGGTTGGTGGTAAAGGTGCTGGTGTGGCAACAAGCTAGAGTTAATTAATGTTAAAAAAAACATGAGTTACTGAGTCAATTATAAAAGTGAAGGCTAGGTTAGGTTAGGTTAGGATAGGTGGTATGTGTGTTTCTGTGATACACACACACACACACACACACACACACACACACACACACACACAAGCTCGCGCACATTATCCCACATCTTCTAGTCACCAACATTAAACCATGATTATAACCCCATGACCTATAACCACCACAGCAACCCATGACTACTAACTGTCACTACAACCCAAGATCTATAACAACCCTTGACTACAACCCACCAATAACCCACGATCTATAACCACCACCACAGGCCATAACTGCAAACCATCACCACCACAACCACCACAACCCACCACTAAACCTACAACCACCCACATCACTGTTCTCTCACCCACACAGAGGCCCATGCTGAGATCGTCGGAGGAGGAGAGCGGTACATTCACCATGGATCTTCCCTTATCCTCGTGTGTCTCCTTAAGAGCGCCACAGAGCCACCCGTGTATGTGTTCTGGTACCGTGGTGACAGAATGATCAACTATGACAAGTGAGTTATTTGTGGGGGTGTTGGGAGGGTGTGTGGGGGTGTGGGGAAGGTGTGGGAAGGTGTTGGGAGTGTTGGGAGGGTGTGGGGGTGTGGGGGAAAGGATGATGGTGAAGGGGTGTGTTGTGAGGGTGTGGGAGTGTTGGGAGGGTGTGGGGGTGTTGGGAGGGTGTGGGGGTGTTGGGAGGGTGTGGGGGTGTTGGGAGGGTGGGAGGGTGTGGGAGGGTAAGCAGGAAAGGATGATGGTGAAAGGGTGTGTTGGGAGGGTGTGGGAGGATATAGGTGAGGGATGAGTGTGGGAGGGCGTGGGCGTTGGAGGAAAGTGTGGAAGTGTGGGAGTTTGTGGGTGACAAATGTACAATAAGTGTGGGGTTCGAGGATATAGGAGAGAGTGTAAGTACCGACGTGTGTGTGTGTGTGTGTGTGTGTGTGTGTGTGTGTGTGTGTGTGTGACATGATTAAACTATATGAGGTGTGGTGTACGTGGGTGTGTGTATGATATAGTGGAAGGCGTGTAGGTGTGATAATGAGTGTGTTTATACATCGTGTGTGTTTCTGTGTGTCTGTGTAGATGCGAATTGTATAACCAAAAAAATATAGACGATATGAAGTAAGTATAAATATAAATAAAAACACGATAAACACAATGAAAGAAAAACGAATAAAAACAAAGTGAATTAAAGACAAAAGGAAGAAATATATCCTCTCTATGTGCTTCAAGGTTGCGTGTGTGTGTAGATCATTTTAATGGTCATCTTGTTAGGAAGGCCACCAGGACCACCAAGACTCGAACCACCACGCGACCATAACTCAAACTCGATTTTACCCTCAAAAAAAAAAAACACTAAAATTATTAATAAGGACGAAAATAAAATAATTGTAATGAAGTTAAAATAGTGAAGTATTTTATGACCTCTGAGGAATAATTTAAGATAATTATTTTTAATAGTGTCTCTTAAGAATGATTTATTTCCCGATTAAAAAGATTTATTGTCATCATATATGTTTTATCTACCGCTATTTCCCCCAGTCATCAATAAGTCACTAAAAATTCTCCATGCCACAATATATTCCTGAAGGAGGCGCAGCAGCAGTGTCATTAACGTCACCATAAAGCCTTTATGTTGTGCAGGAATCTATATGTATATTATGTCCTTGAGATGAAAGGTTTTTGAAATTTCCTCCTATTAAGTCAATATTATACTCCAGTGGTTTATCTCTTGGCAAACGATCCTGTTAGTGTATCCACCTAGGGGTCTTAAAACACACACACACACACACACACACACACACACACACACAACACACACGAGGTATATGAACGGAATACCTAGATTTTCTTCTTCATCTGAAAAAAAAAAACACTATGTACCGGCGTATAAAATTATATACACCTGACACACGGACACACGCGACGAGCCGAGCAGAGGGAGATAAAAGTGAACTAACAGGAAGATTCAGGGTTTTTCTACACACTTGAAAAAACATCATCCAGTTATAAATTCATACACAACGGCAGGCCTGGAGCAGATAATGGGAGAGCTTATTGAATGCAATCGGTAAGGTCGGGGCGGCGGTGCCATATTGATAACACCATACCATAAACCTTCGTCCGAATCCCTGCCTTTGTCGCTGGGTCTGGACGCGCAAATATTCAGCGAAAATGTCATCCTGTGAGGCTGTAAATTGTTCCAAATGTCGAGAGGAACTCATGGTTATAGCTTCCACAGGTGAAAATCATAATATGAATTTAAGGTACAGGTATTTACGAGTTATGCAAGTAAAATATATATGAAATCCTTCCTTTAACTTTTCTTCTCTAAGTTTTCTTGCTTATTAGTCTGCCATAATCTTTTCCTCGTCTTAGATTCCTCCCCATTCCATGCATTCTTCTTCATACACCAGTTACTTTGCTAATTGATGATACCTTGTAAGTGGCATTCCAATACAGACCTAATGGCTAGAAGTATTTACCACACACACACACACATACACACACAGGTGACCAAATTACCACATGTAAATTGACAATAAGACCATTTTTATCACAAACACACGAGCTGACCGGCCACCAACCTCCCCTTGCGTGTTGTCTGTGTCGTGCTGCAGCGCCTTTTAGTCAAGAATCCTTCCAAATTTACGACACTCTCTCATGGTATTGAACGATCAACGGAAGAAGAAAAAGAACAAAGACTTTACAGTGTTTGTCAGCTCTAAGAAAGAACCGAGGACGAATTATTAGCCTAGAATACACTCATAAATTCAATTACATTTAAGGTGTATTATACGCAGTTTGTGAGAGCTGGTATGTTCACAGGCATAATAGGTTTGGTTAGGTTAGGTTAGGTACGAGTTGGTGCGAAAGGTTATAGGGAAAATTATAGTGTGTGTGTGTGTGTGTGTGTGTGTGTGTGTGCATAATTAAAGACTATCTAGGAACACAACACAGGGACATTCTAAAAATAAAAGTGCTGTGTGTTTTAAACCAATCCAAAGCGACAACAAACGTACCAGAATTGTTAATATGTGTTAGTCAAGCGAGATAGATAATTTTATAGACAACAAAACACAAATAATCATGAAAATAATAATATGTAGTGTATAAAAACTTACATCATAATAAATATTTAATCCAATTCAATATAAATTTCATTACGTAATCAATAATAAAAAATTTACGTAAAATAAAATGGCCTTCACAAACACTTATATACGTGAATATCTCTAAATACTTATAATTACGATTATTTTACACTTAATTTACTTATATTTATAATAAATTACTATTAAAATTACATGAGAAAAGATTACCAAGGAGTAATCATTAATAACAACTGTAACTGCTGGTTCAGTAGTTACTTACGGTAAGCAGCCAGCCTGATGACGTCATGTGTTCACCTCGCACAAATTAGGTCCGTCAGTGTTTAGACATCACTATTCACATCACTTAATACAATCACAATATGATTAATTATGTAAAGTCATAATTTATAATATTATTAATAGCATTTAATTAAATTTTCAGAGAACGAGATAAGTTCACAGCGAGTGGGAGGATGACACACGAGCAACGTTTTATTTTCACTGTTTAAACTATTTTCTAAGTTTTCTATTCGTTTTAGTTTATCTCAATAGTTGCTTCAGAGTTTTATCTATCACACAATAACACTAAAATTGCCTCCACAGTAATTAATACAGGTAAATTCAATAAAATTGTTAACAGCCACAGACGCGCGTGCACAGGTAAGAATCAGTGTTTCCTCTGACCGTCGGTAGCTTTGGCGCCTTGGCGGGTGTAACGCTTTCGTGATTTCATAAATTAGTTTTGAATAATTTTTAAATTATTCATAATATAGAACAAAAACAAAATAAACATAAACATTTTCATTTAAGAATACCTGCAATTTTTTTTTGGACAATCTAGTGTTTAATGTTACGTAAAGAAACAATATTCCTCCCTCCCCAAACCCATACATCTTTCGAAAGTATTTTTATCCTGAGAACCAAAGATAAATTAGTCGCTCTCACAACACATTCAAGAGTCAAACACACATTTATCTCTTATTTGGTTGTCCTGTAAGGTTACGGATTGTCAAACACGTTGTACATCAACCTTGATGAAAATATTTATGTAGTTAATGAACGCAACATACGTGGGAGATGTAGCTCTTAATAATTAATACTATAGTTAATAGTTACTGTCTCGTAGGTGAACTAAAACCCTGCAGCTGAGTTGTTCAAATATTAATCTATCACAACAACCTCAAAATAACTTAGGCGTAGCTTAATATAATTCATAACTATTACAGTACTCCTTTACTGTAGGAAAATCTACAACAAATATGAACGAGAAATTGAAGAAGAGTAAAATATGGGAAACCTTATCATTAAAATACAATCAAACCAGACATCCGCCATTACCCAACACGATACATTGCCTTACCTTACCTTACCTTACCTTACCTTACCTTAATTAACAAGACTTTACCTTACCTTACCTTACCTTACCTTACCTTACCTTACCATAATTAACAAGACTTTACCTTACCTTACCTTACCTTACCTTACCTTACCTTACCTTACCTTAATTAACAAGACTTTACCTTACCTTACCTTACCTTACCTTACCTTAATTAACAAGACTTTACCTTACCTTACCTTACCTTACCTTACCATACCTTACCTTACCTTACCTTACCTTACCATACCTTACCTTACCTTACCTTACCTTACCATAATTAACAAGACTTTACCTTACCTTACCTTACCTTACCTTACCTTACCTTACCTTACCTTAGTTAACAAGACTTTACCTTACCTTACCTTACCTTACCTTACCTTACCTTACCTTAATTAACAAGACTTTACCTTACCTTACCTTACCTTACCATACCTTACCTTACCTTACCTTACCTTACCATACCTTACCTTACCTTACCTTACCTTACCATAATTAACAAGACTTTACCTTACCTTACCTTACCTTACCTTACCTTACCTTACCTTAATTAACAAGACTTTACCTTACCTTACCTTACCTTACCTTATCTTACCTTAATTAACAAGACTTTACCTTACCTTACCTTACCTTACCTTACCTTACCTTAATTAACAAGACTTTACCTTACCTTACCTTACCTTACCTTACCTTAATTAACAAGACTTTACCTTACCTTACCTTACCTTACCTTACCTTAATTAACAAGACTTTACCTTACCTTACCTTACCTTACCTTACCTTACCTTACCTTACCATAATTAACAAGACTTTACCTTACCTTACCTTACCTTACCTTACCTTACCTTAATTAACAAGACTTTGCCTTACCTTACCTTACCTTACCTTACCTTAATTAACAAGACTTTACCTTACCTTACCTTACCTTACCTTACCTTAATTAACAAGACTTTACCTTACCTTACCTTACCTTACCTTAATTAACAAGACTTTACCTTACCTTACCTTACCTTACCTTACCTTAATTAACACGACTTTACCTTACCTTACCTTACCTTACCTTAATTAACAAGACTTTACCATACCTTACCTTACTTTACCTTACCTTACCTTACCTTACCTTACCATAATTAACAAGACTTTACCTTACCTTACCTTACCTTACCTTACGTTAATTAACAAGACTTTACCTTACCTTACCTTACCTTACCTTACCTTACCTTAATTAACAAGACTTTACCTTACCTTACCTTACCTTACCTTACCTTACCTTAATTAACAAGACTTTACCTTACCTTACCTTACCTTACCTTACCTTAATTAACAAGACTTTACCTTACCCTACCTTACCTTACCTTACCTTACCTTACCATAATTAACAAGACTTTACCTTACCTTACCTTACCTTACCTTACCTTAATTAACAAGACTTTACCTTACCTTACCTTACCTTACCTTACCTTACCTTAATTAACAAGACTTTGCCTTACCTTACCTTACCTTACCTTACCTTAATTAACAAGACTTTACCTTACCTTACCTTACCTTACCTTACCTTACCTTACCTTACCTTACCTTACCATAATTAACAAGACTTTACCTTACCTTACCTTACCTTACCTTACCTTAATTAACACGACTTTACCTTACCTTACCTTACCTTACCTTACCTTACCTTAATTAACAAGACTTTACCTTACCTTACCTTACTTTACCTTACCTTACCTTACCTTAATTAACACGACTTTACCTTACCTTACCTTACCTTACCTTACCTTACCTTAATTAACAAGACTTTGCCTTACCTTACCTTACCTTACCTTACCTTAATTAACAAGACTTTACCTTACCTTACCTTACCTTACCTTACCTTACCTTACCATAATTAACAAGACTTTGCCTTACCTTACCTTACCTTATCTTACCTTAATTAACAAGACTTTACCTTACCTTACCTTACCTTACCTTACCTTACCTTAATTAACAAGACTTTACCTTACCTTACCTTACTTTACCTTACCTTACCTTACCTTAATTAACACGACTTTACCTTACCTTACCTTACCTTACCTTACCTTACCTTACCTTAATTAACAAGACTTTACCTTACCTTACCTTACCATAATTAACAAGACTTTGCCTTACCTTACCTTACCTTACCTTACCTTAATTAACAAGACTTTACCTTACCTTACCTTACCTTACCTTACCTTAATTAACAAGACTTTACCTTACATTTACCTTACCTTACCTTACCTTACCTTAATTAACACGACTTTACCTTACCTTACCTTACTTTACCTTACCTTACCTTACCTTAATTAACAAGACTTTACCTTACCTTACCTTACCATAATTAACAAGACTTTGCCTTACCTTACCTTACCTTATCTTACCTTAATTAACAAGACTTTACCTTACCTTACCTTACCTTACCTTACCTTACTTTAATTAACAAGACCTTACCTTACCTTACCTTACCTTACCTTACCTTACCTTACTTTAATTAACAAGACCTTACCTTACCTTACCTTACCTTACCTTACTTTAATTAACAAGACCTTACCTTACCTTACCTTACCTTACCTTACCTTAATTAACAAGACCTACAGGTGATATAAGCCTTGACCAGATTATTTCCCCTAAGCCCCTGAGCATAAAACTAGATTGGTATCCTGTACATTGCTTGAGGGAGACGAATATACACACACACGCTAGGGAGACGTGAAGGAAGTTTTACCTGTTGTGTTGAGGCATAAATGGGAATTGGAAAAGGAAATGTAATAAATAAATAATATAAAAATTATTGTGAAAGTTTATGAAAGTTGAGAGAGAAATTAAAGATTGGTGATAATGGTATTTTGTAATAGAGGTGTTCAAAGGTGTACTTGTGGTGTTCAGTGATGGTTTTCTTTAATGATGGCATATCACACTACCATAGTCTAACACAACACCACACTACCACTCTACCATACCATCACACCAACCAAAACACCACACGACAACTATCAGTCTACCATAACAACACAACCACTACACCACCACTATCAAAACACCATTCCACCATACTGCCACACTGCTATACCACCTACCACACCACCCTACCACAGTACCACCCTACCACCACAGTACAAGGCATCCCACTAATGACAGGTTATATTGTGTCTTAACAGGGAACGCGGGGTGACAGTGGATAACTCCCGTAAATCCTCCAAACTGTACGTGTCTTCAGTGTCCCGGCGAGATGAAGGGAATTATACGTGTGTACCGTCTAATGCTGCCCCAGCCTCTGTAGTTGTCACCGTTATCCAGAGTGAGTAGGGTAACCTCTCTCTCTCTCTCTCTCTCTCTCTCTCTCTCTCTCTCTCTCTCTCTCTCTCTCTCTCTCTCTCTGTTCTCAGTTTATTATTTTCATCAGGAGTAAGTGTCTATCTGTCTCTCTCTGTCCCTTTACCTGTCAGTCTCCTGTCTCGCCTCTCGGGTGATTACTGTCACCAGGTGTGTGTGTGTGTGTGTGTGTGGTGGGGTATGGGTCGGTGGGGGGGTGTGGGGGGAGGGTGAGTGGGTGGGTGGGTGGGTGTCTGTCTGTCTGTCTGTCTTTAGTGTATCATGTGTCTTTAAGGCTTATATTAGCTCGTTTGTCTGTCTGTTTCTGTCTGTCTATGTCTACCTTACCTGTCCTTTGTCTCCCTCTAGGCTTAATATTTACATTAGTTGGTATGAGTGTCTGTCTGTCTGTTTCTGTCTGTGTCTGTCTGGGAGTGTCATGGTAGCAGCGCCGTGAGAGACACTGCTGTCCACATGAATGAAGGTATTGTCATCCCCAGACGGTTGTATCATACTGTCTCTGTCTCTCGCTTTTGTTCCTCCTTGCCTTTGAGATAATCCTTTGTCGTCTCTCTCTCTCTCTCTCTCTCTCTCTCTCTCTCTCTCTCTCTCTCTTTGAAAACTTAGAAAATTTTATTATTATTATTATTATTAGTGTTGTTGTTGTTGTTGTTGTTGTTGTTGTTGTTTTAGGTGAAGCTTCTTGACGAAATTCAAAAATTAATTCATGTTTTTTTTTTTCTTTTAATACTCACAGAAGAAAACCCGGCCGGCCTCCAACAGGAAACTAAGGCGGAAAAGGAAACATCATCCGCCTCATCACCTTCATCATCATCCTCCTCTTCATCATCATCATCATCATCATCATCTTCATCATCATCATCATCATCATCAGCAGCATCCTCGTCGGTATCATCTTCAAACAGCAGCAGTGGGGCCATGATGGTGGGGAGAACAGCTACACCCTCTCTCTTCCTCTTACCGTGCTCCCTCTCCTCTCTGCTGCCTCTCTTGACGCGCCATTTCTTCAGATGATGTGTGAACCCGGCACCAACAGGGATATAGGTAGTTAGATACTCCACCAACCATTAAACTCAGTACTGTTGCCAAAAAAAAATGAAATTACTCTTGGGATAAAGGTACTGGAATCATTTTTAAACCGTTGCAGAGTTTAGAGGAGATCAAACGAGTCATTCATATGTGAAATGTTGATTTTGAACTCACTCGTGAGATAGTGACGTCATATCCTCCCTTACCAAGAAAACATCAACTTGTTTTAATTATTCAAGCATAAATACCATGTATATGTGTATAGACGAAGGAGAGGTATACATGACTCAATATATCCATGGTTGATGTATAAATTAATAAATAAATACAAATATACTTCCTTGTGTACAGTTGCGGTGGAATGTTTCAAGTATTTACGTTTTTCTGTTGTTTTTGTTTATGTTTTCCATGTTATTGTTGGACCATGTGCCCGCCCCCCAACGCTATTCTTATTCTTCTTTAAGCGATATATCCATGAAGGTGATTCTAACGTTTTGATTGGTTCTCAGAGCGTGACGTCATATATTTACATCAATGCTATTCCACCAATGCTAGCTCGTGTTTCTCAACCAAACTTAACCTATCCTAATATAACTTAAACTAACTTAATTTAAACTAACATGATTGAAGTTAAATTGACTTTCATTCAACCTAAAATAACTTAAACATAACCTTAACTCTGTCTAACCTAACCTAACTTAAACCAACTTAAATCTAACTTAAACCAACTTAATCTAACCTAATCTAACTTCACCCAAGAAATAAGTTTATCATCAAGTCAACATAACTTATCAGGTAACATCACGTTCTGGGAGTCAATCACCTGCCTAATTAAATCACCTGTGAAATTTTATAGCTTAATGGGGAAAAAAAATTACGACTCCCTTTGATACCGAGACCCTTAAACACCCCCTAAGATACTTTAAAGACCTACAACACCCTTTCAGATTCTCAAAGACTCTCACAGTACCCTTAGGATTAATTTATTTTTGATGATAAGGAAACAAAATCGATTTATGGTCGTCTGTAAAAAATTTTGCGCCAAGTTTTCACTAATTAGTTTTTTGTTGGAATTTTAATGAGTTATAAATTAATTCACAAATATTTGTAAGTTTTAATTTCTCCTTTAACCAGATATGAAATTATAACTAAATAGCTCACATAACCTAGAAAATATATATATAACAAGTCAGAAAATGTTGTCAAAATTAACTCTGAGACTCTACCATACTTTAGATGTTTGACCTTATCATCAATGGTAATAAATCCGGATGTACTGCATGTGGCTTACGAGAACCATAATAACTGAGGTGTTAATGGCAGCGTCTCTATCCTAAAAAACTATGTGTTCCTAACTATGTATATATATACCACTATTATCCATACAACAAAGTGTCATAGAGGAGTGTTTTGTGTATACCTTCCCACTCCTTCCCACTCCCACGCCCTTTCCCTCTCCCCGTCTCTCCCACTCCCCCTCATCTCCTTAACTATCATGAGAATAATGTACATAGACCAGTGTCCATCATGGTAGCCCCTGTGTCTGGCTCTGGTTATATCATGTTGAAATGCTCGTGAAGAAAAAGTGATATGTATTATACAGAAGTAAGTGTGTATAGAGATAATTGGTTGTGTGTGTGTATGTGTGTATGTGCGTGTGCGTGTGTGTGTGTGTGTGTGTGTGTGTGTGTGTGTGTGTGTGTATGTGTGTACTCGGACATTTGCACACATACAAAAATTCATCAACACACACACATACATACATACACACACACGTAAACTTAAACACACACACACACATACATACATACATACACACAGACACACACACACACACACACATACACACACACAAACAAACAAAGTGAAAGGATTATTCTCCTTTCTTATTTTGATTACTTCTTGATTACTTAAGATATACTGTAGAACTATGGTTATGCCGGGTATAAATGGCTTGACTCACTTATAAGTAATATGACTCACTTATAAATGGTTTGACTCACTGATAAGTAACCTGACTCACTTATAAATGACCTAACTGACTCATAAATTACCTAACTTACTTATAATTACTCTAACTCACTCATAATTGACCTAAGTGTAATGACTCCCTCTTAAATGGCTCGGCTTACCCATAAATGACCTGCCTTAGACCTGACCTACAATGGCCTGACTCGTGTAAATGACTCATTTGTCTATTCATTATTTGACTCATTCATGAATCCTAAGAGTCACTTATAAAATGACCTGACTTATAAATGACTGAATGACACTGACTTATGACAAATTACAGTGTCTTATGACTAAATGACAGTGAATCATGACTGACAGTGACTCGTGACTAATTGACCGTGACTCATGACTAAGTGCGAGTGATTCATGACTAATTAAGAGTGACTGGTGACTAAAGAACAATAACTTATGACTAAATATCAGTAACTTGTGACTAAACAACAGTAAATCATGACTAACACTGACTCCTGACTAAATAGCAGTGACTTATAAAACACTCAAGACCACAACAAACATTTACCTGGATGTGAATTATTAATGTTGTGTTCTTCGTTCATATACCACACAAGATGGCTGTCAACCAGAATGTAAACAAATAGTGCGAGTGTGTTAAGGGATCGCGAATGTAAGACGATAAACTACAAAAAACAGAGAATCATATCTGTAGAAATTGTGTGATAGTTTTAAAGTGGAGAAATGTGCGAAAGAGTTCAGATTTGTAATGAATATATAGTGAAATATACCCTTTAGTGTATCATTCAGTATATTCGGGTGTATTGCTTTAGTTTGGAGAAAGACTGAGTGTACAGGAAGAGAATATTATTTATACTTTGATGTGATGTTCGGTAAAATGTCTTAATTACTACAAAAAATATATATAAAAACAACTGTGGGAGACTCTTTTACACTGAAAAGCTGAAAGTATTTTGTTGTCGGTTAGTAGACAGTTATTGCAATAAAGATGTCTGATTGGCCACAACTAGCATCGTTTTCTTGACCTTTTCTCGTGTTTAAGTGGAAAATTAAGAGTTGGATTAATACAGTACAATATTTCAAGGCAAAGCTACACAGACACACACACACACACAAAGAAATAATGTTAAAATCAATAAAATAATATGTTGGACAGTCGTGAGCAGAGTAAGTGAAACGTGGGTGGTTTTGACCGTAGACTTTCACAGTGGCTGGCCGGGTGGTGTGCGTGAGGCCTGGCGAGTGGCGACACACTGACACACGACTTTTTATTATTGTCAATTAATAACTCTCTCATCTCTCTCTCTTTTACACACACATACACGCACACAGTCCAGTCCCAACCATTGTACAAATTATCAACACCTAATTATAATATATCTTATTTGTATCACTTATATTACGTGTACATCATTTGTAAATCAAGAGACCCATTTATGTAATTTATGTAATTGTATATTTTCAGCCTTCCGGCTGCCATGCTCTTTCAATAAACCGTTAATTATTATTATTATTACACACACACACACACACACACACACACACACGTCTTGGATTTGATTCCCGAGCGTGTTAAAATTTCCAATAAGTTTCTATGCTTCACTTAACCCTGTGTACCTACCTCTGATTGAAGCCCCGGTTGTTTCATTGTTTGTCGAATATCTCTCTCTCTCTCTCCCGCCCACACGTTACGTCACGCCCTCCCCACACAAGAAACACCCACCTTTACACTAGCAGGAGATGTAGCGCGTTGTTTGGGTTCTCCCGGTGGACGTGACGGGAGGTGAGGCGGAAGATTTATCACACAGCGAGCGTCAACATTCTCCTCCATCTACCTGGAGAGAGAAGGGGGTTTGTTTACACCTGGCCTACTACATCTTCCATCATCACGGTGTATTGTTGACCTACAGCTGATCGCCTCATCCAACACCGTCTGACCTTACATGGGTAAAGGTCATGCTTGAGGAGAGGAATAGGAGAGAAATAGGAGACAAATAGGAGGAAAATAGGACGTTATATTTTTTTTTTTTTTTTGGGGGGGGGGGGGGGAGTACTTGCCAACAGTGTGTAACAGAGACGTGACCGACCGCCCAAGTGGCTAATAAGCTGATCATTAGTAGACATACAGACAGACAGACACAGAAGCTACCATAAACATTAAACACAATAAATTCGGACTTTTCTTATAATCGTAAAAAGAAATTATGCTAAAAAAAATCCCAAAAGCTAAAAATTAATAAAAAGTGACTTAGAACCATCATAAAAAATCCAGCCTTAATAATCCACAAAGTTAATTTTTTTTATTTTCATGGAATCTCACCAATCATAATTATGTTGACGGGTCCTTGTCTAGAGTTAAAAAAGATGTCACCAAAGTTATTAAATTCCGAGACGTAAAAGTTACCAACCTCAAGGGTCATTTAATGAGGTCATGGTAGTATCTTAAGTCGAGGAACACAGTCTTCTGGGAATCTTAATTAACTTACTCTGAGTTAACGTGAATTTCTCGGTCATTCACAGTCTTATTTCTCTTTCATACATACATTACGCTACGAACTGGTGGCTCTAGATTGTGTCAAACTATAGGTTCACCACTCCGGTAACAGTAATAAGTAACACGGTCACCAATGAAATTAATAAATGAAAGGAATAAGCAATACACTGGAGTAAATTAAAATACAAATTCATTAAACAAAAGAAATAAAACATCTGACAAAAGTACAAGAACATAAAATTAAAAGATAAGTTTACAAGTATTTTAAGATAAAGTAATATTCACAACTCAGCAGACAAACAAGCTACGTTAATCATAATTACAGTGACAATTAAGCAAAAAATAATGAGGGTTGGGGTAAACCTAGCAATACAATAGAGATTATATTACTACACCCTTCTTTTACCAGTACAATGTTACAAAATTTCAAGCCTAGTTCACAATACATCCTACAAATACTATCATATCCTACACAATATTACATCCTACGCACAACAATACATCCAATACAAATAAAATATTCAATCCTATTCTTCCTCCACTTTCCTTGACTCACACTCTCTCAATAATATAATGTATAAACAAGTTAAAGTCTTTTCTATGTGTTGAACTCCTTCCACCGTTTCCACCTCCTTCAGCCACGTCATACCAGCTTCTCCTCCTGTCCAGTGTTCTATGGTCACCACATCACATTTTGGCAGGAATCTACACCCAATCAGGCATTAGTTTTCCAGTGGCGCCATGAAACATACATACATACATACATACATACATACATACGTTAATAGATATATAGTTTTATCGATAAATTGATGAGTACCAACACAGCCTTGTAAACAGACAGATGGATAGACAGACAGACATAAAAGCTAGCTTGACAAATAGGAAAACAAACAAACAGACAGTAAAACAAACCCACATACAGACAGATAAACACATTACACAAACATTATATACCGTACATATTTCCCTCCTTCCTCCAGAAAAAAATATAAAAAATAAATAAATAAATAAAAATTATAAAAAAAAAAAGTTCCCTTGTCGTGTTAGAAATGTTGGGTGTGAGAGAAGCTGTTCACGAATGAGGGGAGGGAAGAGACACGCTAGACTCACATAGCAGTCGTGTTAATGGCGACAGTACGACTCATAACGACTCATAAGATCTCTTAAGGGCTCATAAGGGCTAATAAGGTCTCACAAGGACCATTATCCATGAACAACTACGCTGGACTGGCCATGTTACCCACATGGACGACAGTAGACTGCCAAAGCAGCTACTTTACAGTCACCTAACGAATAGTAAACGTAACGCTGGCGGGCAACTGAAAAGGTATAAAGAAAATCTTAAGACAAACCTGAAAAAGTGCCATATCGGCCCCTCACCTGGGAGTCGATTACTCCACATCGTAACGCTTGGAAGGTGTCAATACTTTCTAGTTAGCCCAACTACAAACTGAGGCAGACAAGCGCCAACGCCGGAAAGGCGCTGCCGCCGCCCCTTCCGCACTAGTTGTAGCCCTCCACACGTGCAAAACCTGTGACCGACTCTGCCGGTCCTGTATCGGCCTCTTTAGTCACCTCATAACTCACCAACCTAGGTGACATCCCTAATAACTCATACCATTGTATCATAGCTGGATGATCGTCATACTCGATTTCGAGTGACAGCAAAGTAGTAGTAGTAAGTAGTAGTAGTAGTAGTGTGTGTGTGTGTGTCAAGCAATTGCAAGAAATGGTGCTTTTTGCAGGTGATGGCTGTGCACACCTGTGACTGCATACCTGAGTGGACACGCTTACCTCTCCTTAATGGGGGTGTTAAATGTACCTTAAATGTACCTTGAAAGTTGAACATGGCCTCTCTCTCTCTCTCTCTCTCTCTCTCTCTCTCTCTCTCTCTCTCTCTCTCTCTCTCTCTCTCTCTCTCTCTCTCTCTCTCTGACAAAATGTGAGTATAACAAACCTATGTATAGGTATTGTATCAAGTATAATACAAGTGTCATACAATAAATAAATTACCAATGAATAACACCTGATCATAAATAAATAACATGTAAATAAGAACTAAATTGACACATAATCATAGCAAATAAATAAACTACGATAAAAACAAAATTCACCAATCACCATACCAATACTATTCAATTATTGACCAAACTATTCACATAAATAATTCACAATCTTATTCAGTTTTAGCTATAATATAACAATGTAATCTATTTCTTCATTTTCACTTCCAGAAAGGCTATTATTTACACAAGGCGGAAATAATGATATTTATATGAATTATTTATATATAGCGTACAATGGTTAAGCGACATACCACTGACACACACGCAAGATTAAGATTACACATTGAATATTTGTTCAGTTTTCACCTGCAGTCGTTAGTAATTTAAGCGTGTTGGTTTGGTCACGAATAAGATGATGTTCTTCTGTACAGGTTACACACACACACACACACACACACACACACACACACACACACACACACACACACACACACACACACACACACACACACACACACACACACACACACACACATTCCCATTCGACTACACGTAAGAAGAACTTGGAAAACAGACATAAAAACAAACATAAGGGATGTTGTTGTTGTTGTAGTGTGAATGTTGTAGATATTGTGTGGTATTTATCTAGTGTTGTGATATTTGACTGTCAAGGGCGAGTGTTGTAGACGGGTTGTGGTATTCGATTTAGCTGGTATTGTTGTTGTAATTTGTTTTCAAGGGCGAGTGCAGTAGAAAGGGCAAGATGTTGGCAGGATATACAAGATTTTGGCAGGATATGCAAGATGTTGGCAGTAGAGGCAAGCCGGGTGTTGAATTCGTCATGTCAGCAAGAGATGAACTCCGTATTTGATGGCGGTGGGATATTACACTAGGAGGAAATATAACTTATGTCATTCGCTTTTCCCTTTTGTCGCATGTGGGCAGAGAGAGAGAGAGAGAGAGAGAGAGAGAGAGAGAGAGAGAGAGAGAGAGAGAGCGTAACAGACAGACAGACAGACAGAAAAACAGACAAAGAGAGAGAGAAACAGAGAAAGGCAGACAGATAGAGAGAAATAGACAGACAGACAGACAGACAGACAGACAGAGGGATAGTGGGAGATGAGTCCTTGGGTTAAAGAGAGTGGCACAAGATCCTGTAGGATGGAGTGGGATCCTGTATGACGCCACAGCCGCTCGGTTCCTACTGAGGGAGATGTACCAAATTGAACTAACTCACTGAATCACTAAACCACTGAATCATCGAACCACCGAACCACTGAACCAATGAATCACTTAATCACTAAACCACTAAATCGCTGGATCCTCCGAACCTCCGAACCACTAAACCGTTGTGTGTTACTATAAAGTCATTTAAAGGTATAATTATATGTTGGTATGATTTTAGGCTATTGTGTATTAGGATTTAATGGTAAAACTCATGTGTGTAAACGCTGCTCCTTCTAAAAAAATTGAATTAGTTGAATGTGTTGTTGATGGTGTGTGTGTGTGTAATGACTTCTTGGGGGAGTAATCTGGATCCTTGTGAGCCTATGTGTACGTGTGTGCGTATGTGTGTGTGTATGTATGAATGTGCGTATGTGTGAGAATGTGTGAGTTATGTACACAGCTTTTCAAGAGTGAAGAGCCAAGCGACTCCACTTGAGGCAGTGAGTTCCTACCTCATGCTCTTTGACTCTCTTTTCTCCCCCCCCCCTCTCTCTCTCTCTCTCTCTCTCTCTCTCTCTCTCTCTCTCTCTTGTCTACTCTTACTTCTCTTTCATCTTCCTTATTCAATTTTAATATTTTTTACTTTTATGGGTTTCGTCATTAGGTTTGCATACTAAAATGTTTCGTGTTTTTCACAGACGAGGATTTTTTGGTGTTATTCTCTCTCTCTCTCTCTCTCTCTCTCTCTCTCTCTCTCTCTCTCTCTCTCTCTCTCTCTCTCTCTCTCTCTCGCTTTAAATCTATAATAAAGTAAAGTAATAAAAGATATAAATGCAAAAACTAAAGGTAGAAAATCACAATGCCTTAGTCTCCCTTGATGGATACATTAAAGAAAATCGTCAAACTCAATCACAGAAACTATCATATCTTTTGTTTAGTTCATCATCATTTGTCAATTCTCTTACCCAAAATAAAGAAAAACAAAAGGTCATAAATAAATAAGAAAAAAATTATAATATAAAGGAAAGATAGAAGATAATAAGGAAACAAAAGAGGAAAATGGTGGAAGGAAATCAAAGGAAAACAGGAAACAACACAACAAAGGTCTAACTAAATAAATTGATTATTTCCCGGGAGATGGTAAAAATATTTCTCTCAAAAACTCTGGAGATAAACAGGATTAAGAAGTTGAAGAAACAGTCTTTAACGCTCTGATTATTCCCGGTAAAGTTATAATATAATACTGAAGCCCCATAAAGTAGCTTATAGAGTTCCGTTCAGAGGTTTGTGTCGTGGGCGGTCAAGGGTGCCTCGCCTGTTGTACCCTTCCTGAACGACACAGGTCACTGCACCGAACCTCATACCAACACACATTATAACTCTCCGTGATAAGGGTCTCTCCATACGGGGTACAGCACATGAAGTTGGCCTGTCCTGTGATGAAGTGGATAAGAGGAGAGCTGTAACCTTAACGACTTAGGTAAGTTATAACTGTCTCGGTAAAGGAGCGGACCATAGCAGCATTGATGAATGAAGGATAGAGAATGAGAGATTTGCATCATGTTCAATGTTTAGGTAAAGATCATGAAAAGCTCGACCGCGGAACTTCATATTAAGTTTATTAACAGCTAATTTCAGCCTCACTATTTGTGGGTTAGGCTAAGTTTTGATATTATTGAAATTGGTGATCTATCTGGAAATAATAATCACTACTGTAACCTTTTATTATATTGAAACTATTGTGTAGATTATGTAGCAGAGTTATGGAAGCTGGCATATAATTTCTAACCATGTTAATATTTGAAATGTAAATTTACAGTTTAGGTAACCTAGTGTCAAAAGTATTCTAAATATGGGTGTGTAGGGAGAGCAGAAGCCCCTCAGAGGACCACCCCGGCAGATGACGCTGCAATTATCGCGGCGGCCGAGGCAACCCGTCTAGCCGCTGCCATACGAGACAGCCTGCATACATAAGGCGATTGTTGCTATTATTCGTTTTCGTCGTACTGTTGCCCTTAATCATACATAATGCAATTGTTCATTCGAAACTAATTTCCCAATTGTATTCTGATATTCTAATGGCTACTCCTATCACTATAGATTTCTGCTCTGGTAAACAAGATATCAACACATCTTCATCACCCATCAGCAGTAACGTTGGCCGATATTCACATTAATATCCTCCCAATCTCTTTTTATGAGTATTCGTTCGACTCACACTGCTCCGTTGACTGTGTGTGTTGACGTAGTGACCTGACGTCCAGGAAGGGTACAACACACTATGCACCCTTCACCGCCAGTGCTGGGAATGATAGAGAGAGAGAGAGAACAGATGAAATCAGTATACCGCGAAGCAGGAGAGAGTGAGACAGTGAGAGAGAGCAGGAGGGAGACAGAGAGACACAGACAGTAAAGAGTGATACAGTGAGAGAGAGAGAGAGAGTCAATCAGAATACCTCGAAGCAGGATGTGAGACGCAATGTTGGATGAAGCAGAAGTTTACCTCGTCGCCGTTGTTCCTCCTCCTCCTTCTCCCTCCTCCTCCTCCTCCTCCTCCTGATCGCCACTAACACAATAACACCTGATGGGAAATTCTCAAAATGGCTTGATGTGGACGGCAAAATCTCATTCCAGCAAACTCGAATGGAAGTGTAACACAGATTGACTTTTTCTTTATTGTTAACATGTCCTAGATTTTTTTTTCATGTTTTTTTTGTCTTTTTTTCATGTTTTTTTGTCTTTTTTTCATGTTTTTTTTTGTCTTTTTTTCATGTTTTTTTGTGTTTTTTTCATGTTTTTTGTTTCTTGTTTTGTTTTGTTTTTGTTTTTTGTTTTATTATTTTGTTTTGTCTTGTTTTTGTTTTGTTTTTCCTTTGTTTTGTTTTTATCTGTGACTTTACAAACAACTAGATATGACAAGTGAAGTACGATGCAGGTGAAGATTACAGGTGTGTGTGTATATATTAACAGGTGTGTATATATGAACAGGTGTGTATATATGGACAGGTGTGTATATATATGGACAGGTGTGTATATATGAACAGGAAGGTGGATGGATAGATAGACAGATATTATACAGAATGAGGTGCGTAAAGATAGAGACAGACAGACAGAAACAGACAGAGACAGACAGACAGACAGACAGACAGACAGACAGGAATCAAACATGACACGAACATCGAATATTAACCAACTAGATGGTAATTAGGCTTTTATGAGATCAAGGTCATTTACATATAATTACTATAATGATTATATAATGATACATGACCTCAGCTGACGTCACAGGTAAGCGAGGTTCATTATTAAAGGTACTTATTGAGTTTACCTGTGTTAGTTAGCTCTATGAATGCTAGTTCTGACTGACTGACTGACTGACTGACTAATTGGTTGATTGACTCACCCACTCACTCACTCACTCACTCACTCAACCTAAACTATGATAAATAAAATAATCGTCTCATTAGCCTTTCATACCGAGTTCATTGCATCATTTAAAAGTTGTTGTGGGCCGTTTAACGCATACAAGACGTCTTTATCAGGTTCAGTGCTTCGTTTAAGGATCTGTTGTGGGCCATTTCACTCCGTGCCGTATAATGCAGGGATCCCCATACAGGTCAGATATTGGGTATGGGTAATCGATGGTCCAATAAGGTGGGGAATACTATGTTATTGGAGACTCCATATATAGTTTTTTCTTGTTCATCTTTCAGCGGTGATGAGAGAAAGAGAGAGAGAGAGAGAGAGAGAGAGAGAGGGGGGGAGGGGGTGGAGGGGGACACGAATCATCAGGTGTCCTTTGAGGAATTCTTCACAGGATGTCATAGGAATCTGGTTCAAATATCCAAGATTTAATACCAGATAAAGAAAATCCCTAAGAGTTTCTAATTAGCCAGACAGGTTTAAAAAAAATCACATTAACCATCGTTTTCATTGAGATTATTAGACGCAATCACTTCAAGTCTAAGATGTTGCTTAAGGGTTGATTAATGTTCTCAGTTGGAGACTACGAGTTAATTACTTTCTTTAGCAGTTGACGAGTACCAACCAAATATAATCTATTTATGTGGTAGTACGTGATGGATTTGTGACAGCATTTGGTAGAGAGGTGGTAGCATTTGATACAGATGTAGTAGCATTTGATAGGGAAGTGGCAGAATTTGATAGGGATGTGGCAGCATTTAATAGGGATGTGGCAGCATTTGATACAGATGTGGTAGCATTTGATAGGGATGTGGCAGAATTTGACAGGGATGTGGCAGCATTTGATAGGGATATGGCAGCATTTGACAGGGATGTGGCAGCATTTGATAGGCATGTAGCAGCATTTGATAGTTATATAGTAGTTCTTAATGGAGAAGTAGCAGCATTTGGTTGATACTGTATATAATAACCCATGGGAGATTAAAGAAACATTTCTACCCCCCATAACACGACACAAGACATTTAACTGATTTTCAATAGCCAGAACTTATGTAATATTCCTACCTCAATTATCTGTCAACCTTATCTTTTATATTAGACACAAAGGTTACCTCCAATAAGCCTCAAAATATTCACGACTATGAACTGATTCCAATGTCGTGAAGCGGGATGACCCATAAGTCAAATGAGCATCTTAAGGAACTGTGTTAATTATGATGTTTATAGGTTAGTATGTTGAGTTTAGTATCTCATTTGACTATTATTTTGGACGGTGTATCAATTCTTCTCCTCTCTCACCTTATCATCAATATTGTCTAAGATAAATAAATATTGTGATGTTTATAATAGAGTTAATGGAAGTTGAGCATACTCTCTCTCTCTCTCTCTCTCTCTCTCTCTCTCTCTCTCTCTTTCTCAAAGGAGCAATGTTTTATTTATTTTATTTTCGTTAATAACCTAACCTAATTTAACCCTAATTTAGCCTAATCTAATCTATTATTAACCTAACCTAACCTAACCTAATCCACATAATATATTCGTGTTCTTGAGTGCCATTTATGAGGCCATCAATGTCAACAAGACCACTCGATCGGTTTTCAGAATGTGTGAATATCTGACGAATGTTGCCAGAGCTTCAACATGTGGTTAGAGATTATTTACAACATCCACGAAAGTTGTTATTGGTTGTTCTTGGTTGTTCTTGGTTGTTATTGGTTATTAAGTCAAACACATAGATAGAAGACAATAAAGATATGTAAAGTGAATAAAAAGATATGTTTAGCAATAGTCTACCATAATTGATAACCGATAAGATGGATAGTGGAGATAGATAATTTTTTAATGGTACCAGAAAGTAGGTGATGAGGAGTGAGTTTGAGTCATCTAGGACCATAACAGTCAAGGCTTCACTGTGAGGTGGTCTACTGCCAGGTGAGGATGTGCTCATAGGTATTGGTCTGGTAAGGACTTGTTCACTGGTGTTCACGGGTGTTCCTAGGTGTTCACATGGAGGTGCTGCATTTGTCGTATTCAAGAAAAGTTCCTTCCTTCCGTGACGTGAGAATTTTTCCGTCATATAGCACAAATTATTGGAACTTAAATGAAATTATTTGGAAAACCCTTTAAAAATTCTTCCACTTTATATTATCTGTTAAATTAATTGATTGTCCTTAATAATGATAAATAAATTAAATAAAGTGTTATTTTATTGACATTAACATAATTTAGTCCGATTTATTGTGGAATTGATAACGTTAATAGTTTTTTTTAAAGAGTTTCCTGCGTCCGTTGTGATATCTATGCCATAAAAACATCACTAGTATACAGAGACGCGTTCCTGTGTTCTCTCTCCCCCCCTTCCCTAACAGTTGGTCAATTTTCGTTAATGATGCACCGGCAATATGAAATAACTTTAATACAGCAGACATATGGGTTAATATTAATCTGTCGACTTTCTTTTTTAAGGTTTCCTAAATAAATGGTGTATTTCTGGGTCAGTTTGCCTCCCTATCATTGGCTAATCATCTTGTGTAAATATTTTTTTTTTAGTGGAGGTTTAAGACGAAATTATTTGCCTAGTTAATGCTAATGTGAATGTTAAGAATAAGCTACACTGACAGGAAAACAACTGAAGAAGTACTAAGATCAGTAAGAAAAACTTCAAGAGAAATACTTGAAATGTACAGAAAAAGACAAATGAAATATTTTGGTTATATAATTAAGGATGAGGGAATAATAACAAATATTAATGGACAAAGTTGAGGGTAGGAGGGCCAGAGGAAGGTAGAAACAAGGATGGGTGAATGAAATTAAAAACTGACTCCCCAGAGAGATACAAAACCTTAGAGGATTGATAAAAACAACACCGGGAAAGGTTTGCGTGGAGGACTAACTCTTCCATAACTAACTATCCTCTATCCTCCTTCACAATGATGAAAAAATATGAAAAATCATACGGAATTTAATAACTATCCCTGGAAATAAACTCACATAAACTATTTAATTTTCTGAATATAAGTTACAGAGTATCACTAGAGAGATAAGGGTTTAATATATTTCCTCCGCGCTGTTCTTGACATTGTATTACATTTAGGATTATTAACTTGTTTTTTATGTGTATCAGAATAATAATAATTTAGTTCTTTATAAACAGATTGGAGAAAAAAGCTAAATACTTTACATTAAACGAATTTTAAACTTTAGTTATGAATATTTCAAAACCTCGCCTGAGTTGAAATGAATCGTGGTTTTCTGTATATGATTCTCTCTCTCTCTCTCTCTCTCTCTCTCTCTCTCTCTCTCTCTCTCTCTTGAAACAGGCTGGTGTGAGAAGACGTCGGCAAGATGTTGTACAAGACATCTCTGAAGGGGTCGCTGACGGGGCCCCTTCTGCTGGTGGCGGTGGTGATCTTACTGTTTCATGGTGAGTCTCTCTCTCTCTCTCTCTCTCTCTCTCTCTCTCTCTCTCTCTCTCTCTCTCTCTCTCTTGAAACAGGCTGGTGTGAGAAGACGTCGGCAAGATGTTGTACAAGACATCTCTGAAGGGGTCGCTGACGGGGCCCCTTTTGCTGGTGGCGGTGGTGATCTTACTGTTTCATGGTGAGTCTCTCTCTCTCTCTCTCTCTCTCTCTCTCTCTCTCTCTCTCTCTCTCTCTCTCTCTTGCATTGCTATTACCCTCTTCGTCCTGTATTTGTATTTTATTAATAAATTCAACCACCTCTTGCAATATTGTATTAGTCAATGTACATTGTTTGTGTTACTGTGTGTACCTATGTAAGTGTTTATCTTTTTATGTACGTTTTTCAATGCACATGTACATTTATATTACTGTATCTGATTTGTGCACGTTTTTTTTTTCAGTGTACATGACCGTTTAAGATACTGTAGTCTGATGTGTGTACGTTCATGGTGTTTGTGTCCTGTTTTTCTGTTCCATTCCCTTGTCCTATCTGTTTTCCCTCGCTTTCTATTCTCTATTCCAATCCTCTTATCCCCTGTTCATCATTCGTAGCTTTACTATCCTGTTCTTCCTCATCCCATCCCTTTATCTCATCTGTTCTCTCTATTCCATTCCATTCCCCCTTTGTTCATCATCCCATTTTTTACTATACTGTTCTTCCTCATTCCCTTCCCTTATCGCATCTGTTCTGCCAGGCACGTCATCCATCCAGGTGTTGGAGTTCCAGAAGGATGGGAAGGCGACGTTAGAGACGATGGGGCTATACAAGGGAACGCTGGATCGTAACTGGAGAATGAACTCACTGACTCTCTGTGGACGTTTCATGATCTTCTTCCTACACAAGAGAGGGACTTTCTTTCAGCTGTGGGATAAAGTAGATGATTTAGAGTCCCAATTGAAAGGAGGTTAGTTATTCTTAAGGGTTAGAATAAGGATAGAATGTTAGAAGGGTTAGGAGAGTTGGTTAGAATAAGGATAGAATGTTAGAAGGGTTAGGAGAGTTGGTTAGAATGAGGATAGAATGTTAGAAGTAGGCAAGACGTAGGTATTAAACTGGTGGAGGAAGAAAATAAAGGTCTAGAAGCATAATCAAAACAGAATAAACAACAATAAAGTAAAAATAAATAAAGAAATAAAGTTGATGTGAGTAATAAGGAGAGAGAGAGAGAAAATGAGATCGATTTTTGATGGGTAACTATTGTTTTGTTTTTTCTTCAGAGTTGTGGCTGAATCGTGTTAGGCCTGTTATTGCCCATCGCTGGCAGTTTCAACTTCTCGAGAACAAATTAAGAACATTCAAGTAAGTATTTCTTCCTTGGTTGTAATTGACTATGTTTTCTTTATAATAGTTCTTCGTTTTTTGGTTAAGTTCTCGTTTTAGTTTTATGTAAGAAATTTTATTGTTTTTGTGGGTATATCTAACTGGAACTTATGTATTTTAGTCTCTCTCTCTCTCTCTCTCTCTCTCTCTCTCTCTCTCTCTCTCTCTCTCTCTCTCTCTCTCCTTGACATTTTTTTGTTTTCCTTCATCAAAACTCACTCGAATTTCTACTTTCATTCATCCATTTCTCTCTCCTCTTTCCATCACCTGCACCAGATGGTATCACCTGTGTTTCACCTACGACCACCTGACGAACCGCTACAGCACCTACATGAACGGGGAGTTCGTTTACGGCCTAAATTACAACGTGGACCGCCAGGTGTACGGTGATTATGCCCGGGTCGGCCAGGCGGGTCCCTTGTATGAAAGTTTCAGCGGTGCTCTGTCCCAGGTGAATACATCAGCAGATCGTTAGAAAAGTTCTCTGCAAGTTTACTAATAATTTCTTAACCTCCTTTAGAACTTACAGCAAGCATCGGAAATTTACAGAGGTCAATAAAACTTGTGTTAATAATAAAAACATTTTGCAGGAGGATTAGCGAAGTATTAGTGTAAGTTTCCGTTACTCCTGCAGGTCAATGTGTGGGACTCTGTGGTGAGCGCTGCCGTAATAGCTGATATGGCTGCCTGTAAGAGTGACCCTCAGGGTAACTACATCTCCTGGGAGGTCGGGTGGGACCTTTATAGCATCACAGAGTACGACGTTCCTCTCGAACACTTCTGCCAGCAGTCGACGGACACCGTTTATTTTGGCTTCCCGGAGTTGCCAATGGATAACGCATTCTACATCTGTGAGGCCCTCGGCTCTCACCTGCCTCTCACAGTTACCATGGAAGATATTTACTTCTGGTTTAACCTCTCGGCTCGCTCTTGGCCCGACCACCTCGACGTGTGTGGAGACGATTTCTGGGGCGCTGTCATCGATATCCGTGAGGAGGGCACTTGGGTCACCCACTACGATAATGCCATTGTTCCAACTATAGCCTGGAAAGACGGAGAACCCAATGGCATATTTTATGAGAATTGCGTCAAGATTGAACCCATCGGCCTAGCAGACATCAACTGCCTCACCAATGTGAGGTGCGCGATATGTGAGTTTCCAGAGCTGCAGATCTTCTCCTTCCTGGGCACGTGTGAGCTGGAGTTACGCAACATCCACTTCATCGCCTACCAGGAGCGTCTGGGTAACCTGTACTTTAAGGGATATGGTGAGTACCTCATCCGCCAGGAGGGAGAAGAGTGGTTGTGGATTAACGTCGTTAAGAACCGAACTCTGGCGAGACTAGACCGCAATTCACCGTTTAATATGCCTATGGGACGTCGCGTCTGGCATCTTGAGACAACAGTTTGTAACCAAGTGAAAGGTGCACGAACCCTGGTTCTCACACCTTGCCAGTCAGACAGTTACACTTGTGATGACGCCACGTGCATCCCGCTCGAGAATCGTTGTGACTTTAAGTATGACTGTCAGGACCGCAGCGACGAGGTCGACTGTGAACTTGTCGGTAAACCTGGAGACTACAAGAAGGAGCTGCCGCCACGACTCGGCGACGACAAAGAAGCAGCGAGTTTACCTATAACTATCAAGATCAACATCGAGTCCACTACCATATACACAACGCAGATGACCATGCAGTTGTCATACGAGATTCACATGACTTGGTTCGACAACCGCCTCACGTATCGTAACCTGAAGACCAACGACAGCCTCAACAAGGCGCCCTTCTCCAGCATGATGAGTCTGTGGTCGCCCACCGTCGGGTTTGTCAACACGGAGGGTCACCAACACACCACCGTCGACATAGAATCACTGTTGTACCTCCAGCGCCATCACCCGCCAGCACGTAGAGACAACAGCGCTCCTGGTGAAGGTAAGATGATAACTTGTGCTGTGTCAAGACGCCTTTGGTATTCGTAAAATATATGAGTAATAAGTAGATAGAAGGTGCAGTCTGTTAACACGTGAGCATTGCTTATACCGACTACAGTGGACCTGTTCCCGGGTGAGGAGAACCCCCTCACGATCTCCAGGAAGTACAGCACCACCTTCAACTGTGACTTCAACCTGGTGCTGTACCCGTTTGACGTGCAGCACTGTGACATGCACCTCAGGATGCTCTCCGGCTCCAAGAATTATCTCACTTTCGAAGACATCTCCTCCAGCGCCGCCTACCATGGCAGTGAGCTGCTGCTGGAGTATCAGGTCAGTGTTCACTAATACTGGAGGCTGTAACACTCCCTCCGTGCTGTTGTTTTTATTCCAAATAAGTATTGATCATCAACAGTCGAGCGAGACCTAAAAGGTTTTCCTGTACACCGACAGATCAAACAGCCCAAACTGCTGTACGACAACAGCCAAGAGTTCAGCGAGATGATGGTGAGGGTCACACTCCAGCGACGCTCCGGCTACTCCATCCTCAACATCTACACGCCCTCCATGATCCTAATTGTGATCAGCTACGTCAGCCTCTTCTTCCGTCCACACATCCTCGAGGTTCGGGTCATGACAACCCTGACGTCACTGCTCGTGTTGGCTACACTCTTTACACAGGTGAGAGAGAGACTTTTCCATGCTCCATAAACCACAGCGCTTATAAACAGAAACGGGCAAACGTTCGCCAGACGAAGATAACATAAATCTGTCAACGTTCTGTTCATGGATCGTATTGGCTGTCATTTCATGGTAAGATCTTGAGGTTGGTGGAGGTCTCAAAGTGGACCGTTGATAACTGATGAATTTTATTTAATAATACTTAAAATGGCCGAGTAAAACATGAATCACCTTAAGTCTTGGTAACTGGCACGGTGTATGTTTACCAGCTCTACGTGTGCCGTTGACATGACACCCGTTATTGGCACAGCACCCAGGAATTTACTTTTAAAATGACTCTTGGTACGGTAGACATGTGTTCAACGGAGTAAATATTCAAAACATTACTTTAGTGAGACCATACCAAAAGGTTTTAGGGTTTTTCTCATTGTGTAGCATTTTATAGTATTGTGTATAAGGTGCTCATGCCAGTTTCAATACGGGAATTATAACCATTTTTACTTAAAATCTGTCTATCTATTTTATTGATTTAATAATACTTAGTACCGTTACATAAACTAATTGCAAAATCTATAACATATCAGATAAAATTATTCATATATAAAACAGTATCCCCTCTAAAATTATCATAGAAAATTTTATAATATGACGGGGTAACTATGATATATTATTTGGCCTCCAGGTATCTGCCTCACTGCCCAAGACGTCCTACTTCAAGATGGTGGACGTGTGGCTCCTCTTCTGTATCGTCATGAGTTTCCTCATTATAATATTCCACACCATCATCGACAACACCCTGATTGACGCTATACCCGGGATGACCGCCTCCTCTCCCCCGGCACCCACCAAAGTCTTACCCCTCTCTGTCGACAGCCGTCCCTCCAGCAGCGACTTCAGGAGCTACGCACATCTCGGAACGACCACTAAGAGCCTCATCACTGCCTCCCGCTACAGTATCTTGGCCATATTTGTCATCTTCAACTTGATTTATTGGTCATATATCTTTGGCTAATAGTCTCAAGTCCCCAGTTAATGATGTACGCATTCCTCCATAAGCTAATGTTTACGGTTTTCTAACTTGATCACGATTGTTGTTGTTAATTTTTATGTTAGTAGTGTGGTCAGAGAATTACTAGTGTGTTATATTAATTAGTATTGGGTTCTCTAGTCTTCTCTTTCACTCGTCTCTCTCATTCGTCTCTCGGCTTCTCACCCACATTCTTCTGTATGGTTTTCACTTATCTATAACTCCTCGCCTTTTATCATTCTATTATCATTCACAAACAATGTAATCTTCTTAATTGTTTCCTTAGGTCAAATCCATTTTAATCTTGGCTCATCTTGATTTTCTAATCATTAAAAAAACAATAATTTACTAAGAATGTTATGGTGTACGCCTCCCCAACAGGCAAGGTCATTAAGCAAATAAACTAGATTACTAATTTCTCGAGTCAACCAACAATTAGAAATTATATTCGTTTTTCTTTATCTTCTTTCAAATGTGTTATATATGTTAAGTAAAATCACTAAGGTTTAATTATGGTTTATTATGTTTTTTATGTATTAATTGTATGTCCTTAATAAACCACATCTTGGTAAGTCAAAAGATAAGTCGTGTTTTATTAAATGGCAGAAGGTTGAGGGAGGGAATTATTGTTGGGACCTGAAACAACGGGGTAGCATCACACTATGCCACTATGACGCTGTAACCGGTGACGACAACCGCCACTACAAAGAATATCAATCCCTGACTCGATCTCAACAGCTTATATACATGAGACTGCGCCTAGGGTACAGGTACCTATGGGAGTACATTGGCAACCCTGAGCCTCACCGCATTGTTTGTAAACTTTGTGGCCAACCCGACTCTCACACCCTCTCTCACTACATCCTCACTTGCCCTATGACCTCCTCCTGTAGGTCCCCAGCCGTTACCAACACCTCTTCCCTCCCAGACCAGATATCCCTCCTCCTAGTCACAGGCCTGGCACTTGACATTATTAGGGACCTGCCACTCTTTGCCATAAACAGATGAAATGTACCGGGAACTTTCCCCCCACACACTCATCATTCTCTCACTTTATGTAACTTGACAAAACCTATGACCCTTCAGGCTTTTATGCCCTTAATGTACGAGTCATAAAGGCAAGTATGAACTTTTCATACTTCCCTGTTGGGCGCTGTAAACGCTTCTGCGCTTCACCTTGCACAGGATGTAAGAGGGTGCCCAATAAACTAGCCCCCTCGGGGGCAAATCTGAAATCTGAATTATTGTTGGGACATTTCACTTCACTGTAGTCGTTAGTGGTCACCAATATGGTCTTAAAAAATAACACTACATTTGTTTTAATATCTATCTCGCGTTTCCTTATTATATTTTGTTTCATTAATTTGTTAGTTTAATAAATCTAAAATAAATGTTAAAGGTTAGATGAGTACTTAGGGAGCGTAAGTTTCTAGTGAAGTTTGTCCTAGAAAATATTCTAAGAAAATGGAATTAAATGGAAACTTAGATATTTTTAGCGTAGGTGAGAAACCACTATCTCTCATAATCCCTGGGTGATGCCCCGGTCTTATAAGTGTCCAAGAGAACAAATAAGAGAAAATAGTAATTAATCCTATCTCAAAATCAAATATAATTAATTATTAACTAACCTAACCTAACCTATAAGTGAAGCCAGATAGGGGATCACCTGAAGATCAGACACCCTATATTCCTCAAGAGACAGTTGAGTGCGTTTTATCATCTTAGGTAAAGTCTCCACCACTAACCTACTTTACTCAGTGACTTTTAACCATTTGTACTTGATATAATATTACAAACTCAATTACCTGTCAAACTCAATTTTTGTTATATAAAGCAAATGTTAACTCAAATGATTTCGTAATATTCAAAATCAATTCTTGTGTCAGGCGCCGAGGTCTCTGTACCGTGCCTCTGTTCTCACACGATCATTATCAGCGTGTGTTATTACTTACTTACTCGATTATTATTACGGAAGATATATAATAGATTAAGTGACAGATTGAAGCACAAACATTCATAATTCGTGCTCGGTGTCAGTGCCGTACGACAGCTTAGGACAGTGTTCAGGCAGTCAGCTGATCATCACTGGCGGACGTACAAAGCAACCTACTTTTCTTTAAAAACTTCTATGGATTTCACCAAATTGCTACCCCTCATAAACACCCAAGGGAACTACCACCGTGCTTGTTTAGTTTGACGACGGGTAAAGTTATAGGAGCCTTGGTATAGTACGTGCCGCAGCCTAGGTATAGAACGTGCCGCAGCCTAGGTATAGTGCGTGCCGCAGCTCCTCCACATCAACATGGGAAATTTACAGGGGGACGATTCAACTTAATAGTGCGTCAACTTTACTCTTGAAAATATATACCGATGACTCGTTAATTATTACAAGTAGTTTATATCACCACAACTGACGGTAACCACGGACTCAATATGATGTTGTGAAATTAAAATACAAAAACAAAACAATCGATTATCTTGGATGAAGCTTAGGGGGGGGGGGTACTATAACCTGTCCCCAATGTGAACTACTTATGAACTACAGAACTACAGAAAGCTTATTGGAGCCTTCACAACACTTGAGGTATGTGAAAAGAAACAAAAAAATGTCTTGTAAGGATAGAGCTGTTTTGTAGATTTATTGGTATCACGTGAAGATTAGACACCCCTGCTGATTTCACTTGTAACTATTGTAAAGTTACCTGGATGGTGTGCTCATTACAACGTGTCCAGGTAAGGTGGTCTGAGATATTGTTGTCATTACTCGTGAACTCTGAGGTAGTGAGTGAATGAAGAGGGACTTTTATTCATCTGTTCGTGGATATTTTTCACTGGGATGTATAGAACGAATGAGGTAAAATATTGGTGTGTATGTGTGTGTATGTGTGTGTGTGTGTGTTTGTCATTTAAGGGCATGAAACAGCCAATGACAACGTCCCAAACTCAGAGCATCAACCCACACATACACAAACAATACCTCAGCGGTACTTACATCCTTACATACAATTAACCTTCAGACAAACACACTCACAAATATTTCATGACCATTTACGAAGCTTTCCACATCAACAATACCACTATTGATCTTGAATATTGAAAATACCCGAGAGTATTCCTTAAGCTTCAATATGTGGCTTTAGCAAATATTCATAAGGTCATCGTCGGGAGTAAATAGCTTCAAGTAGGAGTAAAAAATAAAACAATATACCTAGATCGATTGGCAGGTGTACCAGGTAGGTGATAGTAATTGAACATCGATAAGACAGGTACAAAAATAAGATAAATTTCGAGTGATATTTGAAGTAATAGAATAAGATGTCTTGACGTTGACCCACGACACTGAGGCGATCATTGTACAGCAGACTTTTGCCAGGTAAGGATGTGTTCAAAGGTGTTCACAGTTATTCCTATGGTGGTGTTACTTGTGATTGTTTATTCTCTACGTAAAGTACATTAATCTGCTACCGTTTAGAGGTTTATACAATTTAACACGTGATTTTTCGTAATTTTCGCCAAATAGAAATAATTTTGTGACGGACTTTTGACAGGGATTGGACAAATATTTCATCATTGTTATAATCATCACCAAAAGTATTAATAATGATAATAATGACAGTATTATTATTGTTATTATGATCGTTGTATAAGGTTGGTGTGTGAAGACGTCATCATGATGTTATACAAGACGAGCCTGAGGAAGTCGCTGACGGAGCTCCTGGTGGTGGTGGTACTACTGTTTCGTGGTGAGCTACCTCTCTCTCTCTCTCTCTCTCTTCTCTTTCTAATCCTTGGAGAGACACAACTTATACTTGTGATTTGATTTTGTTTCTAGATTTAAAGCATGATGGCATTTGTCCTTTAAAGGATGTGTGTGTGTGTGAGTGAGTGAGTGAGTGAGTGAGTGAGTGTGTGTGTGTGTGTGTGTGTGTGTGTATGTGTGGTGTGTGTGTGTGTGTGTGTGTGTGTGTGTGTATTAGTCATCATATTCTGTCCCCAATAAACTGTCTGATGTTCTCTTCACTCCGTTCCATGCCCTTGCCCTCTGCCGTCCATTCCATCTCTTCTCCTTCCCACTCCATACTACCTTTCCTTCCCTTATCGTCTGCACTCCAACCCACACTCCACCACCAATCCTCCCCTTGCCCTCTCCACTTTCTCCCACACTCCACCACCTATCCCTCTCCCCTTGCCCTCTCCACTTTCTCCCACACTCCACCACCTATCCCTCTCCCCTTCTCTCCACTCTCTCCCACAATTTACCACCACCTCTCCATCTCCCCTCCTGTCCACTCTCTCCCACACTCTACCACCACCATTCCTCACACCTCTTCCATCTGTCTATCCCAGGGACGAGGAGCATCCAGGTGTTAGAGTTCCAGAGGGATGGTGTGGCTAGTGTGGAGACGATGGGGGAATATAAAGGTGTGGTGGACCGCAACTGGAGAATGGATTCCCTCACACTCTGCGCCCGATTCAAGATATTTTTTCTACACAACAGAGGGACTTTCTTTCAGCTGAAGGATACCGTTGACGACTGGGAAAATCAGCTGAAAGGAGGTGAGTCTCGGAGGTAAAACTTGGTGGAATTAGGTTAGGTTTGGTTTGGTTTGGTTAGATTAGGTTAGGTTAGATTAGATTACGTACACTGACATAACATACTCTAACATTTGGTTATCTGACATCTCGTACTGTGACATCTAGCACCCTGACATCTACTACTCTGACATCTCGTACTCTTTCTTTCAGAGTTGTGGCTGAACCGTGTTAGACCAGTCATGGCTCACCGCTACCAGTTCCAACTTCTTAAGAACAAACTAAGAACATTCAAGTACGTGGTGTTCTTGTTTTTCATTATTCATTGTTCTTCAAGAGGTATTTGTTCTTGATGAGAAGGATTTTGTTATTCATGTCGACTTTGTTGGGTTTTGTTCATTTTCGTCCATGTTAGTGATTTAATTTTGTGGGTTTTCTAAGTTATGTTCTTTATCTTGATTTCTTTATTTACTCTTTACTTCTATCCTATAACACCTATCGCACCTATCCCACCTATCCCACCTTTCCTACATATTTGTCTATATATTTTCATCCCTTCATTCTGTTTTCTTCCTCTACGCTAGATGGTACCACCTGTGCTTCACCTACGACCACCTGAAGCACCTCTACAACACATTCATCAACGGGGAGCTCATCTTCGAATTGACATATGACTTGGCCCGCCAGATCTACGGTGACTACGCCCGGGTCGGCCAGGCGGGTCCTCTGTACGAGAGTTTCAGCGGCGCTCTGTCGCAGGTGAGGAACTTCTACACATTTTATTAAAGTTTCCTGTAGGGTTTTTAGAATGTTACGGTGTTCTCTGGGGCTCAGGCATTGACAGAGAGCACTATTAGGAGTTGAGTAGAGATATGTCACAAGTGCCAATGGTCCAAATTCTGTTCAATGAGTTTCAAGCAACCGAAGTTAGTGTTGAAAAAAAAACTATTTAGAAGACCCAAAAGACTGTGAAGGATTTTCGGTAAATTTCACGACTCTACGGCACTTATTATTCATCTGTGTGTAATATTAGTAAGGGAATCTTCGTTAATGTTTGGTGAGTTATTCTACAGTTTTCCGTTACTCCTGCAGGTCAATGTGTGGGACTCTGTGGTGAGCGCTGACGTAATCGCTCATATGGCTGCCTGCAAGAGTGACCCTCAGGGTAACTACATCTCCTGGGAGGTCGGATGGAACCTTTTTAAGGTCACGGAGTACAACGTTCCTCTCAGTCACTTCTGCCAACAGACAAAAGACACAACCTACTTTGGCTTTCCGGATTTGCGAATGGATTTCGCATTCTACATCTGTGAGGCCCTCGGCACCCACCTGCCAGTCACGAAAACCATGGAAGAGGTAGACTTCTGGTTCAACCTGTCGGCTCGCTCTTGGCCCGACCACCAGGATGTGTGTGGGCATGATTTCTGGGGCGCTGTCACCGACATCCGTGAGGAGGGCACTTGGGTCACCCACTACGATAATGCCCCCGCCCCGCCCCTTGCCTGGGATGACGGAGAACCCAATGGTATATATTATGAAAACTGTGGCAAGATTGAACCCATTGGCTTGTCAGATATCAACTGCCTGACAAACATTATGTGCGCGATATGTGAGTTCCCAGAACAGCAGATCTTCTCCTTCCTGGGCACGTGTGAGCTGGAGTTACGCAACATCCACTTCATCGCCTACCAGGAGCGTCTGGGTGACCTGTACTTTAAGGGATATGGTGAGTACCTCATTCGCCATGAGGGAGAAGAGTGGGTGTGGATTAACGTCGTTAAGAACCGAACTCTGGCGAGATTAGACCGCAATTCACCGTTTAATATGCCTATGGGACGTCGCGTCTGGCATCTTGAGACAACAGTTTGTAACCAAGTGAAAGGTGCACGAACCCTGGTTCTCACACCTTGCCAGTCAGACAGTTACACTTGTGATGACGCCACGTGCATCCCGCTCGAGAATCGTTGTGACTTTAAGTATGACTGTATGGACCGCAGCGACGAGGTCGACTGTGAACTTGTCGGTAAACCTGGAGACTACAAGAAGGAGCTGCCGCCACGACTCGGCGACGACAAAGAAGCAGCGAGTTTACCTGTAACTATCAAGATCAACATCGAGTCCACTACCATATACACAACGCAGATGACCATGCAGTTGTCATACGAGATTCACATGACTTGGTTCGACAACCGCCTCACGTATCGCAACCTGAAGACCAACGACAGCCTCAACAAGGCGCCCTTCTCCAGCATGATGAGTCTGTGGTCGCCCACCGTCGGGTTTGTCAACACGGAGGGTCACCAACACACCACCGTCGACATAGAGTCACTGTTGTACCTCCAGCGCCATCACCCACCACCACGTAGAGACAACAGCGCTCCTGGTGAAGGTAAGATGATAACTTGTGCTGTGTCAAGACGCCTTTGGTATTCGTAAAATATATGAGTAATAAGTAGATAGAAGGTGCAGTCTGTTAACACGTGAGCATTGTTTATACCGACTACAGTGGACCTGTTCCCGGGTGAGGAGAACCCCCTCACGATCTCCAGGAAGTACAGCACCACCTTTATCTGTGACTTCAACCTGGTGCTGTACCCGTTTGACGTGCAGCACTGTGACATGCACCTCAGGATGCTCTCCGGCTCCAAGAATTATCTCACTTTCGAAGACATCTCCTCCAGCGCCGCCTACCATGGCAGTGAGCTGCTGCTGGAGTATCAGGTCAGTGTTCTCTAATACTGGAGGCTGTAACACTCCCTCCGTGCTGTTGTTTTTATTCCAAATAAATATTGATCATCAACAGTCGAGCGAGACCTAAAAGGTTTTCCTGTACACCGACAGATCAAACAGCCCAAACTGCTGTACGACAACAGCCAAGAGTTCAGCGAGTTGATGGTGAGGGTCACACTCCAGCGACGCTCCGGCTACTCCATCCTCAACATCTACACGCCCTCCATGATCCTAATTGTGATCAGCTACGTCAGCCTCTTCTTCCGTCCACACATCCTCGAGGTTCGGGTCATGACAACCCTGACGTCACTGCTCGTGTTGGCTACACTCTTTACACAGGTGAGAGAGAGAGGCTTTGCACTACACAGGAGGTTGTTCTTGCATACCTCCCATAGCTACAGTACATCAACTCAATATGTTAATTCCTTGGTATGTGATCTGTTCCTCTATCAAAGGGTTACCACAAAGGTAGACCAATATAACCAGAACCTGTAATGTACACAGGTACCGTTGTGCCGCGAATTGTATTAAAATATGGTTACTGGGACCTGTGTGTGGGTGGAGGACCTTGAGCTACAAGTGAGTAGTTATGGTAGGATAGCTTGTACCCCCATCGTGGCCCGCTGGATTGCTGCCAGACTACCAACCAGGGTGGCCTGGGTTCGTTACCCGACACCCAGAGGTGAAAATTGTTTACATGAAGTACCAAACTGATAATATTACGGACCATAAACACACACTCATTAGTGGAGTACAGTTGTCTGTTCCATCTCTTTATTGACACAGCCAACTCGAGGGTCGCACTATCTTGTTCTTAACGGTGTAATGCTTAAAGGAAAGTAAGCAACTGATGTACTTTGTCCAGTTGTAGATACTAAAACACTAACTACGAAAATGAATACGTAGACATAGAGAAAAAAAACATTCTTTTTATTTCCTCTTCCTCTGTCCTTTCTCTATCACTATTCTCTCTCAGTTCTCATATTTTCTTTCTCACGTATTCCTAAAGACTTCCGCTTATTAATACATCTTTAGCGCTCCTCCTCCTCCTCCTCACTCTCCTCTGGACGCCTAACCATGAGTGCCTCTCCTTGGCCTCCAGGTGTCCGCCTCACTACCCAAGACGTCCTACTTCAAGATGGTGGACGTGTGGCTCCTCTTCTGTATCGTCATGAGTTTCCTCATTATAATATTCCACACCATCATCGACAACACCCTGATTGACGCTATACCCGGGATGACCGCCTCCTCTCCCCCGGCACCCACCAAAGTCTTACCCCTCTCTGTCGACAGTCGTCCCTCCAGCAGCGACTTCAGGAGCTACGCACATCTCGGAAAGACCACCAAGAGCCTCATCACTCTCTCCCGCTACAGTATCTTCGCTATCTTTACTCTCTTTAACTTGATCTATTGGTCATATATCTTTGGCTAACAGGTTCTCTTCGTGTTATTTATATATTTATTTTTTTTATTTTTTTTGTTTTTTTAGCTTAACGTAATTTAATTCAGTGATTCATTTTCTTCGTCTCACCATATCATTTATTTTTTTGTGTTGATAGATGTGACAATTTGTTTTTGTTCTTTGTTATAGGTTCTGTAGTGTTGTTTGTGTTTAACCATTACTGTTATTAACCAACTGATCTCATGTTTGTAGACACGTTTGTTAAATGGTTTAGTATTATTAACTCACTTGATAATACCTTAATGACTCTGGTATATCTAATGATGAATCCTGACTCTAATTAACCACCTTTTGGTGTTTCACGTTAATACTCTAAACAATATTCCTTAAGTTAATATTCACAATATTCCTCGTAACATTCAATTGTTAATGGACTAGTGTAATTATTAACATTATTACCCACTTAAAGACTTTACTAATTGAAGAACAGTAATAACATTATCTCAACAACATAACAACTATCCACACACATGAAAACAACTGTAGATAACTTGTAAATCTATAGCTTAGTCAATAGTCTACACACGTACCAAAAACTATCTTTCCCATTTTATCTGAGACAATATGACACAACCGATGAATCATTTTGACAACTCCTACCCAGACAACAGGAGTTAGTGTTCATTCTGAAATTCATCGTTCCTCTCCGTGAAGATACTTTTTTGGGTGTGTGTACTGAGAGTTAATAAGTGTCTTGTGAAAGTAATGAGATATTCTTAGTTGATTCTAAACATTTGTCCTCTTACTTGTAACTGCACTACTCAACTAGTTAACCTGTGCGTCTTTATATTGCAATTAAATTTATTACTGTGGGAATATTAGTCATTGACCTGTGTTGTAATAATAATAATAATAATAATAATAAAATTTATGATGTGATGATGATGATAATAATAATACTACTCTCACACACATATTAATGGATCAGGATAATGAAAGCACATATATCCACACTTAATTCCTTCCTTTATTGACCATAGGAAAGAAAAATAAATCCCAGAGTTACAAATAATTGTTCACATGTGAGACTTATTATCAAACGGTAAATAAGTTATAATAACACTTTAAATAAATACCTCAAAGGGAAAAATAATAATAATAAGACTTATTTTCTTTCAACACTTCATTCACAACACACTTAGGAGGTGAGTGTGTTAACGTGTTCCTTCAGGGTACACTATAACACACTCAGTAATAAATTAACTCTTAACATCCTTCAATTAGTGAATCAAGTGTAAACAATCGTCTCAGGTGTAAACAAGTGAGTCAGGTGTCAACAAGTGAGTCATATGTAAAAAAAATAGTCACGCGAGTCGGGATGTAAGCAATGCCACGTGATCCTGATGTAAACAGTATCACAATCAGGTGTTTCTAATGTTATTCAAGTTATTGTCAATCTCGGCCATTCAACTGTGTTCATTACCTCTCTGTTAGGACGCTGCCAAACTCTTCTTCATCATTGGTTTAGACCCTCAGGTAAACACCGCTAAGAATTGACCTTGTGAACCTAATTAAAGATCATTTGAACCATAGGGAATACTGAGCCTCGTATATAAAAAGAACTGTGTGTCAGTCACAAACTATACGTGCCTGGCAACACTGTATGGGATATGGCAACACCGTGTGGGGCATGGCAACACAGTGTGGGGCATGGCAACACAGTGTGGGGCATGGCAACACCGTGTGGGGCATGGCAACACCGTGTGGGGCATGGCAACACAGTATGGGGCATGGCAACACCGTGTGGGGCATGGCAACACCGTGTGGAGCATGGCAACACCGTGCTTAACACAAAACAACTCTATATATTGTGATTCAAACTTTTGTGTAATCTAATAAAAACAAATTAAAAGATAACTCTAGGGTCACCATAATGGGTCTACTCTTACGAGACCTGGATATAGTTACCTGTAGGAGGGGCAGGGGGGGGTGGGTGAGGAGAAGGAACGTAAAGGAAGAGGGAGAGGTAGAAGGAGAGGGAGAGGGAAGTGAAGTGAGGGAAGAGAGGGAGAGGGAAGTGAAGTGAGGGAGAGAGGGAGGGGGAGAGAGAGAGGGAGAGGGGAGAGAAGAGAGGGAGAGGGGAGAGAAGGGAGGGAGAGGGAGAGGGGAGAGAAGTGAGGGAGATTGTAAAGAGGGAAAAGGAAGGAAGGGGAAGTTACTCTCAGTTACAACCACATAATCACAGCGTCAACAGGTGTAACATCTACAGGTAAAGTAATTATTAGTATCTGTATCTACCTCAGTAATACTCTACTCTCATCTTTGTTTTAGTTCATCACCAGTTTGCTGTAAGATGAACTATGATGGGTAGTGAGTGAGACAAACTAGGCACATTTACAGTGACTGGGAGGGCAGTAACTTGGAACATGGTTACAGTTATTCATACACCATACATCCATGCCGGGGATACTCTGCCACATACCCACCGCCCTGCAGTTGCCAGTCCTTGGGGGGGCAGTGGAATACACGGGAGAGGCTATCGTTGGGGGGGCAGTGGAGGAGACGGGAGAGGCTATCGTTGGGGGGGCAGTGGAGGACACGGGGGAGGCTATCGTTGGGGGGGCAGTGGAGGACACGGGGGAGGCTGTCGTTGGGTGCGGCGTCAAGTCACTGGAAGATGGTCTTGTGGTTTGGCTCGACCTGTAACATGGAGTAAACCTCAGCTGTATTACACAAATATAAACTCCTTTATCACTGTTAATATAAAGACATAGAAATATATAGATCTTATACGAGAATATTGTTGACGATATTATTTTGTTATTTTACTGTAATTTTTCCTACGTTTCAAATATTCAAATCAATTATATTAACTTTTCCCTAATCGGTAAGAAATTATCCCTATAGTAAAATGATGATAATGCTGAGACAAGTCATTTCTTACACCTACAAAAGCCAAAATATGAATAACGTGTCGCAGTTTTCGTATTTTCATTCTCTGACAGATATTTTCAACCTGTAAATTAATCTACGTTCCGCCGACGCCATTTTTGCTTAGTAACACTAGACAAGGGGTTAGGTTAGGTTAGGTTAGGCTAGGTTAGCTTAGCTTAGCTTAGCTTAGGTTAGATTTGGGGTTCATCCTATCTCGTATAAATCCTATGATGTAGCAGTCGCTGGAAGTGTTTGTGTGTATGGAACGTTCGCTGGCAGTGTTTGTGTGCAACGCTCGTTGGCAGTGGTTGTGTATAAAGAACGTTCGCTGGAAGTGTTTGTGAGTATAAAACGTTCACTGGCAGTATTTCCAAGTATAGAACGTTCGCTGACGATGTCTGTGTGCATAGAACGCTCGTTGGCAGTTTTTCTGTGTGTAGAACGTTCGCTAGCAGTGTTTGTTTGTATGAAACAGTCGCTGGCAGTGTTTGTGTGTATAGAACAGTCGGTGGCAGTGTTTGCGTGTATAGAACGTTCGCTAGCAGTGTTTGTGTGTATAGAACTGTGTGACTAACCCGGTGAGTTGGGAAGAGATGGCGACGTCAGCACAAGCTCTGAACTCCTCTTGTGGTCCACAGCCAACCATCCCTGTACCGTTCTCACAAATGCCCCAGTTGTTCCCAGCCACGTACCTCCACTGTAAACATGTTAGATATGTTAATAATGTCCTTACCAGCCACGTACCTCCACTGTAAACATGTTAGATATGTTAATAATGTCCTTACCAGCCACGTACCTCCACTGTAAACATGTTAGATATGTTAATAATGTCCTTACCAGCCACGTACCTCCACTGTAAACATGTTAATATTATGTTAACTTTGAACACATAAAGAATCAAGCGAGTGTATCAGAGGAGAGAAGTTATCGAGGAACTCACACTATTACTTGAAGCTCAGGGAAGAGTTGAGGCTTGGGTGTGGGCGTAGGAGTGGGTGTAGGCATGGGTGTTGGCTTGGGTATAGGCGTGAGTATAGGCATGGGTATAGGCGTGGGTAAAGGCATGAGCATAGACGTGGTTATAGGCGTGGATGTATACATGGGTATTGGCACGGCCATAGTGCATGGCTGTAGGCATGGGTATAGGGGTGGTAGGCGTGTTTACGGGCGTGGGACTCACCTGCAGGACACACTGGGTACAGGTAAGGTCAAGGGGCAGATTAAGGTCCACTACGAAGTTGCCGGTGCGAGTGGTGGGCAGCCAGTACTCAAACCCGCCTGCTTCCTGATAGAGTGGGTGCCTGTACGACGTAAGTTAACTCTCATTAACATGTTAACTTTCACTCTTATCACCAATTTGTTAACTTTCACTTTTATCACCAATATGTTAACTTTCACTCTTATCACCAATATGTTAACTTTCACTCTTAAAAACACAGTAACTCTCACTCTCTCATTTAATCTCATTAACATGCGAATTCACTCTGTCATTCACTCCTTTACTTGTGCTCTCTCTTTAACATTTTAACTTTCATTGACTTCTTAGCATGTTAACTGTAACTTAGATTAGACGTCCCTGCTTATATTACCCTGATGATTTAACATAACATAACATAGCGCTACATAGCATAACAACATAGCATAACCTAACATAACATAACATAACATAACAACATAGCATAACCTAATATAACATAACGTAACTTAACATAACATAACGTAACATAACCTTTACCCCTCCCCTTCAGGTAAATTTAGGATGCTTAGTCAACAGGTGAAATAAACTACAGGTAAATCCAATTAAAATAACACTTAGCCCCCCTTTACCTTCCCTTACCCTCAACTTCCCCACCTCTTACCCCCCCTTACCCCTACCCCCCACCACATACAATACACCAAAACACATCATACTCACTTACATATTAAGACAAGTCTGTGTGGCTTCTACATCTGGATTATTATTGGGGCAAATCCTGAATTCAAAATGGCCTTGATGGTTACTAGTGACCTCTACAGTAACAGATATCACTTCTCCTTGTGTATATTCTTTGACGATTGTACCAGTAGCGTATAAACCTCCTGCTTCATGAGGTCTGGGGTCCTCTTCCCAAGCATCTCCACAGAGTCCACATTTACCGTCGTTTACTGCATACTGGTGCTGTGTTAAGGGAAGGAAGAATGGAATTTGGTTTGGTTGGTGAGAATTATGTTTTGGGTGTTAATTAGTTAGTTTTTGAAATATTGTCAGTGATAGTGTGTAATACATCATAGGTTTCTGAGAAAATTTAAGGTTCATGGTATCGAGGGGAAAGTTTTAAATTGGATAAAATCATGGCTCACCGATAGAACACAGAGGGTCAGCGTAGATGGTGTTAAATCTGAGTGGGGCTGTGTAACTAGTGGGGTTTCACCGGGGTCAGTACTAGGCCCACACTTGTTCATAATCTACATAAACGATCTAGATACTGAGATCGTCATCGACATAAGCAAGTTTGCGGATGACACCAAAATAGGGCGGCAGATTGGTTCAGGGCAGAATGCAAATGCACTACAGGCAGATTTAAATAAACTGCAGGGGTGGTCAGAAAAATGGCAAATGAAATTCAATACCAGCAAGTGCAGCGTACTCAATATTGGAAGAACAAATACTGTCAATGTATACAGCCTTAACAACATCAACATAGAGAAGTCGACTTGTGAAAGGGACTTAGAGGTACTTGTAAGCCCGGACCTACGGCCTAGAAAATAGTGAGTTAATGTTCGAAATAAGGCAAACAGAGTATTGGGTTTTATATCTAGAAGTGTAAGTAATATGGGTGCGGAGGTCATTTTTACAACTATATCTTGCGCTAGTTAGGCCGCACCTCGATTATGCTGTTCAGTTCTGGTGCCCTTATTATAGAATGGATATCAATTCACTGGAGTCGGTGCAGCGAAGAATGACGAAAATAATTCCGGGACTAAGAAACCTTCCATATCAGGACTGGTTAAAGAAACTAAACTTCCATTCCCTAGAAAGACGAAGAGTGAGGGGAGATATGATAGAAGTATTTAAGTGGGTGAAAGGAATCAATAAAGGGGATATAGATAAAGTTCTTATAATATCCGAGCAGGATAGAACTCATAGCAACCGATTTAAGTTGGATAATTTTGGTTTAGGAGGGAGATAGGAAGGAACTGGTTCGCAAATAGGGAGGTGGACGAGTGGAACAAGCTTAGCAACTTTGTAGTAAGTGCTGGAACGCTGGAAAGTTGTAAACGGAGGCTAGATAGATTCATGGATGATAGAGTGGTAGTAACTCTCGACAGGAGCTGCCATGCACAGGACAACCGGCCTATTGCAGACTCTATATTTTTTTTATGTTCTTATGTTCTTATGTGTGTGTGTGTGTGTGTGTGTGTGTGTCTCATTAAATCTTATTCTGAGAAACATCCAACCTACACACCAGTTACGGGGTACAGGTGAGAGTTTTCCATAACAGGAAGTGATTTTATGTCATTTATAAACTAATTAAGATCACCTGAGGATTGGTCACCCTAGTTTAGTTCACCTCATGATTAAAACATCCCAACGCTTCCTGGGGGGGGGGGGGCTAGGTTAGCGTTAGGTTAGGTCAATTTAATGTTAATTTACGTTAGGTTGCGTTAGATAGGATTAGGTTAGGTTCGATTATGATAGTTTAAGTTAGCTTTAGGTTAGATTAAATTAGCATTAGAATATGGTAGGTTAGATTATGTTAGCGTTAGATTAGAGCAGGTTATATTGGAATCAGATAAGGTGAAATATGCTCAGGTGTTTAACCATCATCGCAACACTTAGCACAGATGACACATAAGATATTAATGGTCGTCCTTCGTAAACACCTTTACGACATGTGGGCCAAAACCATTAAGCTTTTGTAATTAATAATATTTAGAGTTTATTGGCCGATATATCTTGACTATTGAGAGAGATATTAATATTTATTCGTAGCTGTGAAGAGGAAGGTGTGCAAGTCGATTCTGTGACGGGCGGTGTAGATATAAGGGAATTCTCTATATAACGGAATGATCTCTCCTTATAATACGTTATATGGGAGTTTTTTCCACATCTGACGAACCCTCGATATAACGGAGTTTCCTCTCTACAGAGTCCGGTAAATAGAGGCTTTACACTGTTGCACCTAGAGGCAGCGTGACCGGCACACCGCTTGATCTCTTCCACGTAATCCAATGAGGGTCAGGTACCTAGTCACACCTGGGTCGAATAGGTGTACCTAAGGCGCAAACGGGCGACAGTTAGTATACGTGATGAGTGAGTGACCTACTGAACCACCTATGGTAATGATCTTGAGGTAATTATAGGTGCTATAATTACCCCAAGATCATTACTATAAGTGATAGGCATTATCGATAAACACTTCAGATTATATTTGAGTCACTTGAATATTAATCCCTCTACATATTCCGCCTGAATTTTATCCACCTTAATGATACCTGCGTGGTTAGGTTAGCTTAGGTTTGGTTCTGTAGGAGAAAGTTAGGTTCAATAAGAACATAAGAATGGAGGAAACTGCAGCGGGCCTATTGGCCCATACTGGGCAGTCCTATTGACACCCAACCCCTATCTCTCATATATCCGTCCAACCTAAATTTGAAGCTATCCAGCGTATTCCAGTTAATGATGATGTTTGGTAACCGGTTCAACTCATTCACTACTCTATTTCTTAACCAATGTTTGCCTATCTCGCACCTAAATCTAAATTTGTCTAATTTAAAACCATTGTTACGAGTTCGTTCATGGTTGGATAGCTTGAGTACCTTTGTTATATCATCTTTGTTTAACCCTGATTTCAGTTTATACACCTCAATCATATCGCCCTCACTCTACGTCTCTCGAGGGAATGCAAATTAAGATGCTTTAACCTGTCTCTGTACTCAAGGTTCCTAATGCCCGGGATTCGTCTTGTCATTCTCCTCTGAATTCCTTCTCGAGATTCTATATCCATTCTGTAGTACGGTGACCAGAACTGAACTGCGTAATCCAAGTGTGGTCTCACAAGCGCAAGATATAATTTAGGATGACCTCGCTAGTCTTGTAACTAGCACGCCTTTGTATGAACCCAAGTACTTCGTTAGCCTTGTTTCAAGGAAATACTCATTGTTTACTTGGTTTAAGATTCCTACTTATCATTACTCCTAAATCATCTGGTATCTTGTTTCTCTGTTTACATCTCCTGACTAAGGTTAGCGTTAATGTGTCCAATCCTCAGGTGAAATAATATAAGTTAGGTTATGTAGGATAGGACAGGTTAGGTTAAGTTAGGTTGAATCTGATTTAGGTAAGGTTAGGTTAGGTTAAGTTTATCTTAGATTAGGTTTGTCTTAGGTTAAATTATACTAGATTAAGGCAGTGTTAGGATACTGAATCTTCAAACTTAAATTCGGTCAGGTAAGGTTATATTAGGTTAAATCTGGTTAAGTTTAAATAGGTTAATCTTTAGATTAGGTTAAATTATACTACATTAAGTTAGTGTTATGTTAAGTTTATCTTAATTTAGGTTAAATTACACTACATTAAAGTAATATTAAGGTAGTTAATCCTCAAATGTAAACAAACTACTGTGGCTAAGATATCCACTTGAGCCCATAACTCACATTGAAGCCTCCACAGGAGCCTTCATTATCGTTGTAGTCAATGGGAGTATCGAAGCCAAACCTCCACGCTGAAGCTCTTGAGGGTGGGTCAATGAGCCGACCGTGGCCACTACACATACCCACGACCTGTCACCACGACCAAGGAAGGGGGAAGGGGGGAAGAGGAGGGGGGAAGAGGGGGGGTAAGAGGGGGGATAGAGGGTAAGGGAGAGTAAGATGTCGAGAGGTTAAGGAGGTAGAGTGAGAGAGAGAGGGGGAAAGATTAAGAGTTTGAGAGACAGACAGCGAGAGTGAAAAAAAGAAAGAGTAAGAGGTGGACAGGAGAAAAAGAGACAGAGGAAAAGGACGTGGAAGAGACAGGAAGATATAGCAAGAGGTAAAGAGACGAAAAAGAGAAAAGGCAAAAGAGAATTAAGAGAAAATAAAAAAAAATAGGGAAGGGAGAAAAAAATAATTATCAAAACTACATCTAATTATAACTACAAACTAAATTATTATTCAACATATATTTCAATTAAGATAACCAAGTAAAAGCTAGAAATGTTATCATAATTTATAGAAACTTTTGTTATCTTAAAAACATAAACAGTATGTCATAGATTCAATATATACTGATAGACAAAAAAAAATCTGTGTTCTGATTGTGTTTTAAGTGATCTGAGTGTGTTTTAAGTGATCTGAGTGTGTTTTAAGTGATCTGAGTGTGTTTTAAGTGATCTGTGTGTGTTTTAAGTGATCTGAGTGTGTTTTAAGTGATCTGAGTGTGTTTTCCGTTATCTGAGTGTGTTTTAGGTGATATGAGTGTGTTTTAAGAGATCTGAGTGTATTTTCCGTGATCTGAGTGTGTTTTAAGTGATCTGAGTGTGTTTTAAGTGATCTGAGTGTGTTTTAAGTGATCTGAGTGTGTTTTCCGTGATCTAAGTGTGTTTTAGGGTTGTGAGTGCGACACTTACCACACACGCTACCACTATACACTGAAGCCAAGCCCTTATCCCCATGGCCGATCTGAGGGAAAGAGAACTTAATTTAGTTATGACTCTCTCTCTCTCTCTCTCTCTCTCTCTCTCTCTCTCTCTCTCTCTCTCTCTCTCCTGGTTCAACAGTTCAGAGCATCAGCACTATTTATATTGTTTTTGTTTGTTTGTTTATTTGTTAGATGCTTCAATTACCAGGGTCGTTAAGCACCATGTACCAGGTGATGATTAGCCCCCTAACATAACATAACATAACATAATATAACATAACATAATAAAACATATTAAAGGTCAATACGAAGAACAGTGATTCACACACACACACACACACACACACACACACACACACACATCCTGTATCGTTCAACAGGATATGACGTCAGAAACATCGGTCACTCAGTCTAGTGTAGTAAATATTTATCTCGGGGTAATGAAAGGAAATCCGTAACTGAAAAGGATTTAATATTTCTCTCATCGGGTGGATTTTGGATAAGATAAAAATCCATTAATTGGGATTTATCGTAATATAAGAAATTCAGTTATATTATTTACAACGATTTGGCGCGTGATCAATCGGGTTCGGGTTTGGGTTTAGGTTCAGGTTCGGGTTCGGGTTTTGTTTTTGGTTCGGTTTCGGGTTTAAGTTCTCCAAAATTGAGTTATATTTACAGTTCGTTAGCTAAAACTAATAAACCATCCAAGGATACGACAGTGAACTAAACTACTAATTAGCACTCAGGGTAGTTTAAAGCTCTCCTCGTCCTCTGATTGGTCGAATAGTTACCAAACACACAAGTACAGGTGACAAACACGGGGCAGGACAGTGTATTGTGAGTCTCAGTGTTATACATAAGTGCACGGCGTGTGTGTGTGTGAGAAGCTGATTACCTCCCTCCCGACATTCAACTGGTAAGTGACGTGTTTAATTCAGTCTTTTAATGATAATAAGTACCATTATTTTTCATTACGTTTTATGGGTTAGGTTAGGTTTGGTTAGGTTTGGTTAGGTTAGGTTTGGTTAGGTTAGGTTTGGTTAGGTTAGGTTTTGTTAGGTTAGTTTTTGTTGGGTTAGGTTAAGTTAAGTTAGGTTAAGTTTGATATATTACGCAACACTCAACTCTCCCCTTGGCCGGAGTCACCCTCGTCCGGCCACACTGACAAAGGGAGCCTCCAGATGGCCAGTTAGACACCCAGTGATAAGATCTCTTCTGGTTAATGCGAGGTCATCAGCCGTGATTCATGAGGTTTTCTACACATGACAGACAGAGTACAAGGTCATGTGTGGTGTTTTTTTTCTTCTTTTTTATGTGACTGAATGTATGTTTTGTATTTTCCAAGACAAGTGAATGACTGCAGTGGGAGCGGGTAAACAAAGTGAAAGTTTACGGAGAAATGGTGCTAGGAATGATGACAAAACTAAATTAGGCAGGGAGTTGAAACCTAAACGTGGCAAAGGGAGGACTCAGATCACGACTAACTTAAATGTCTACTACGCAAACTGTAGAAGTATGAGAAACAAAATGGATGAAATCAGGGCGTTGGTATGTACCTAAAAAATCGATATAATAGCATTCACCGAAACATGGATAAACCTAGACTCACGTGAGTTGCCTGTCGAATACCAAATTGCAGGTTACAAATTATTCCATACTGATAGGCAGATTAGGAAAGGAGGTGGAGTAATAATCTGTGCCAGGGATAATTTGAAGTGTGAAATAAATAAGTAAATAAAAATCACAGGAGTAATATATAGACCTCCTTGTATTGATAGAGTTAATGAGCGATTTATTTGGGATGAAATGAGCAGGGCTTCCATACATAGTAAAGTCTGTATAGTAGGCGACTCTAACTTTAGCTAAATAGATTGGATTGACCTTACGGGCAACTCAGAATCAGAGGATTTTCTTGAAACGGTTCAGGACTGTTTCCTATGCCAACATATAACCAAACCCACCCGGGGTAATAATATACTCGATTTAGTTCTGTCAGACAAAGAAAACCTCGCTAGTAATGTCGAGGTAGGGAACGAACTTGCTAACAGCGATCACAAAGAAGTACAATTCAAATTTCAATGTAATGGCAGTCACAAGGAAAATTCCATTAAAGTCTCAGATTTCAGAAGGGCAAACTTTGATAGGTTGCAAAGGCAGCTGAAAGAAGGGGTATCAAGTTTGGGAGTGAATTACATGAGCTCACGTGAGGTGACCCCACTGTAATACAGGTAAAAACACTCGTACAGAAGATATGTTTTTAGAGGAAATCTTCTAAACACCAACTCCAGGTGCAGCTATTTATTAATTAACTGAATGATATGGACACATTAATAAATCATTATATCGAAGTTACTAGACACTGACTGTCGGACACAAACATGAAATGGATACACTTCCCACAGTAAGTAGCTCACCCTGTGGATAGCTCTGACAATGATTCACGTGTGACCTGAGGGAGGCCCAGCGGGTGCTGCTAGACTATGTCCCCTATGGGAGAGACTGCTAGCTGGAGACGCCGTGCTCGGGAGGGAAGTCTCCCTCTGGGGAGGAGCTACCGGCTCCTTCCATTTTACAATAATAATCCAAATGCGATTGTGAATGAGAGGGAGCTGCAGGGCCTTATACTGATGATCTCCAGCAGGAAGATGTCGTCACTAATCTGGGTGTGTCTGGACAGGTGACAGGTGTAGGGGGATAGATCGCTATCCTCTAACTACCGCCTAATCAGTCTAACATCAATAGTAGGCAAATTACTAGAATCAATCATTTCAAGCTCTATTCGAAACCACCTTAGGCATGTTTATGTGCGTAGTTCTTTTGTTTGTCGCTAAATGTCTATTATAAACACGTGTGTGTGTGTGTGTGTGTGTGTGTGTGTGTGTGTGTGTGTGTGATAATAAATAATAATAATAATAATTAACGGTTTAATGAAAAAGTTCTGCAGCCCAAAGGCTGAAAATATACATTAGACAAAAGCTACTTATTACATACAGAGACATGGGGTGGGTGGGTCGTTTAACAAAGGCTTTCATTAATGAAATGAGAAGAAACATGAATTGAACATACAAATAATTATAGTTTACAGTTTATGGCCCGTGCTGGTCTGTGTGAGGTCACGTGGGCCACGTGTTGTAGTAACTCGTCCGTAGGTGTTGATATGAAGGACCTCACATGGTCATGAAGACACCGTGTGGTGTGGTATTCACGTGGTATAGTGACTCATCCTCGGGTGTTGATATGAAGGACCTCATGTGGTCATGGGGACACCGGGTGGTGTGGGGTGGTGTCACAGTACCTCACTCTCTCTGCTGAGTGGTTTTGTGTTATCTCGTAGTCAGGTGTAAAGCCGACCCACTGTTGTTCCCAGGGATTAACACCGCCTGGGTCCCAGGGGTGCTTATCTCACTAGTGAGATAAGCACTGTTCTCACTGATACTGTCTAGTTCTGAATTCGCTGGCTTAAACACTGTTCAACACCGATCCCACTTCTTTCCGAAACGAAATTGTCACTTTTGATTATGTTGGTATCCCGGTGGTGAGGATGGGTCGGGGAATGGGGTCGAACATGCCCAAGGAGGGCAGCTGCACAGCAGCACTTGATAGGTCTTGACCCTCAGGTGGTCAAGGATGTGGTGTATGTGTGTGTGTGTGTGTGTGTGTGTCTGTGTGTGTGTGTAATAAAAATAATAATAATAATAATAATAATAATAATTATAATAATAATAATAATAATAAACGGTTTATTAATAGAGTTGCAGCCAGTAACTGAAAATATAGACTTACATTTGATTTAGACATAACGATATAATATGCGTTGAATCCATTTACAGGGCTGTACAGTACATAAATCAGGAGTTGTTTATTATTTTAACAATAGATGGGATGATGCTATTCTTATATCTATCGGTGCGGGCTCTTATGGGCTGAATTTTGTTGTAGTGGCGGACTGCGCGAGGTGGGTGGGGGGCTGCCGGTGGTAGGAGGTGGCAATGACGAGGGTGGTGAATTAGTTGGCTGCCAAACCTTTCCAGTGCTTGGTGGTGGAGGTCACTGAGGGATGGCATTTTCAGGGTGGAGAGAGCGTTGATGTAACCTGAGTATTCTGCGCCGAGCATGATTCTGCAGGCCCTTTTTTGTACCTTTTCTAGCTGACATTGTTGGGTGGAGTTGAGAGAAGACGACCAGGCTGGTGACGCATAAGATACTTTTGGGAGAATAAATGCGTTGTAGATGGTCCTCAGCTCTGGCGTGGGTGTCCTAAGTGACCTAAGTCGTCGTAGCTTGTAGAGATGATACTAGGCTGCCTTGACTGTGTTATTTACATGGGCCTTCCAGTCCAGTTTGTTGTCTATAGTTACACCCAGGAGTTTGGCAGACTGCACCAGCTGGAGAGGATGGGCACCCACTGTGACTGCTGGGGCTTGCACTGGAGTGGTGGAGGTATTAATGTGCATGACTACGGTTTTGGTGTGGTTGATGGTGACCTTGCTCTCCGTAGTCCATGCCTGTAGCCTGTCCAGGGTGCCTTGTAGCGATGAGTAGTCTGTAACCCACACAGCCTAGTCATCCACGTACTTCCACCTGTGATGAGTGTCCGATAGAGCGTCGTTGATCAGGATGAGGAAGCACAGTGGTCCCATCCTGGTCCCCAGGGGAACACCGCAGGTGAGGTGTTGGAATGTGGAGACCGAGCCCTGATACCTCACGGCCTGACGATATCCACTCAAGAAATCAGTGAGCCATGAGACCAGGTTGGTGGGCAGCCCTAGTGCAATGGCCTTGTTGATAACAGTGCAGTTATCAACAAGGTCAAAGGCCTTCCTGAAGTCAACAAGAGCAACAGCCAGTGATGTCTTACGTTTCTGCAGGTTTTGTGCAGAAAATCAAGAAAGCTCATTATGCAGTGTGATGTAGAGGAGGTCCTCACATTGCCAAATTGCTGTGGATCAATTACACTGGACTGGCCATGTTACCCGCATGGACGACAGTAGACTGCCAAAGCAGCTACTTTTCAGTCACCTAACGAATAGTAAACGTAACGCCGGCCGGCAATTGAAAAGGTATAAGGAAAGTCTTAAGACCCAACCTGAAAAAGTGCCAAATCGACCCCCACACCTGGGAGTCGATTACTCCACATCTTAACGCTTGGAGGAGCACCACACGGGGAGGTGTCAATACTTTCGAGTTAGCCCGACTGCAAACCGAGTCAGACAAGGGCAAACGCCGGAAAGACGCTACTACCGCCCCTCCCGCACTAGATGCAGACCTCCACATGTGCAACGAATGTGGACGACCCTGCGGGTCCCGTATCGGCCTCTTTAGTCACCTCAAAACTCACCAACCTAGGTGACATCCGTAATAACTCATATCATTGTATTATAGCTGGATGATCGTCATACTCGATACCGAGTGACAGCAAAGAAGTAGTAGTAGTAGTGTGTGTGTTTAAATATCCACAAAATCGTTCTATAAGCCATTGACGCAAACATTTAAACAATAAAGAATATATAAATTAAAAAAAGCTTGAGTTAACAAAAGTATATAAACACATCAGCTTACTTAACACACTAACACAACTAGCTACAACACAAACATTATATAAACACCTTACCACTGTGATGATGTGAGTCGATACGAATGAATGAGACAGACTGACAGACAGACGTGTAGAGTGACTGATGGAAGTGTTGGCACTGTCCTGGTCAACCACTGAGTGATCCTGTAGTGCCAGTGCCAGGGTTTTAAAGTCTTGCTCAGTGACGTCAGAGGCCCGCCATGATATACACAGCTGCACTGAACACTCGGTGACTCAATGGTACAAGTTTTCTATCACAGTTTGTACACCAGTTTGGTACAACTGTGAGGAAACACCACCTAGGAGATACACTTTTATACCACACATTGTACACGAGTTGAGATAGCTAGTATAGTGCAATACTGTACAGTCTATGGTGTACTAGGAGTGTACACAAGAATATGATGCAAAGGCACAGCGGTACAGATTATTCCCAGGTTGTACACCAGATAAGATAGCCAGTACATTTCGGTACAACAGTCAGTCAAAACACCTTAGTATATAAACACACTCAGTGGGTGTTTGAGGCAATCCTGTGACTTTACTGCATAAAGAACATGGATGAGGCGGCTGAGTCAACACGCATCGAAATATAAATAATAATAATAATTCATGATATAGGGACATTAAACACTATATTTGTACTATAAAATCGAACAAAATTAAAAAAATATATAATTAATCTTCTTTGTTTATCAGCACAAGAACATTATTACGTCTAGATTGGGGAGGTGAGGGGACTTGGTCTTTATATTAAGGCTCCCTCTCGCCCTCTTGCCCTCAGAGGATCAGCACTCGCTAACATACAATACAACCCCATTTAACACTCCTTTTCTGTTTTGTTTTACTGTTAAAGGAGGTTTCAATCCCTTTCCTTCTTCTCTGTTCGTCTTGAGAGCTTCTATCCGTATCCCGTTGTCTCAATCCACCACCACACACCACCCAGCGATTGTATATATCTCCTGTTAAGCTGTAGCCTACGGTGTTGATTTTGTAGCTCACGTATAATACTGTTAGGTACTGTAGCTGTGTTTTGATAACCACTGTTCTTTCTCTCTTGTGCTGTGCTGTGTTGTGCTGTGTTGTGCTGTGCTGTGTTGTGCTGTGTATATCTTAGTGTATAGGGATATTTAAATATTCCTTCAAGTAGTCAACAATGCTCCTTATGTGTTCCTCCCCCCCCAAAAAAAAAAAATTAACCCATATATTATTTTTTAAACCATTCAAAACCTTTCCACTAAACTAACTAACCAATCAAAACCTTTCCACTAAACTAACTACCCTTCAAGCCATAAACTACATCTATATTACCAACCTAAGTTAACTACCTCATATCCACATCCTCCTCATACCACTGGTTGACAGGAAGGGATTGGCCGGATATCTTAAAAGGGATATAGCTCAAGGGATGGATGAGTTGATGTGGATAGTTTGTGACGTCGTTGAGTGTGGGAGAATTGGATACATGTGTGGATGTGGTGTCTCATCAAGCGGATATTTATGGGGTTTTGTTTATTTTTCCCTGTTTCATATTTTCTTTCACTATGTGTGTGTGTGTGTGTGTGTGTGTGTGTGTGTGTGATTATTATTATAGATAGCATTATCATCATCATCATCATCATCATCATCATTATCTTACAAGGTCACCCTCACATCCACCAGGGGGCGGTGTGTGGGTTACGCCCTTGTCTTACAAAAATTAAAAAAAAATATCCAAGGCCTCACAGTATGAAGGCTGTGGTGTGTGGTGGAAGACTCCCGGGGTGTTTTATAGCTTAATGACCGCTTCTCAGGTACTCTAGGTGTCATAGTGGGTGGTGGGCAGTGGGCGGTGGGTGGAGTTATGATGTGGTTTTTAAGTCGACGCCTACAAGGATATATTGCTAATTAGTGTACATATATTTTTTACACGCACACACACACACACACACACACACACACACACACACAGCGTCTAGTGGGAGAATCTTACTCAGTGGTTTCTTTGTTAATTTACTTTCATTAATGATGTAATTAAGACTCACTTTCTTTTTAGGAGTAATTACCACCATTCTATTAACCAGACAAAGCTAAGACTAAGATTAGGTTAGATTAGGTTAGGTTAGATTAGGTTAGGTTAGATGTGAAGAGCATGAGTCGAGAGTTGAAGGGAGAATGTTTAATGAGGTGGTGTCTATTATGGGGAATGAAGGTGAGTTATGAGGAGAAGATGAGATGGTAATGAGGGCAAGTAGTGAGGTGTGGTGAGGAGGAGGAGGAGGAGATAGTTGTCGAGGTAGAGTGTAAAGTAACAAGGTGACAATATGTGGTAAGGGAAGAGCGAGAGGAGATGCTTTAACATGGTGAGGGGGACCAGAACTCACGCCACTAACAGACCACCACGTGACACACACACACAGCTTCACCACCACCAAGGTCACTCGTCAGCTGTAGACTCTGACAAAGATAACATCTTGGGAGGGAAGGAAGGAGGTCATCACAATAGTCTAAGATCCCTAGTGAGCCTCAAAAGACTCTTAATAGACTCGTTGGGTCATAGTAAGTCTCTAGAATCTTTTGCTGGTATTTGGAATCTACAGTGAACATTGGGTACCTTCCTGTGAAGTCTTGAACCTCGAGGGAGGGTAAGACTCAGCTTCTTGAGCCTCCCGGTGTGATCTGCTGCTCATTAGAAAACTAATAAATCATTCTAATGATTCTGGGAGTCCATGGGTCCTTACATGAGTGTGGGAGGGGAGGAGAGGGGAAGGGAGAGGAGGGGAGGAACCATTACAGTCACCTTTGGGTGTCCTAAGGACCCCCCTTGTCTCTCATGCGACCATTTAGTAGGGTCCTGTGGTCCCTGTAGCAGCATTAGGTCCCTCTTTCCCAGGGTCCTACCAACATCCCAGGGGGGGGAAGATACACCATCTGGGGACCATCTGTGGTTGGGAGATGCCGCTAGACGTGGGAAGATGGCCATATACCGGAGATGAACCAGCTGGGCTACCCGGAACACGGCCATCACACGGCCCTCACACGGTCGATACTACCTCACTCACTCCCCTTCCTCCGCCCCAGATGGCGTTGGTAGTGTAATACATGTACTTTACTTCTATTAATGTATTTTTAATTTATTCAGATCTTTAAGTGTGTAATTAATCATATTATACATTAGAGACTTGCAGTTAGACATCAAGGGAGAGATTTACCTTCCTAATCGTACTCATCATTGCCAGTAACGTTCCAACAATAACATCCGACACGACTGATAATTTATGACGTTCAATTAAACTTTTTAAAGAAATTATCTATCAGACGACATTAATGAAAGTCTATAAGAAACTTTAATGACTATTATATTTCTCTCAAATAGCATACATATGATATAGAGATTAGATAACGATAATATTCAGGTAATTAATGTCAATAAAAGGTGAAGAATACTTTCGGATGACTTTTTTTCTGCTTCTGAATATTTCGTGTTTACTTCACTTATCCCTTCGTGATAATAAATGATAATAACTTCAATTTAAAACAGCCAAACATGAAACAAATCACGAATAATTAACTTTTTTTTTTACAATTTATATTATTATCTTATTTATTTTCTTCATTTATTACATTTTTCTACGATTTATTAGTCCTAAATTTTTTGGAATTAATCAGACTCCCAGTTTCCGTGATCAGAGGAAGTCATGCGTTTAATATAATCTATACTGATTAGGTTAAGTTTCTTATGTGTATCAATACATATATTCACTCAGGTAGATGTGGGAGTGCGTCATCGGTTTGTCACAGGTGTGGTGGTGGGGTAAAAAACGTGAGGCAGGTGTAGGGCCATGACAGGAGCACGAGGCAAGTGTAGGGCCATGGCAGGAACGTGAGGCAGGTGTAGGGGCATGACAGGAGCACGAGGCAAGTGTAGGGCCATGGCAGGAACGTGAGGCAGGTGTAGGGGCATGGCAGGAACGTGAGGAAGGTGTAGGGGCATGACAGGAACGTGAGGAAGGTGTAGGGGCATTGCAAGAACGTGAGACATGTGTGGGGTGATGACAGGGGCGTAAAACAGGTATGATAGGAGAACAACAACATATCACAGGTGTGGTAGTGTTGTAGTAGCAATGTGTCACAGGTATGGTAACGTGATACAGGTGTGTAGGTGGAAGTATACCTGTAATTACCCACCGGACACACAGGTAGACCCAAATTTCCTTTATCATCACACAGTAGATTACGTGATATTAAATTACTACAAAACACTACAGTACGTGAAGACCTACAGAGACATCTCGATATAACAAACTAAATGTGAGAGTATAGTCCGTTATATGAAGGTTCGTTATCGGTGAAAACCCTTATATATCGGACTATGATAGATATTTATATATTAAATTTGCCATACAGGTTTATAATTGGTTCAGCAGGTATATAAATAATTCAGGTATCCAGTTCAACATGTATATAGACAATGCAGGTATTCAGTGCGCACACACCGTACAGATATACAAATTCCAATACATCTAGACAATACGGGTAAACAGAAAATTGTAAACAGTGAGGCAATTCGACCAAGGACAGCCAATAAAGTCATTAGATCTTTACTGTAATTCCTATTGGGTCGTTTACTTAGGTTCATCCTCATATAATACTCAAATAAACACAAAAATCACAGTTAACTCTTAATAGGAAAATCCAATTACAGTATAAAGTAAAATAGGGGAAAACCCGATTTGGTTCCTTTCCTTCGTGGTGAAATAGCGTAACTCTCTCACTATTCAGGGAGATAGAGGGAGGAAATCTTCAGTGTTTAGTAGGGCAAGTGCTGGGACAGTATTTCCGGTGAGAGTAGAGTACAGTTAGTTCTGGTGACATAACACAACAGACAGACGAATGGAAAATGAAACTAAACTGAATACAAGTGAATATTAACTAAAAAAAAAACGAAACGAAATAATAAGAAAAGGAAAGATAATGAAATAAAAACAATAATAAATTCACGTGATCTCCACTAGAATCCGTAGTGTGTTTATATGTTTTCTGAGACGTCCTGTTATGTTGTAATTAGCTACATCCGCCCAGGTAAGGAAGGTGTGTAATACCTGTGTTAACTATATCATGAACGTTGACCTCTGTGTGTGTGTGTGTGTGTGTGAAGAGAGAGAGAGAGAGAGAGAGAACCATTCCCCATAGAACAGGTGTTAAAGATCATTACACAGGTTACTATGACATAGCTATTAGAAGTCGTTATTATGCTAATTAACCTCTTTAGGGGTCAATAGAGAACCTAAAGTAATCCAGGTTTAATTAGCCAAATATAACTTATAATTTCTAACCATTACATAAATATTTCCATTGAATTTCTAGCTTAGGTTAGCTGAGGTTAGGTTAGCTTATTTATTCTAATGTATCGAAGTTGTCGGTATAGGGAATGAGTTTATGTAAATGTCTCTCTCTCTCTCTCTCTCTCTCTCTCTCTCTCTCTCTCTCTCTCTCTCTCTCTCTCTCTCTCTCTTTTCTGGACACAACAACAAAACACCTCTAAGTAGTGAACAGGAGAAAGTAGGTGTCACAGTGTCATCACTCTTGTACGGGGAACACGAGAGCTTGTCAGGTGGTGTGGAGTGTGAAATGGTGGTAGTAACGGTGGTGGTAATGGTGGTGATAATAGTGGTGGTGGTAGTGGTGGTGGTAGTGGTGATGGTGGTTATGGTAATAGTAGTGGAAGTGGTGGTCATGATGATGATGGTGGTGGTAATGGTGGTAGTGATGATGTTGGTGGTGGTAATGGTGGTAGTGATGATGTTGGTGGTGGTAATGGTGGTAGTGATGATGTTGGTGGTGGTGGTGATAGGTTAGGTTAGGTTAGGTTAGGTTAAGGAAATCTACTAAATACACAACTAACACAAACTTTACCACACAAACACACACAGCTAACATCAACCTTACCACACAAACACACACAGCTAACACAAACCTTACCACACAAACACACACAGCTAACACCAACCTTACCACACAAACACACACAGCTAACACAAACCTTACCACACAAACACACACAGCTAACACCAACCTTACCACACAAACACACACAGCTAGCACCAACCTTACCACACAAACACACACAGCTAACACAAACCTTACCACACAAACACACACAGCTAACACAAACCTTACCACACAAACACACACAGCTAACACAAACAGCAGCCAACCAACACCTGTGCTCCACCATTGCCATCCTTATATAGTAATCAACAGGTAAATAAAAAAGTTTAATTTATTTATTAGCAACAAGACGGAGGTATGAGCTGGGCTGCGCTGATGGGTGGCGGTACGTGAAGGTAGACGCCAGGTGTGTGGGTGTGTGTGGGTAGGAGTGGGTGGGTGTGGGTGAGAGTGGGTGGATGTGTGGGTAGTGAGTGATCTTGGCGTATTATCATCTCCACTAATAACGTATTCACTTGCCTATTACGACCTGTGTTTTACCAGTACACAATCACACACACACCCACACACACATACACACACACACCCACACACACCCACACACACATACACTCACACTGAAACACACACCCACATCCACCCACATACTGTATTTCTCTTTCCTGTGTGGCTGCTCCTCCTGCCCCCCTCCACTCTACACCTGGACAAACATTCCTAACCTGTGTTCAGGGTCAGGCCGAGAATGCAGTCAATCGTGTGAATTCTGACTCTAACTTAACAAACTCCTATGGTGAATATTACTGCTACCCTGAAATTCTGAAAGTGCTCCCTGGTATCTTAAAATGGAGACAAAATTACTCCGAGACTCTACCTTAACTAGATACGTTTACTTAGCATCAGTTAGGAGACAAAATTAACGCTGAGACTCTACCTTAACTAGATACGTTTACTTAGCATCAGTTAGGAGACATAAATGAAAGCACAGAATATTTTTTAATAATTATTCACATTTTTTTTGTCTCTTAATTAATGTTAAATAAACTCAGCGATTTAAGGTACTGTCTCAGTGTCGTTTTTATGCCATTTTTTATAGTTTTTGGGTGAATCTGGATTATGAGTTAGACTTAAGACACAGATGCGATAATTTCGGTCATTACATAAGACCTGATTTAGTTTATAATAATAATAATCTTAGTTAAATCCATTATACTGTGTACATTGAGGTAAATAGCACAGTGTACACTACAGTAATCAGAATGTACAATGTAGTAGTAGATAAGTAACACCTGTGGGATCATTAGTACGTGGCTAGGTTTAATTACGTACTGTACGTATTTACCGAGTGTACGAGTACTATTTCAGTTTCTCTTCCTAGTACAATCACCATCAACATTTATTACGACTTTACACCCAATAATAAACCTCGTAAATAATACTAGCATTAAAATATAGAAGGAAATAACTCTCTCACACAACTGGTTCCAATCCACCATCTTGCTTTCACCACTTAAGTTAACAAAACGAACAACAGCTGGCATATGGTACAGTCGTCAGCTAGTGTTTGCCGTCCCATCCCCCACCCACCGCCCCCCCACCGCCCTCACCACCACCATACTGAGAGAATTATCGAAAACAAGAAAAGGAAAGTATATGTGGCGAAGAACTTTCCCTCTTCTGATCCTACAGCGAGTAAATGAATACCGTTTATTCACCATATTGAACCACGGGTGTTTGCTTACAACTTGGCCACGTCCTCCCTCTCGCGAGATAGATAGATAGATAGATAGATAGATATTCAATAAAACAGAGAAATAAGCAAAACGAAACACAAATAAACAAAAAATAAAACAGGGAAGGCGACAGTACTACGCCCTCACGGTACTCCAGACAGGACGGACGGACGGAAGGATAGACGGGCTGACGGGTCATTCATTACACTCTGGACCGAAACGAGGAAACAATTTTGCCAATGGGATTAATTTAGGAGGTTCTCAAGAGGGAGGTAGGGAGGGAGAGAAGGAAGAGAAGGAGGGAGGGAGAGTAGGGAGGGGAGGAGGGAGAGGAAGGAGGGAGGGACAGGTATGTTAATGATCTATTGGTGTAGGTAGGTGAGGGGGTGGGGGTGTCATCCATTCAGTGTCTGTCTGTCGTTGAATATCTCTCTCTCTCTCTCTCTCTCTCTCTCTCTCTCTCTCTCTCTCTCCGCTACCTTAGGTCGGCTGTTAAACAATTGATTAATTATCAGGTAGAGTCATGGTGGCTAACTAGATAATACCTGCGGTTTACCATAGGGGAGAGAGGGAGGGGGAAGAGAGGGGAGGGGAGAGAGAGGGAGGGTGAAGGGAGGGGAGAGAGAGGGAGGGAGGGTAAGCGAAGGGAAGAAGGGGAGGGTGTGTTATGTGGTACCCTGCCTCTTGTTGTTTGTATAGTCTGTCTGTCTGTCTGCCTGCCTGCCTGTCTGTCTGTCTGTCTGTCTGTCTGTCTGTCTGTCTGTCTGTCTGCCTGCCTGCCTGTCTGTCTGTCTGTCTGTGATGTAGTTTTATCTCTTCATTTAACAACATCTAAAAGAGAATCTCAAGTCCCTCCCTATTTACTGAAGAAATTATAAATAGACAAACCTCATTTTACGATGGGGCATTATGTGAACCCTGTATCGTAAACCGAATCATCGTATATCGAATCATTTATCCAACACGTCATAAAATGTATCAGTGTTTTATGTGAGGACGATAACAATAAGAAAAAAAACATATTGCTTGGTCCCTCATCAAACACGTATGGTCTTGGTTCTTGGGGATTAACTGGGTATAAAACAGGTATAAATCATGTATAGTTTTCTCTGACTTTCTGAGGGAGTTTTTAAGAGAAATATACAAGAAATTCAGCTGAGTATATCCAGGCCACTCTCAGTGTTGCAAACATTTAGACAGCCTCCATAAAACAGTTTATAATTACAGTAATATCAACACAGACAATGATTCCCAGTTGTTATTGCAAGTTCATAAACACATTAAGAATAATATGACTTAGATATGGCAATAAAAGATGTTATAAACCTCCCAGTAACTTATTTTCCCCGTTAATACTGCAAATTTATAAACATATTGAGTATAATATGTCTATAATATGGTTACTGAAGCATTAGCAACATCCTAGTACTTCTGTAACACAATATGCCATTATTAACCAGACGATAACTCGACGACCAAGAACGAATCGACAGTGAAAGCGACACAAACCACAAATTAGAGAGGAATCAAGTGTAGCGGAGGCCTGAGGGGAGACAGGTGGTTGGTGAGGTAGTCAAAACACAACACTATTGGCCCTCGTCACGATCAAGTTCAGGGCTGCACCGAGAACACCTCCCCCCGCCTCCCCGCCCCATGTCAGCCCTTCTGCCTGTATCCTTCCACCCACCCTCTACGCCCCTCACATCACCTCCACTACTTTCACGGTTAAATTTATATTATAACATTAACCCCTTCACTATGGGGACGACATTTTTTTTTTAAATACAAGACGATTTTATTCAACTAAGAGGAGGTATAGAAGGGGATAGTAGACTCTCTCTCTCTCTCTCTCTCAATCTGAACAGTGTTGTAGTTTCACGAGGTAGCGACGCGTGTGGGCTGCGGCCGATAGTAATTGAGTGTAATAACCACAAAATGTAAACAACTTTCAAACTTTCCGTTGGGCCTTTTGGTGAGGAGGAGGAGGAGGGGGTAGGTAAAGGGGAGAGAAGGAAGGGGGTGGAGTAGGAGGATGAGGAAAGGGAGGTATGATGATAAGGAGGAGGAGGAAGGAGAGGGGAGGAAATTATAGATCAAGTCATTCGTCTAAGATTAACCCTTTGAGGATGATGGTTTAACCCTCTGAGGACGATGGCTTAAACATCTCGTCCTCAAAGGTTTAATAATGTCATGTCCCTATAATTAAAAAAGTACCATCTTGTTTGTAATTAAAAACAAAGACTTTTATTTCCATTCTGTTGGTCACCTTGAAGGATAAATGTGAAAGCTGGAACAAATATTGGCCCTGAACTATCCAAGCGGACTATGGGGGAGAGGGAAATGTTTACTGTGTGTGTGTGTGTGTGTGTAATTGAAAATCATCCAAAAAAGTCTACAGGTGTGATGGAAGGTGTGTGTGTGGCTGCTGACTGGACTGTAGGGCTCGTCTGCCTTCCTCTTGTGGTTTAGTCAGCGGTGTATAGTGTAGTCTGTGTACGATACTACTGTCAGTGTTCAGCTCACCTAACTTCCTCCCTTCTCAATATGCACGGGGTGACACAGCAGGCGCTAATGACTTCACACGGAGGGCGGCTTTCCTCTTAGTCCTAATTTTTACTTTAATCATTAACTCATCTAATTATAGTCTACTTTCCCTTTTATTAATAGTGTGTCATAAGTGTTTCCTGTTGTTTATTACTGGGAGGATCTCACATAATACTGGTGTTACCTCGTCAGCCACTACTAATGTTTCACACGACTGTCTGCCTCACTAGTTGTTGTTGACACTGTTACCTGCCCAGCCCAGGTGTGACAGTGTATCATTCTCACCTGTAGGTAATTCTTTTAACCACTATCACATTTTTCTGTAGTAGTGTTCGAGCAGTTTCAAGTTCATGTCCCACCAGACAATGGTTCCTTTCAGTAGTTTTTCATGAACGAGGATTCTTGGTGTTAATGGAGAGTTGTTGTCTATGGAAACTAGAGCTGAATGTATGTTAGATGTTTGTAGAGCGAGAGAGCGTGTCTGAGAGTATTTACCGAGGTGGGGCAGCGTCTGGGGAAGTCACAACCCCTGGTCACCTGTTGCCTCCCTCCCTCACTCCTACCTTCCTCTCCTCCCTCCTCTCGTCTCTTCACAGGGGAAAAAATAAAGTCACAGGAAAAAAAGGTCTTCTGTAATATTTTTTCCTACTTTCGTCCCCTAATTTTGCCTGGCTAAAATACCTAAACATATGACCAAGGGCTTATACTAATTCATACATCATAATAAATTAAACCTTTTGTTGAGTATATATATATATAGGGTGTCCCGAAAAGGTGTCCCTGCCCCCTCCCTCCCTGCCTGACTGCTCCCTGGGACATTGTTTAATTGGAGGGAGGGAAGGAGGCAGGGAGGGAAGGAGGCAGGGAGCAGCAGGAAGGGAGGGAAGGAGGCAGGGAGCAGGAAGGGAGGGAAGGAGGCAAAGATAAATTTTATTTCTGGGAGATCTAGTGTTGACATAGAGGAAAACTTATATAGGAGTGAAATACAGAAGACCCGGAGAGGGATAACATAACGTGATACAATTCGGGAACCTCTGGGCACAGCGACGGTCATTTGGAAGTTAGGACACAAACACACACATCCACCACGTGTTGTAGACTCAGCCATCACGTGTTGTAGACTCAGCCACCACGTGTTGTAGACTCAGCCACCACGTGTTGTAGACTTAGCCACCGCGTGTTGTAGACTCAGCCACCACGTGTTGTAGACTCAGCCACCACGTGTTGTAGACTTAGCCACCGCGTGTTGTAGACTCAGCCACCACGTGTTGTAGACTCAGCCACCACGTGTTGTAGACTTAGCCACCGCGTGTTGTAGACTCAGCCACCACGTGTTGTAGACTCAGCCACCACGTGTTGTAGACTTAGCCACCGCGTGTTGTAGTCCTAGTAGGCGGATCACCATAATCTAACACCACCATTGATTCACACTACCATAGATTTAGACTACCATGGGTTGAGACTACCATAGATTTAGACTACCATGGGTTTAGACTTCTATAGATTTAGACTATCATAGATTCAAACTATCACAGGTTTAGACTACCATATTGACTACCACAGATTTAGACTACCATAGGTTTAAACTACCATAGCCGCAGGTGGAAGACGCTTTGCTAATGACGTTTACCTGTAGTATGTAAGCCTCGTCATGCCCCTCCCCACCTCCACGCTGCCTCCTCCCCCTCCTCTTCCTCTTCATCTTCCTTCTTTTTTTCACCCTCACCATTATCATCACCCTCTTCACCTCACCATTACCAGTCGCTTTTCCACACACACAAACACGTCTTCTATTTCCCATAACACCCCTCCTTTACACCTTGATATAAGCGTCCCACTGTGTATATATGTGTGTGTGTGTGTGTTCATCCACCTTGTCCCTTCCTACCCCCCTGTATATATTAACCTGCTCCAGCATTACCTAACACTTCCTTATACCTCTTGTTGCTACAGCTGTTCTAACACTTCCTTATACCTCTTGTTGCTACAGCTGTTCTAACACCTCCTTATACCTCTTGTTGCTGCAGCTGTCCTAACACTTCCTTATACCTCTTGTTGCTGCAGCTGTTCTAACACCTCCTTTTATCTCCTGTTGCTGCAGCTGTCCTAACACCTCCATATACCTCTTGTTGCTGCAGCTGTTCTAACACCTCCTTTTATCTCCTGTTGCTGCAGCTGTCCTGACACCTCCATATACCTCTTGTTGCTCCAGCATTACCTAGCACTTCCTTATATATCCTGTTGCTACAGCTGTTCTAACACCTCCTTATACCTCTTGTTGCTACAGCTGTCCTAACACCTCCTTATACCTCTTGTTGCTGCAGCTGTCCTAACACCTCCTTATACCTCTTGTTGATGCAGCTGTCCTTCCTGTATTAACCAACTGTCTGGGGATTTAATGCTGTTTAGGGAGGGAAAGAAGTGTAGGGAGGTGGTGGGGAGGGAGGGAGAAGAAAGGGTGTGGGAAAGGAGGGAGAGAAAGGGGTATGGTAAGGGAGGGAGGGAGGGAGGGGAGAAAGAGAGCGGGGTGTTGGTTTAGAGTTGTCACGCCGGGAGGAGTGTGTTGGCCACTGACAAACTGGACCCAAATATTCAGTGTGTGAGGTTTGAGTCTTGTTTCTAGATCTGTTTGTTTGGTCTACTGTTGAGTGTGTGTGTGTGTGTGTGTGTGTGTGTGTGTTGTGTATGTGTGTGTATGTGTTTATTTGCTCCACATATACAGTATATTTGTACAGTTATGAACGAGTGAGTGTGTTAGCTTGAACTTGTTATACAATATACATAAGGAGGTCCCCACACACATCTGTTAACCTCGCCTAAGAGTAACACCTGTTAGATACGCCAACCTTTTGACCAACAGGTGCAAACTGGCCAAACACCTGCTCCCCCCCCCCCTCATATACATAAATAAACATCAGAATCAAACAGTTTAAGTATAAGTGTAAAGTATATAAAGTATAGGAACTCCCAACTACTAGCAGAATCATATAGGCAGTGATTCATCCTTGGTTATAATAGAAATATAATCGGAGGTTGACAATCCGTACGTAAATATATAACTCTTGATATAGGGAACTGTGTGTGGGGCTACCATTGGTTGTCTCGTCTTAATTTTCGTTTATAGACTAGTGTAATTAACAATCTCTACGTGCTTAAAGACCTTAGTTATTAAACCACAGTAATGCAAACTAATGCATTATAACATCAACAAATGAACTCTCTTTAATACGGTTTATATATCTGCACTACGTGTGTAAATCATAAACCAATGTGAACCTTTATGGTATTTTTACTGTCATAATATCTTAGAGAAAAGGAGATACGGAGAAAATTGTGTTGTGTGAGACGGAAGTAGGTGATGAAGACCTAACATCCGGTTTTCATTTGATCCATCGCCCTGATACCTCGTTCGATTAGAATAGAGATACTTTCTCTCCTACAGCCACTTATTAACTCTCACTAGACCTCTGTTGCTGTCTTCTCCTTCAGTAGTTTGTTTGGTCATCTGGTTAACGTTCGTGTTGGTCTGGATAGAGAAAACGAGGTATAAGGTTCTTGTCTCTCTTGTTCTGTTAAAGGGTAACAGTATAGACTCACACAGCAGGAGTCTCGTGGTTATTATATCCTGTTGTTTTCCCCTATGATGGTCCTTTGATCTCTGAAAGGTAATAAATATTTAACTTACCTGGAGTTGATTTTATGTGAGTGTCTTCATTTGTCTTCAGAAGTTCAATGAAGATTAAGTATCGTTGATCCTCATTTATCACTAATTGTCTTTGTACTGTTGGGTTTTGTTAGCATGATGATGTGCGTTTATCTTACCACATCGTCACTGATGTTATACCGTATGACATACATTGTTATATACAGAGCTTCATTAGCGTGTTAGGATGTGTTAAATGCGTCCGTGCGCTGCGGAAGACTCTCGTCACTTGCTTCATTCAGCGCGATAAACATACGTGTTCAATTCGTTGTACATTGTTTATTATTAATAGAATATACAGTATACTGCTCTGACTACTTGATGCACAGCACGATAGTCGTCAGAGAACACAAGATCATTGTCAATATTTTAACTTGTAAGAAAAGAATTGTGAAGAAACCAGCAGTTCAGTATCATACGAGTAAAGCAACAACAATAATTTTCTCAAACATCTATAACTTATTCACTTTAACACATGTTCTTAATCGGTGTTGTTTTATGGGTAGTCCAATATTATTCGTCCCGTTGTCCAGCGTAGAGGGAGGTAGGTTGTGTGAAGACGGTGACCAGAGCGCGTCACCTGAAGACTGAGAGGAGACCAGTGTCTGGGAGTCAGCTCCGCCCCGCACCTCCCATCACTCACTTACTATAGAGAAATGCTAGACACAATGACGCCCTCTGTAGACTTAAACGCTCTGCCTGCCACCACCAGCCCGGCCATGGTGACGAAGTGAGTGTTTAAACTAAACAGTATTTCCCTTTTCATATTACAAACACAGGAATCGGATTCTTTGTAAAATCAATTTTTAGAAACGGTTTATATTTAGAAATATCAGTCGGTTATTTACCCACTTAATTAAACCTAACCTTACATAACCCAAACATGACCGTCACTATAAGCCTTAGGAATATTCCTACCCGTCTATCTTAATCCTGTATCCCACCTGTATCTCATAATGTGTTACTATACTGCCAGATCTGGGGTCACTAAATTTAAGGGGATAACTTAACTCTAAACTTAATTTCTAAGGGTCGCTGCCACCAGACCCCCTCTGGACAGCATGTAGCTCGTTAGGTAGCGGGCAGAGTGGACTAGGCATTGGGTTAGGTTTTCCATTGACCAGATCGATGAGGGTAAAGAAGGGGGAAACCATAACATGTCTTAATTGATTTATTCCTTATACAACATACTGGTAAAAAAACATATACATGACTTGGCCTTCCTCAGAAGAACAACATAATTTTGGTTACCCAGACCCTAGCATTACTGGCGGGTCATCCACCTACTTATTGCATACAAATGGGGAACGCCGTATCTCGGTCGTTCCTTCTTACAATATCCCTTAACACAGCGGACTGCTCCACTGATGTGGACTGTTAGCACCGTCGGTTATCATACATAGTAGCACCATCTCAACACACCTGTTACACTCCATACCTGCAAGTATGTGACTCCTTGTGACTATTAGGTATACACAACGGGCACCTCGTTCGCACACCGCCCTCGGTGGGTAAAGACGAGGGCTTCACCTAGAGACATACCAGCACTGTTTCTACGCCTGGTAGTATAGGTCGCTCCAAGTGACGACCGCAGTTTCTCACGGTCTCCTTAGTTGTGACTATTCATGTGGAGTGGTGCGCTGGGAATCCACCTGTTCACAGTGGACTGGTATAGCGGGGGAGTAATTCCCACCCTGGGGTGACGCTCACGTGGACAATGGCGGCCGGGCGGCAAGATACTCCGGCCACATGGCACCTGTGGTGACGGCAGAACGGGAAAAACTAAGGCCGGCTTCCCGCCGCTTCTCGTCACATAGGCCTACAGTTTCCAATCCTCAATTTACACTTTTGTTTCTAAGGGTTCTCACCTGAACACTTTACGGTATATTGTCACTCATTTCTTAACAACACATATATTAATCCTAAATTACACACTAAGGTAAGGTCTTGGTTTGCTAGTGCTTGGGTAAATGCCTGAGATTATAATATTAATGAGGCATCTGAGGCGGGTACATGACGCGCCTTGAAACAAAAGCCGAATGATCATGGCTGGGGTGTATCAACGTCACTTAAAAACTGTAATGAGGGATCCTCCTCTCACACATTGCACTATTTGAACACAGACATAAGATTCTCTGATCACTGTACCTGTCGTGGGTATATGTCACGTGAGGCTACGAGGTGTATTAGATTCGTACCGACGCATACACGATATTTCCTTTCCGGTATATGTTTCTAGATCACTGTCAACACCTCACCTAGTTCTGATACATTTATCCTTTTTCCAGATCATTGTTCTCATGTATTTTCATATGATATCTGTTGGAGTTATGTTCGCTACACGCCCACAGACGTAAATAGTAGGACCTTCAAACCCGGATCCACACTTAGTCTTACGGTACACTAGTCCAGCTCAACTGGACTTTAACATTCATCTTGTGCTTACCCCGAGTGATCCTTAATGCTAGGAATACATACACTTGATATGATACAACTATACCTGGGTACAATACATGGTCTAGGAACCTTGAGTAGGTGAGTTGTCCTTTCTCAATGTTTCCCGTTTTCTGAGGTTCTACAAGCGCGGTGCATGTGAATGTTATGTAGCGTAATATGAATTAGATGGGATTTTTAGGATGACAATGATGTGCGCAGTACATTACGAGTAGAAAGGCGTTGTAATGCGACCTTCATATAACACAGCAGTAACTAAGGTGGGTCTACTCTATATGGTTCTTCCCTCCCACATTCCCATGGTTGACCACGCCTACCACTCTTGGTTGGCAGGGGGGGGGGGGGAAGAGGGAGGTTCTACTTGGTGATTGGCCAGGGTAGGTAACTAGTAAAAACACACAACAGTAGGGGATCATGTTTTCACTCGATTGTTAAACCAACCGCAGAGTAGTTTTGTGTAGGCCCCGTTGTGGGACACACTCACATGCATATCAGATCTTAGAATTTAAAGTCAAACCACATCAAGGCTTCAAGGTTCTAATAAAGTCTTTGCAATAATAAAAAAATAAGAATATCCGATTAGAATTTTACATCCTACTCAAAATTCAGTATCATGTTGTTGAGATTTTAGATGTTAACGTCCCTCTGGTTCTTTAGCAGATTACCGTCAGGCGAACACTTTCATTAAGGATATTGAGCACGCTGATGGATATTTTGAACACACAGCACGTGGCTTTTTTTTTTTTTACGCTGTTATTTCAAGTTCATCTGGGAGCAAACTTATACACATTTGTAAACGCTGAGAGATTTGTGGATCGCCGCAGGTAAACACGACAATCAAACACACGTTGGTGATGTGTTTGTATGGACGTGGATTTTTCATGTTTGCTAAATTAGACAAGAAGTTGCATATTTTTCGTATTATTTTTGTTTAAAAGGCAAATATAATCCTCGTTGTAAATTTGTATGTATGTAGGTATGATTAGTATCACAGTCTGGCCTCACCCTCATCTGCAACACAGCACAAGGGCTACCGTACTAAAAACAAAACAATATCACATAAATATCTATCATAGCTGTTCCTGTTCTTATTACGAGTGTGAGTTGGTAATGGGTTGATTCACGAGGCCAGAGACAATGATTTCATATGTACATGTCGAGGATTGTAGTGATCGAGACGAGGGCGTAGTAGTATGGTGTGTGGGTAAGGTGTAGTATGGTGTGTGGTTGAGGTGTGGTATGGTGTGTGGGTAAGGTGTAGTATGGTGTGTGGTTGAGGTGTGGTATGGTGTGTGGGTAAGGTGTAGTATGGTGTGTGGGTGAGGTGTAGTATGGTGTGTGGGTGAGGTGTGGTATGGTGTGTGGGTAAGGTGTAGTATGGTGTGTGGGTGAGGTGTAGTATGGTGTGTGGGTGAGGTGTGGTCTACCCCTCTCCTCCTGCTGTGAGTCAATCAGGAACATCCACCTCTGACCTTAACCCCTTATGAAAACAAACAGTGGCACTTAATTAGATTGTGGAGGTATGGCTTGAGGGACGTGTGTGTGTGTGTGTTATTACGGGGGACTCTGGGGTGTATTTTCATGGTTAAGAGAGCAACAGGTATACAATGACCAGGTGTCAATGTAGCTCATGGATACACCTCTGACACCTATGTCCTCACTCTGTCACCTTATTCTTGGTGTTACTGTTGGTATTTTAGCTCTAGTTGTTGCTGTATTGTAATTAGTGTCTTACTGTTATCGTAGAAGATATTATAGTGGTTGCTGCGATTTAGAGTATTGTGTACCTTGCTTTTTTTGCTGTTGTCGGAGAACCTGTTATAATGGTGGCTGTCACAAAATTCCAGCACTGCTTAGGTTAAGTTAGGTTATAAACGAATTAGAAATGCAAATCATATGTTTTAATTCTATGGACACCCTGGACTGGACGTTGGGGAGGGAAGGGGAGGGGTGTCCAAAGAAATGATCATCCTCTTCCCAAATAAAGGCTATTGAACTATTACCCACCCTTACCATTGTGGCTTGAAGCACCTATATTACGGTTCCTTTAAGACGCTAGTAATTTCTCGAGAACTTAGTCACAGATTCTCAGAAAATGTGAAGGAAAGCGCACCTGTGTACCCTGTTGCGTGCTGGTTCATTTAATTTGAGACTGGTATAAACATGAAAGGAATGCTTAATTGGTATTGGTGTTCCTGTGTGTGTGTGTGTGTGTGTGTATCACCCAGAGAAGAATTTGTGCTTTGATGGATATGTTGTTACTGTTGTGCTACTGTTGTGGTGGCTGTTGTTGTTGCTGTTGCTACGTTTGCTGTTACTGTTGTGGCTGTTTCTCTTGCTGCTTCTACTGTTGTGGATGTTACGTAGTGTACTTCTATTATTGTTGTAAGTGCTGTAGACTTCAGTTGTTCTTGCTCACCAACAGTGCGTAACAGAGAGCCAAAACATGTCAACATTGCCAATAGTGCCTAACAGAGACGTGGTCAATCCCCCAGGCGGCTAGCATGCCGATCAGTGGCGAAAATTATAAAATAAAATAAATTACACAAAAGTAAATAAAAGCTGTAGCATTCAACCTTAATAAGGAATAAAAAAGTTTCCCCTAATATATATTTTCATTTTCTTTTATAACATTAAAGAAAATGAAAATAACACTTTCATGGATAAGTTTAAATGCTGGACTTAAATAAATTTGAAAGAATTGAATGATTTTGAATGAGTTTAAAGGTGTTACCGTAGTATTAAAGATACCAGCTGAGTATCATATGAGTAGGCGTATGGAATCAGGGGCTAAAACCCCAGCATCACCAGGAAGTTTGTTGACATGTAATTACTGCAGGGCGACGTCTAATGTACATTGTGTGAGTCTAGGCTCTACAGAGTTTAGGATGATTCTGAACGCGGTAAAGCATGAAGGCTGTTGCTGGTATTGCCTTGACTGCATAATCAAAGTAAACGAGGCGATTGCAAACCACAAGAAAATGAGAAACTTAAGGACGAAAACAGATGAAGCTGGATCCTTGCTGGTTGCCAAACTATTTTTTTTTTTTTTTTTATCCTCTTCGCCACTAATCGGCTTGTTAGCCGCTTGGGCGATCGGTCACGTCTCTTTTCATTTATCTTCTTCATCAAAAGATCGGCTCGCTAGCGGCCCGGGCGATCCGTCACGTCTCTGTCACGCACTGTTGGCAAATACTGGGCATGCACCGGCTCCTGAATGTACCTGAACCCGCTCCAGTGTTGGTCAAGTCTTGTCTTGAAAGAGCTCACACTCGGTGCCGTCACAACACTCTCTGGTAGATTGTTCCAAGAGTTTCCAACCCTCACTCCGAAAAAGTTTGCCCTCACGGTTTTCTGGACTTGCGGCTTCTTCAATCTTGAGCTGTGACCCCTTGTGGGGCGAGCGTCCGCCAGCTCCAAGTAAGGACACTCAAATGAGTAGTGCCCCCTGAGATGCTTATACACCTCAACTAGGTCCCTCCTTGCCCGTCTGTAGTATAAGCTAGGCAAGTTCAGAGTAAGTTGGGAAAGAGATCCTCGCTAAGACTGAGGAAGAAGCTGATAGAATGGAAGGAGTAGTGAAGAAGAGTTATGCTCAGGATTTAGCAGGGCCACGGGTCCTTCAGCAGCTAGGAAGCCTGACGAAGTGTGTTGAAGAGATGGCAACTAGCAGACCTACTGATAAGGAACATAATAGTGTTTGGAGTCCCTGAGAGCTAGTCGGGGGATCCATGTGTACCAGAGTTCTTCCAGGTGCATGTGTACCAGGAAACGTCCAGATGCATGTGTACCAGAGTTCTACCGGGTGCACGTGCAACACAGCAGGCGTTCCAATCTCTCTGGGTAACTGAAACAGAGATGCCGTAGTGCAGGCACCAAGTGTGGACACGTTCAATCAAATGAGAGTCTTTAGCTGTATCTCGGTGAGGTAATTATTTACGACTTTACAGTAGCTGATTTTGAGTTTGCCCTTTAGTATTTTCTATGGAGGTATTCTACATTAATCGGCGTTTGGAAATTGAAGATACATAGTGAGGGTTATGTAAACAAATTAAATAAGTTGTTTGCTAAATTAACATGGAATATTTCATACTTTCGTCAACCATAAGTGACAGATAGAATGTACACGTGGATTACATTTATCCAGTCAACTTAATTGATTGATCAAGATGACATGTGCATAATATAAAATACCTGATCATAATTATTGGCGTATTATATATATGTATACAGGGTGACTCAAAAATATATGCACACAGCCTTACAAATTTTCGTGGTGACTGCGTGATTGACTGATATCATGTTGGGATTCAGGTATATAGATGGATAAATACAAACGAGTGTGGCTGTATTAATTTTGGTTGGTGGATTGATAGACAGGAAGGTAGGTATACGGACATAGAAACGTGGATAGTTCAATAAATTTTGCTTAATGGAAGATTAGACATATAGATAGATACGGCTATAGCTCAATTAATTTAACTTAGTAATTTATATAGGTATTTTATAGTAAATAAAATCATTACGGTGTTATTGGTCATTACAAACAAGCACAACACAACGTTCTTGTTTCTAAGCTCCGCCTACCTATGACGTCATATTCAAGGCCTCACGAAACACCAAGGATTCTAATTATTTCATGAACGAAGCTCCGAGTCAGTAGATCCTGGAGATATGAATCCAGTTTGTCAGAATCCTTATTTAGGTAAACCAATACGTATATATGTGTTTTGATAAACACAACTCAGAATGTCAATGTCATAATATTGATCTACAAGTTATAAAATATGTCTTCCATGACGTAAATGGTCGTCTTTTACCAATGATGTTTCAAATAGAGGTGCTTCGGTGTATTGCGGGTGAGTGAGGCGGCTCGAAGCTCCAGTAAACTTTGAGAACGAGGGCAGTGTGGGTACAGGGTCTGGGTAGGTTTGGTCGCGCCGGCTCATAACACGCCTGTCCTGACTACCTGCCGGTCTGAATCAACTTACTCCTGGGGCCTACTGGCTTTCTGTCGCAGGTAAGTGCACGTGTTTGTGTGGTATCGGGGAAGTGACGGTGCCTGGGGGAGTGCCTCCATTTCATAATATTGAGAAGGTTCCCGAAATAATAGTTCACAGCACCAACTTGAAGAAAGGAACTACTTCAGAACAAAAGATAAACAATCCTCACCTCGAGTCAGGAACATCTAACCAACCTACCTACCTAACCTAAAGTTATGTGCTTCCGCCCCTTAGTAGAATTGCTTGGGTTGTCTTGTTAACGATAAATCATCATAGGTCACTGACAAACGTTCCGGTAAAAACTGACAAAATCGCCAAGCCAATGCAAAAAGTGTTTTAAAGCAGCAGTTCTTAACAGGGGACACGCCCCCCTAGGGGGCGCGAGTAATTTCCAGGGGGGGAGAGGGTGCGAATCCAGAGCGAAAATGAGGAATGGCCTTAACAGGTGTGTGTGTGTCCTTATTTGGGTTTTTTTTTTTTTTTTGGGGGGGGGGGGGGGTCGCTCCCCACAGATACTTCAAAATGTCGTAAATGGCGATTGTCAATCAAAATGTAAAATTCCACTAAAAGTGACAATTAAGGTAGTGGTAATAATGTCGGGAAGTGTACGATAATTTGATAAAGAAACGATAATTTTGAGGCTGAATGTTGAAGGGACTTGCGCTGTGCTCTCTGGCACGCGGCCATGTATTCAGGATCTGGTAGCTCAGCAGTGTAAACAATCTCACTGTTGGGTATTTGCGAGTTGCTTATACACTTTTGAATAATTAAAGTTATAAAAGTAACGAATGAAAAACTATTCCCAATTTTCCTATTTAATTCAAGATGAAATTGCTTTAGAATTTTATGTGAAAGAAGGAGGGTGCGGGGGCGTGGAGATGAGGGCCAACTGCTATACCGTAGGGGGCGCGACCCTAGGAAGGTTAAGAACCACTGTTTTAAAGCCTTTTATTTGTCTATTAATAATTTAAGAATTCATAATTATCTATACAAAAAATGCCAAAGTTGCTGGGTTTTTTGTGGAGCGGAGGAGTAAATGAAACGCTCGTCTTTCAGACTCCTTAAACAAAACGAATTTGGAAAAGAAATATGTAGATCCTCCATTTTTTCTTATATTCTAGAGATAAGAAATTCCTTCTATGGAATTTTTATTTCATGTTGCTCCATCTATAGTCGGTGATGTAAACTATTACTGTAACATTTATTCTTAGATAATTCCCCAAATATAGTTCTTACGGTGGGAAGAGAAAGTGATCCATTGCATGTACTATACTCGGTCACCTAATTATACATAACTTATATGTGCATAAATTTAGGGCTAATATTGATGACTAACCCACCAACGAATTATTTGTTTATTGTTAATATTTTCACTATTTTCATGAGTTTTGATATGAATCATTTTGTTTTAAACTGCTTCGTTTGGTAGGTAATTAGGTGACTAAGCGTCCACTACTTTGTCTGGTGCTCACTAATTTGTCTTTCTCGGCGATAATACAGCTGAGAAAGAGTATCCCCACCATTCACATTAACGGCTCCAATCGTCGTCAGTGTACGGTTGTGAGCCGCATGGTTTGGGCGGCTGCAATCACCCCAGCAAAAAACGTAAAATTACACCATACCATTGTAAGGTTTATTTAATATTCGGGGGGAGGGCTATGGCTAGATAGTTAGGCAAGGTTAGGTAGGTTTCGTTGGTGAGGTCATCTAACACTTATTCTGCCACGTGTTCTTCTCAACTAGGTTAGGTTTGGTTTAATTTAGAAATAACCACTTTTTAACACATTTGCCAAGACTACGACAGTATCCACTATAAAACTGAAATTGCGGCAATTTTAAAATAATTTTCTATGAAAAGTCTGCGGTGGGTCAGTCGTCAATTACCAAATTTTCTAATAAACTAGTATATAAATTAATAATAATTCAACAGGTGGTATAAATCTAATCCAAACAGTGGACAGACGATTCGAGTTGTGTGGACAAGTAGCAAGACGGTGGACCTGCACCTGTCAGTCTCAGGATAATGTGTGGACAAGTAGCAAAGATGGTAGCCCTCTACCTGCCACTGGGCCCAACTATTGCTGGAGGAGTCAACTTAAGTGTATTACCACATTGTATGGATTTAAGATACCAAGTAATTCTTATAGTTCCTGAGATACCAAGTAATTTATAGTTTCTAAAATAAGTAATTTGCATAGTTTAAGGTATCGGGTATGTTTAGTTTAAGATTGCCCTAAAACCGTAGAGCAGTAATGCAAGTAGTTCATGTGCTGACACTAGTGTATATACATTTCAGCACTGGTACAGTACTCGCTGTGGATGATGGAGGCCTCGGGTTTGACGACCAAACTCTAGATGTCTTGAGGACGAGAGACACAAGCGGGATGCTGAGAGGTTCGTAAGTTATTTTTTATCTAAACTATTAACCCTGGCAGGCATTGTTACTGGTGAGGGAGATTACCTGGATGAGTTATAGAAATATTAAGAGGAATCATTGCTAAAGGTAGACGCTTATCAGTCATTTGTTATAGTTTATTGATTTTAAAGGGTAAAAGTGAAGGTAGGAGGGCCAGGGGAGGGGATAGATACAAGATGACGGTGTCTGCTGGTCGGTAAATTATGCATTTTATCAGTTTAAATATTAATGAAACGTGTTTCTCACGTGTGTGTAGAGTACAAATTAATGAAGTTTAAGGTCAGATCGGTAAGATGTGTACATCTGACGTGACCCCCCTGTGCTGACCTAACTTAACGAGCTAGGAGCAGCATGTGGATCTCTGGACGAAGTATAGAACGGGAATTTATTTTGTCAAGGTCACAGTAGGAGGAGACGGGAGGATTTTTTATGATGGGGGTTTTATGTACAAAATTCCTTGGACAGGTCAAGTGACTCGTTAAATATTATGGGACCATCTTAGATTCAAAGTTAGCATGACTCAGGAGGTTTACCAATAGCTTCTTCACTAGGACTTGATGTTTGGGTGTAGATAAAGTCGCAGAACGAATAGTGACAATGGATAATAAGGGAGAGGAGCTTATTCTTGGCTACATGTGAAACAAAAGATGAAGGGCTAAGGAAAGTTGAGCTGGGACAGGTTAAGGGAGAAAAATCATGTCTGAAAGGTAAAAGTGAGAGGAGTGGCAATGCAATGATGAAATGTGATGCATGATAGAATGGTCAGCCCTGAAGTATCACGGAATATAAGAATCTGGTTGAGATATGGACGTTAGTGTGCAGGTAACAGTGAGAGGATGGGGTGGAAGGAGGTTGTAGGGAGAACTGAATAACTGTCTTTGAAGTTTGTATGATAGTAATGGATGTAGATGCGAGAGTTCATGAATGGTTGGGACTTGTGGAATTTAGTATCAGGAATTATTGTATATATAGGGAGACTGATACAAGAGTTGACTTATAGTGGGAAATACTTGTACATGCCCAAGGTGAGAAAGTACACAGGAGATGGATGGAAAGGAGTTTTATTGTGCTGATGGGCAGATGCTGAAATGAAAGCTGCATGTGTACGTGAGAATGTTAGTGAATGGAAGCATCAGTGAGTGGTTCTAACAGTAAGAGGCGATGGAGCATTAATGGAAGATTTAAAGGATCAACAAGGTGATATGAGGATGATTGGGCAGTGCTCATTAAGGAGTAAACATATTGGCACACAAGCACTTAAACTGATAATTTTTCAAATAAGTAAATCTGACACAATTCATGTTTGCTGCACTAACATCGGTCACAAGAGGCGACTCATTTCCTTCCCAAGTGTTCAAACTAATTGAAAACTCTCCTTGCTCACAGCTTCAGGTGCATAAATCGTTACAAGCATGTTGTGCATTTGTTGCCGTCTTGCCAAGCTAAAAGCAAAATTTTGTTTGAATATTGATCAAACTGACATCTCTACAAATGCACGAGATGCTGCAGACAAGTCCTTATTCAATGCCATGCCATGGCACATTGGCACATACTGTAATGGTGGCAACGAGGAGTGTGGTAGATGTAAGCCCCACCCACAGTCCTAACCACTACTCGCTCATTCCTTGTAGCAGTAACATTCACCGAACTTTATCATTCCTCGTATATATAACAAGTAACGATGCCATTAATTACAATATTAATAGTTCTCCTTTGAGCTCGGGATTGATGCCAAATGCTTTCAAGTGAAGACTGCTGTAATTTCTTGATCTATTGCCGGATTTGCCTGTCGGTTTAAAAAATTCAGTAGAGGTTCTTGTGTTGCCATTAAGTTTTCATTATATATGGAGATGAAATACGCTTGTGAAGTACTGTAATGGATTGACACTTGGGTGGAATGGACAAACTGGGAGAATGGGAAGTGAAACTGGTAAAATTTGTGGAAGGAAGAAAGGGATAGAAGGATAGGGTGGAGAATGTAGAAGTGAGAAGGGAAGGAACATCCAGGAAACAGCAGTTTACTTGGAGTAATGGATACCATAGCTCGGGTGTTTAGGAAAGAAAACGTGTTTCTTGTGGGTGATACTGGCTTGTGTGAGGGGACAATTAAATCCAATATATGCACAGCTTGTTGTGGAAGGTAAAGTAGTATAGCAGGACACGTCTAGTCCAGCAAAAAGTGAATATTGAATGATCGGGAATGAAAGACTTTATTTCTTGTCACTCGACAATATACAAATTTGGCTAATTAAATATTCATTTTACAGGAAGAAACAGATACCTGCCCAGGGAGGATGAGAACCAGAACTTGCTGTCCAGATAACGATGTACCATCACGTTGAACAAGAGACCAAAGAAAACTGAAAAATTGAATCCGCCCAGAATATATCCGGCTCCCCGACAAAGAAAGATATTGAATGATGTATAAGTAAGTGTTATTTAGAGACGTCCACATACTAAAGCAGATTATAAGTGTATTAAAAGTATTTACTGACGAATGATGGTTTGGGTAGGAGTTTAGGACTTGCTTACTTTGTTGTGAAGGAAGGGCTTGCTTAGTGTTGTGAAGGAGTGAGGGAAGGACTTGCTTAGTGTTGTGCAAGGAGTGGGGGAAGAACTTGCTTACTGTGTTGTATAGGAGTGGGGGAAGAACTTGCTTACTGTGCTGTATAGGAGTGGGGGAAGGACTTGCTTGCTGTGTAGGAGTAGGGGAAGGACTTGCAGACTGTGTTGTGTAGGAATGAGGGAAGGACTTGCATGCTTTGTTGTGTAGGGGTGGGGGAAGGACTTGCTGACTGTGTTGTGGAAGAGTGGGGGAAGGACTTGTTGAGTAGGAGTGGGGGAAGGACTTGCTGTGTTGTGTAGGAAGGACTTGCTGACTGTGTTGTGAAGGAGTGAGGGAAGGACTTGCATGCTTTGTTGTGGGGGAAGGACTTGCTGACTGTTGTGTAGGAGTGAGGGAAGGACTTGCTTGCTGTGTAGGAGTGAGGGAAGGACTTGCTTGCTGTGTAGGAGTGGGGGAAGGACTTGCTTGCTGTGTAGGAGTGGGGGAAGGACTTGCTTGCTGTGTAGGAGTGAGGGAAGGACTTGCTGTGTTGTGGAAGAGTGGGGGAAGGACTTGCTGACTGTGTTGTGGAAGAGTGAGGGAAGGACTTGCTGTGTTGTGGAAGAGTGAGGGAAGGACTTGCTGACTGTGTAGGAGTGAGGGAAGGACTTGCTGACTGTGTAGGAGTGAGGGAAGGACTTGCTGACTGTGTAGGAGTGAGGGAAGGACTTGCTGACTGTGTAGGAGTGAGGGAAGGACTTGCTGACTGTGTAGGAGTGAGGGAAGGACTTGCTGACTGTGTAGGAGTGAGGGAAGGACTTGCTGACTGTGTTGTGTAGGAGTGAGGGAAGGACTTGCTTGCTGTGTAGGAGTGGGGGAAGGACTTGCTTGTTGTGTCGTGTAGGGGAAGGACTTGCCTACTGTGTTGTGTAGGACTTGCTTGCTGTGTAGGAGTGGGGGAAGGACTTGCTTGCTGCGTAGGAGTGGGGGAAGGACATGCTTGCTGCGTAGGAGTGGGGGAAGGACATGCTTGCTGCGTAGGAGTGGGAGAAGGACTTGCTTGTTGTGTCGTGTAGGAGTAGGGGAAGGACTTGCTGACTGTGTTGTGTAGGAGTGAGGGAAGGACTTGCTTGCTGTGTAGGAAGGACTTGCTGACTGTGTTGTGTAGGAGTGGGGGAAGGACATGCTTGCTGCGAAGGAGTGGGGGAAGGACTTGCTTGCTGAGATGCTTATAAGCGGGATGGACTTATTGATTTGCTTAAGATGGATTTTTGGATTGGAGGGATAAGACTTTATTGTACACTGTTATAATCTCTTAGTAAGTGGACCTTGTCACTGAGGATCAACTTTGACTACATAATGTTTAATTCAACCATTGTAAAGAAGTATTCAGTCCCACCAATGGGTTAAACTGCTAGTGGTGTCACTGTCCTTATGGTCTGCTCCACCAATGGAGTAGGCTGCTAGGGCTTGCAACTGTTTTAATACACCAATGGGGGCTGTAAGGTGTATTTTGCCTGTTTATTATAGTCCGAATACAAAAAACCTGTAACATTCATTGTAAAGATGTAATAATTACTTTAAATTCTTCAAGCATTTTGTATTAAGTTGACAGAAAAGGGTAAAATATTGTTGAAGGTGAAGTTACGCTACACAACATTGGTCAACTGAGATCAGTGATTAGTTTTGATCTTCACTGGTTTGATGTTTTGTATAACAATAACCAGAGTAAAACTCGAAGATAAAACCTTCTACATCACAGTCCATTACGTCTCGGTTCACCGATGTTGTGTACTTTAGTTCTATCTTCATTTGTATCAATGTTTTTGCTTTTTCGTGTCAATAATACAGAATACTAGTAAATATTATGCATTTTGAAGTAATTACAACGTCTTTACACCTTGCATGTAGTGAGTGACTCATATCTTGTTTGTAATATAATTGTAAAAGCTGTTCTTTAAAAAAATATTAAAAATAAAGTTTTCCTTCCTATGTATAGTGTTTTACTTAGATTTTAGGAAAAAAGTTCGATGTGTAAACTGGACACTTCAAACAAGGCAATCGAGATAGTCTATAAACGGCAAAAAAAAATGGCCAATTTTTTTTTAGATCATTTCCAAAATTTTAAATAAACTGTCTAGTAGTAAAATTTGAAAGCTTTATTTTAATTTTTTAATAGTAAGACAAATAGTTTTCGGATTACAAATGTCTCAGTCGCTTGTGTTGAACAAACAAGCCATGATTTACTAGAGTGTTTCTTATGAAGTGAGAACGCGTGTCAAGAAGGTCTATGAAAACTGGATGCCATCTTCAAATGGTTATATACATCCGGTAATGTTGGTTGGAGAGATCAGGTCCAAGGCCAGTGATGGAGATTAACTGGAAGCCAGGAAACTGTCACAATGGCGTAGACGACAGCAAGGCGGCCTCGAGCGTGTAACTGGTTGCCAGGAAACTGTCACAATGGCGTAGACGACAGCATGGCGGCCTCGAGCGTGTAACTGGATGCCAGGAAACTGTCACAATGGCGTAGACGACAGCATGGCGGCCTCGAGCGTGTAACTGGATGCCAGGAAACTGTCACAATGGCGTAGACGACAGCATGGCGGCCTCGAGCGTGTAACTGGATGCCAGGAAACTGTCACAATGGCGTAGACGACAGCATGGCGGCCTCGAGCGTGTAACTGGATGCCAGGAAACTGTCACAATGGCGTAGACGACAGCATGGCGGCCTCGAGCGTGTAACTGGATGCCAGGAAACTGTCACAATGGCGTAGATGTCTACCTCGGACGTGCAACTGGAGGACTACTGTATCTTCTTTTTCCTGTTAAGAGAAAAGAATGTTAAATGGATGACAAGACAAGATAGTCCTGGGTCAATAGTGTTCACAAAGTGGATTTTAAAAACTCGCCAAAACCATTAACAAATTAAAATTATGAAAATATTACTTTAAAACAGAACTTAATGATACCTTCTATAAAGGTAATTTAACAGTTCTTCAAAGTATTTTAAATATTCAAAGTTACTAATATATCGAGAACAAATCTTGGTCTAAGATGCCGAAAGAAAGAATCCACAAACCTGACTCGCGTCCTACAACTCGGAATATATAAGGAACTACATTTAAGTTCAATTTAATAACGGCAATGAATTTAGTTTAAAATTCCAAAAACTATCTTCAAAGATAATCTCTAGAATATTCAATGAAATTACTTTGAGAACGCAGTTAAATTAAGTACGCAGTTTAATTAAGTCCCATTTAAAACTCCTAAAATAGTTTAAAGGATTCACCTTGTCATGTACTCCCCAGGCAGCAGATTCCCTCTCAGCTAGTGCAGGACCCCTCCACTCCTGACGCCTCTTCACATCACCGTTCTACTGCAACATGATTTTTTCCTTTATCATACAAGTTGTGACAAATGTTTGTAACAATTCATTTGTGAATTAAATTTAACGAGCAACTTTCATAGCGTGTTTATAAATTCCTTGTTTTGTCGTTTTCTACCAATTTTCTCTGGAGGAATTGAACTATAGGGGAAACTCGTGTATTTCCACTCAAGAAATACTGCAACAGTTTGTCCGTCGGAATGACTTCTCTATAGTACACCTGACGTAATGTCATACCAACCATTCTTATCTCCACTTGGGTAAAACATTTATGGTTCCTTAAATCCTGTCTAGTGAACTACTCCGTGCACACCCAGACTAGTGTTGTAGGCTGCCGGAACCACATTCCAAACATATCTATACTTCAGGCCTAACCACGCCAACAACTGCCCTACTCTTCATCTCCAGAGACAAGTCCACTGTAGTACCTAGACTCTTCCGGACAACATAGCATCTCGTCTACCCCCCCCCCCCCCCACATGCTTGGCCGGGTCACGTGTTGAGAATAACTTCTTTTTTTTTTTAGTTTAATTCTTATTTTTCGGGCCCTAGTAGTAAATTTACAATCAATACGGATGGATGGATTAACGACATTCCAAGATGGCAGTGCGAATCTGAAAAGTCACTACGATTAAGAGTTACGACAATCTAATAACCTGTGCTGTAGTGCAAGTCAAACCTTTGATTAATAAGATCATTAAAGAGCTCTTAGTGGCTACACCCTCGTCAACCTCAACACACTAACACTTAAGTTTGATGCCCAGAACATAACTAGTCCAGCCGGTTAAATTAAAGAGGTCTTCTCAAGGATTTACAGCTGCCTCTATATTGGTGGAATTTTGTTTACTGTAGTTTATAGATTCAATGGTCTTTATCATTAAGTTTGAACCCCCGAAACTTAAGGCAGAAAGTACAATAATATAACGGTGGAACAAGTGACATTTTAAGCAGATAACACGTAATCAAAATTAACCTGAACTATCGTCTAACTATCACCAAGATTGATCACCCAAAGTACATTACTGTATCAGAATAATTAAATTTAACAGTATCAGACGGGTCGACTACACAGGGGCGTCTGGAAGCTAATACTCTGGTTTTAAGTCCACAACCCTGACAGTTTAAATAGTCAAAATCCCTTTAACACGTCGATAAATTCCCTTATTGCTTACAAGAATAATATTCTTTGGTAATATTTAAGCTATATGAAAAGAATCCATTGAAGGTTAGGTTACGATGGGGCAGAAACGACCAAAATTGATGTGGACAGACTTTATTTGTATCCGGTTTCGAGAACAAGAATTCGAGGGAGCACGAACATTAATGAACAAACTCGGGGACCTAGACTCCTCACCGCCGAATGTCACACAACAGCTAATTTTTGCTTCCCCAAGTACGTAAATTAGCAAGAGATCATCAAATTATTATCCCTTAAAATATCAATTACGTTAAGTTATATAAAGAAACGCTATGGCGCCGTGTGTCTGTCCGCCATACAATCAATCTGCCATGCTACAATCTGACCCTAGACCACGGTTGTAAAGTTCGAGTAAACAGACTTATCAACTCCCTAGAACACTATCGAATTTGGTGGAACTTTACCCGTTACCCGGCCGTCTACGTCAGCACCCATCAGCGTCACCCGACTGGTAGCAGTAGTCCATCAGCAAGCAATAGCCGCGGTACCAAGCAGTATCCTTCAACAACAGTAGCGTTCACCCAGTAGCACCCAGCAGCAGCAGCAGAAAACACAAACTAAAACTCCCTGGCGTGTGACCGCTCCAAAATAATCTCTGTCACACGTTGTGGCGGATGACTGAGGCCTCGACTCCCCCATACTGAACCATCAACCTTCATAATCCCATTTTAATAACCAACATTTATACATTATAACTGAACCGACAACGAGACAATAACTACCTGAAGTAATAATAACTAACCAATTAACTTAATAAAGCTAAATTACTTAAAATCCTCGAGAGAATTGTTTCAGTGTTCGAAGCCGAGTATTGGTGTTTCGGTAATGACGTCATCAGTGGGCGGGGCTAATAAACGAGGTGGTTGGACTATCAGTTGGTTGTTGTCTTTGCACTATGAACACAAATACGAACTTCATAATATGTAAACATTCTCCGTTATCAATTCAAAATATAATTAGTTAGCAAAATACTGACACACCTCTTCATTCCAGTTATCTATTATATTTTACCAACATAAGGAAAAATGCTCGTCAAATAATGCTGCGATTATATTTTATCAATTAAATTAGTAATGGATGAACCCTACACACTAGAATGATCATCATCCAATCTCTGACTTTTCGTATCACCTTTCCTTACCACAACACCACCCACAACCAGAGATGGTTTTGGAGAATCACTTATATTCCACGAGTACACCACACCGCATACCCCCTCCCCTAGATCGGAACAACATATACACGTATCATCTTGCACATCTGCAGTACAATACCCCCCCCCCCCCCCCCGTAGTTACTGCATGCATGGCCGGGTTGTTCCTGGCATCCACGACACGACAGACAGGATAATCTTCAATTTATCACTCAGCTACCGTGGTGCATCAGTCTCAGTCTCGGGAGGCAGATCACAGTGACACACGACACTCACAGTAACACAATACAAGTCCAACATCCTGTGACGCAATCCCGGCGTAATTAGGTAAAGTTGAGGAGGAAATTGCTGGGAAATAAAGGAACATTAAAGGAACATTATTATCTAATTTCCATTCATATTGGATGAGTGAAGGACAACCTGGATCAAGACCTACATCTACAGGAAGTTATAAGTGGTGTTGTGTGTTCCTCGTTTCCTGTTGTTCCTTCACGTAAATAACAACACAGTTTGCTGGGTCCTGCCATCATCGTCCACACGTTTGCCCGGGAGATACAGTTCACTCTGAAGGAGGCGATAACCTGGACTCTCCTGAGGTAAAAGTATGGATCACGAGTCCTAAAGCTTCGAAACAAACAAATGAGATGTTCAACTGCGGAGATTGAAACACAACTATCCTGCCTCGGGATAATGTTGGAGAGAAAAGGAAGTAACTTGACACAGTTTGTACAGCCCCAGCGTGAGGAAAATGTGTGTGTTTGTGGTCATTATGGTGGAAGTGGCTGTGGTCACTCGTGAAGGCTGGGTGATGCTCAGGTAGACGCGGTGACGCCACACTACTGTAATAAAGTCTTTTGTCATGTTATTATTTCTTACTAAATCAGTGTTAAAGTCACCGGAAATATGTTTATATATTTTCGTTGCCTGTAATTTCACAAACAAAGGATAAAATTAATCAAAACTCACAACACCTGCCCTGCGTTTCTCAGATACAGTACAGTACTCATGTAACACGCCCGAACTTCAGCCTTTCCGTTGACAACTAAAAACTATTAGTATTAAATATCACAGTCTTCCCATACCCGGCTGGTGACGTAGTTTGTTGAGTACTGTGAAGGACGCAGGGGTGGGTTGGGCGGCAGGGGAGGTCCAGCTGTCTGAGGGTTTGTCCGGTAAGGAGTTGTTTCCTTACCCATGTGATTTATGTATTTCCTTGCTTCCTATTTCCGTGTTACAAGTTTCTTTTAACGATGTCCTTCTGATCTCTGGCCCCAGATCTATGCTCAAATCTTCTCGAAAATTTATAAGAACATCTTCATAATATATAATTCTAAAAGTTAAATCAAATTTGTGGTCGGGAAGTTATCAAACTAACAAGGGGAAAATTTGGCTCCGTCTATAGTACAATATAAGGTTTGGGTTAGGGTCCGCGGCTGCCACTGTGTACTAACGATTTCAAGGGTGGGAGAACTTTCACTCGGGCGCCAACACATATATACCGGATGAACCGCCTCGTAGAAGACAGTCTAATCCAAACTTTTGTGATCGACACACACTCACCCCACGACCACAGAGGTATATGGTAGTGTTGTGCTCACAGTGAAACCTGCATGTTTGGAAATCTAACGTAAGGTTGTGTGTGCTTTACCGGGACCTGCGTAATTTGACAGTCTAGCCTAACTTTGAATCTCAGCAGAGGGAACTTAGAAAATTCTTAAAACGCAGATTAAAAAAAAAAACGCTTATATTAACATTGGTCTTCGATGCAATTCCACTCGTATGCTTCCTGACCTCAAAATTAGGTCTGTTTGCACATTTTCTAAGGTCCTCGCGCCGTAACACACGGGTAGTCAAAACATTATTATTAATTTCATAAGATAAGTCTAACTACAGTATACCATGGCCGACACACAAGGTAAACCTCACCATACATCACCATCATGACCACCACACAAAGTAAACCTACACTATACATCACCATCATGGCCACCACACAATGTCAATCTCACCACCATGACCACCACACAGGGTCAATCTCACCAAACATCACCACACAGGTAAAACAAGTACTGTTCCCACTCTCAGTTACCCACATAAATCTCCTTGCAACACTGAACATCACGAGTCATAGATCTACCTTACTCAATATGCTATCAGTGCCTTCCCTTCCCATAGGTGTAAGTCTTGAGAACCGCTGGAGTGACCGCTAAACTCACAGGCGGAGATGCGTGTCGATGAAATACCATAAATCAACATTACGATATATAGCAGATCAGTACCATTCAATGATTCTCACTAAGTAAAGCCACTAACGTATGATTATGAATTGATTACAGATTGTTTCTGTGTCAGTGATACTCAACAGGGTTTTTTTTTAGTAGTTAATTGGACCGAAATATGGAGTAATAGAATAAAATTGACACTTTAGCCACGAGCTTCACTGTTCATTGCTTAGGTTAATGTTGGGGTGATTTGATGAGGTGGTGGTATGTTGATGTGGCTCACCCCCTTACACACACGCACACACATTGCATGACCTAATTGTGGATCAGTCACACTTTACCACCTCCCCAGCTCTACACTCTATCAACTCGAAGCATACCTTTCACTGTGGTGTTATATCACAATATGATCTCATTATTTCATACTAATTGATGCTATGGAAACGACGCCCCGAAAAAGTAGCGGGAAAACATTGATCTTGATGCACCTTGGTAAAGCCTTAAGATGTTCTGAGAAGGTTGGGAGATTATTAGGCCTACTCGATCCCTAACGCACCATGCCTCTGAAGAATGATGCCTGCCTCACACATAAAGCCAAAACAATTATTACTATCAGTCAAAACTACTCGACAATTATAGCTCGCAAAAACACAAATTAATTAGATGATTCAGCACTGTATCACACTCGTTTACTTGATTGTCGTGTACAGTACTTTGTTCCCGCGTTACGTTGCTTCATCTCGACAAATCCGTCATGTATCCCTAAACACCAATATAATTTTCATCACGGTTGGGCGCTGGAAAGGCCATTAGGGTCATCACTGTCCTTAATAATGACGGTCGCGATAATTACCTCATCATATCATTGCTTTTGTGAGTAAAAATTCAAGTTCATGGTATAAATGTAACAAGAGTTCATAGAGACATTGATACTGTGATTGCCATTTCTTGGGTATATTTGTCTTCGTTTTAGTGTGGTCAAGAGGTTGAACGTGTAGAAAATAACTGAATTGATAACATTGCAGAACATGCCATCATGATCCGTCCGTAATGCACGTTTGATTGCTGAAATGAGTGCCCAGTGTCTTGTAATACCTGAGACGACTGTATATTCATGTTGACACCAGAAATGTTACCCGAGATAGGCTGAAAGTTACGGCAGTGTGTGTGTGTGTCATTGTAGGAGCATCGAGGCTATCATTATCCATGAACAGCTACTCTGGACTGGCCATGTTACCCCCCGCGTGGACGACAGTAGACTGCCAAAGCAGCTACTTTACAGTCACCTAACGAATAGTAAACGTAACGCCGGCGGGCAATTGAAAAGGTATAAGGAAAGTCTTAAGACAAACCTGAAAAAGTGCCAAATCGACCCCCTCACCTGGGAGTCGATTACTCCACATCGTAACGCTTGGAGGAGCACCACATGAGAAGGTGTCAATACTTTCGAGTTAGCCCGACTGCAAACCGAGGCAGACAAGCGCCAACGCCATCGGCCCCCCCCCCCCCCCTCCCCGCACTAGATGCATCCCTCCACGTGTTCAACGAAAGTGGACGACCCTGCGGGTCCCGTATCGGCCGCTTTAGTCACTTCAAAACTCACCAACCTAGGTGACATCCTTAATAACTCATATCATTGTATCATAGCTGGATGATCGTCATACTCGATTCCGAGTGACAGCAAAGTAGTAGTGATAGTAGTGTCATTGTCCTCCTACACAATAACACGGACAAGAATTGTTACGTCTCCCTAATCAACAAAACTATAATCTTTTAATCTACCTACAAAAATTGCATAAATAATAATTCATCTTCCATCAACTAATATGTTTTAACTTTTACGATATTGCTTAATTCTAATACATTAAAAGTGCTGACGTAGCATGAGATTATTGTTATTTACTCCTCGTCTTTAATTTACGTAATGTCAGTGTATTTGTGGTGTAAGTGCTTTGTCAGCCACTGATTTAGTAACACCCTGGTGAGGAAATGCCTTGACTGACGCTTGTGACAAGATAAAACCAAAAGTGATCCAAACAGCAACAAGCAACTCACTCTATCATTGCAAACAACCCGCGAGGAGTGAGCGAGGGAAGCTTAGCCAATGTATTCGCGACACTCATTGTAAACAGGTATGGCTGCCCAGTACAGTATTGTGAAATGCTGGGGTCATTTACTTATTTGTTGGCATTTCAATTTTGCAATAAATTTTTATGTCTTAATTTTACTGTACATTGTTACGGTGTACATACTCGTACATCTAATAAGATACAATTACAGTACACTACTTAACTTTTATTAATCCGTTTTCTTTGACAGCGCTCTAATAGAAAATGAATAACTTATTTTGACCGTAAACAATTATATATTAGCTAAATTCGTTTTATTATTATTGTATTTATTATTTCTACCACTTATCAGCACGGGAGGAAACCAGAGTATCCTGATACAACCTGTTAAGTTTGATAGGACCACAATGGATAACATCCTTTTTACATCTGTCTCGAGGTGGTGGTGGTGGTGAGAAGCAAGAGCCTTCCGCTGTACCACCAGCTTTCAATCCCTTTTACATTATAAACAGAATAAATCAATCCATATATACACACACATATACAAAGTTAATGTACTACTTACAGGAGACAAACAACTGAAAAGAGAATGTCCCGCACATTATCCATTGTACATCACACACTGAGGAGGGAGGAGAGTGAATACAAAAATATAAAAGTATGGAGGCCACGCTCTGGGCCATCATTGCATCAGTCGTCAGGAGACAGCACTTACAGCAGTCCACACAACCACCACCACCACCACAATGACTCACGTTACGCTGAGATGCCCTCAGTACACAACCAGCAGGAAACATGTTCTGCACTTGCCTCGTACTGTATTTTGAATTGCGTGATTGGTCAGGATTTAGAGGGATGTGCTTGTTGTTTTTTTGTTCTGAACCACGAATAAGGATATGCAGGTAGTTGCAACAGTCTCGCGTGCAAATCTGACTTTTTAAAATTCCATTTCCACCTAATAAAGGAGAAAATTAGCTAAAGTCTTACGTCTTTAACAGATATGTGAAAGCTCCCATACATCACGTTTTTTCTTTAGATAAAACTTACATTGTTTACCAACATTTACTTAACAGAGTTCTGGATTAATTTTAACGTTAATTTATCTTATAATAAAGGTAACTGAACGTCAGGAGCCTTTCTCAAATACTGTCATGTAATACGCAACAGTAGCCTTGACGTCCCTCACTCACGCAACATTTGTGGAGCCACACGTACATAGTCCAACCCACACAGTCTGTAATCTTGACCAATCGAAATTTCATCACTGAAGTTTGCAAATCACTGTTCCTCAGAGCAGGGGCTGACTGACTGGCTTCATGAAACCAGTAATTAATGGGATGACAACGGATTTTTACGATGTAACAAAGAGATTCCATAATGGAGTACTATTTGATAATGGGCACTGACTAACAGCCTTTATGAAAATAAGGTGTAGTTACTTAGTTCCAATAGTGTAATCCTTAGCCTTGACATTCCATCAGCCTTAGCTTGCCCTTGGCTCTCTCTTTATCTCTTAAGTTCACTTTGATTTTTTTTCCATCAAATCGATTTTTGTCACCAATTTAAGGAATATTTCATTTTATAGGAAAAGTTTCGTAACAATCAAACAAGTGACCTCTGTTGCCCTTCCAGCAGCTCATGTCACTTGTTTACCTGCCTAGTGATCTATGAAATATAAACGAAAGTGAAAACAACCTTATGTGTATTAACATGTACATCACCATCTCGCATTACTGAGCCAAAATTAAGGCCTCACAACCTTCACGGTATATGACTCTCATCCTCCTTCCCTACCCTCACAGCTACCTTCCACCCTCACTCATTATCCATACTAACTAGCAGTTAGATGAGGCAGGTGAGGGTGGACAATAATAAGGTTTTATATTATAAAACTCTGGTTTGAATATGGTAGTGGCCGGTTGTGTAACTTTTTTATGTGCTTATCTCTATCGTGTGTAGATCATATTGTCACTGTGCCACAGGGCAGTGTGCTGGGAGCGTTGTTTGTTTGTTTGTATTAGAAATGAATGTCCTGCTATTCAGATAAATGCTTGTGGATGACACTAAGTTATTCTGGGAAATTAAGTACCCAACAGACTGTGAAGCACTACAGGAAGGTCTCTAGTGGCTTCAGGAGTAGTGAAACTTCAAAGGGGCTTACACAAAGATAGTATGCATACTCTTCAAAGGTGAGTTCGTCCCCCACTTATGAGTACTGTACTGTCATCCTCCCCCCCCCCCCCCACCGATATGTTAAGAGACTGCCAATTGATTGAGGACGTCCAAAGGAGAGCCACCAAATTGGTGCCCTCACTCCAGCACCTCACGGATCAAGTGAGATTAGAACACCTGCAGTTGCCTAGCTTATACTATTGATAGGCAAGGGTGATTTATTAGCACTTCAGAGGGCAGTACTCGGTTTAGTGTTATATCTGGAGTTAGCAGATGTCCACCCCAGTGAAAGTCACAGCCTCAGGTTAAAGAAGCCCCAACCCCACAAGTATACAGAACATTGTTAGAGTTAACTTTGTTGGAGTGAGAGTTGTTAATTCTTGGAATAATCTTCCAAACAGAGTTATGAGAACACCATGTGTGAGACCATTCAAGAATAGACTCGACCATCACTGGCCCAGGTACAGATACATTCTGGAGCCAGTAATGGGCATGATGCCCAGTACTGAATAATAGAGAAATGACCAGGCCAAATGGCTAAAGAGCTGACCAGTGGTGAGGAGGATAAAGTAGTACTGTAACAAGAAAACTTCACACAGCATGTAACAATAGTGACTGAAGGAGTTAAAATGATAGAGATGACAAACTACGGGTATATACAGGGACTGTGTGCAGGGAGGTGGTTGTGTGGCAAAATGATAAACAAAATGTTACCAAACAAAAAAGCATATTTTGTACATATACTTGGATAGACAGAAACATTAGTGTGGACCAACTTTTTTCTGTTTCTCTTCCTCCTTCAACATGGCCACAATTACAGTATCTGCCTTGTGTCATGCTGGTTATACTTAAAAGAAGAAATAATAGAGGCTTGGTGTATTATTTGTGGAGTGAAATTGTAACTACTGTACTCTACCTCTTTATCAACAGATGCAGTGGAGTCAGTTAGTGATGATGGTGGTGGTGGTGTTGGTCTTGGTGACGGTGACAGCAAAGCCCCAGAATTTAGGGGTACAAGTCAACAACAATGCTCTCTTCACCCTGGGCGTGGGACTGCTGGCTGTGGGTGCTGGGTATCACTTTGGCCGCAAGCATGCAGCTACTCAGCAAAACAGATACAGGTACCCTCCGTAAGTAACATATTTTACAATACTTATACTGTACAATTACAGTATACAGTACTACTGTAGCACTACTATCATCATCATCATTGTTGTTGTTATTATTATTATTGAGCATATTGGATTAAGGCACAGTGCTCTGATCTTTTCAAGGAAGTTGAGAAGCATTACACTGGGTTAATTTGTGTCAGGTTAACTTAAGTTAGTGTCTGCTGATACAGCAACAAGATCAATTGTTAGAGCAATATTTCACATGTGGGTGTGCACATTCCAGTAACTTTTACATCAAACAAAACATAACCTTTCAGTTCTTCATAACCTCAGCCACATCTCCCTTCTCTGAGACCAATACTCTACTTATGCCCCACCCTCAGTAACTACTACCGCAACGACTTGTACTCACCCTTCCCTGGTGGCCGTTTCCGCCGCCAAGCTGAGCCAGAGAACGAGCTCGACCCGCTGGTGGAACAACTCTTCCAGATGGCACTGGAAAAGGATGCTACAGGGTGCAGTTTACAGTTAACTTGTATCATAGGAAATAAACCTGCCTCCTCCCTTGCTGGCCATGCAAAGAGCCTTTACAATGTCCTCAGGTAAGACCTCCACTTGGGGGGATACTGAATATTTCAAACTACAGTATAGGTTACAGTTACCTGGGAATCTCATCAACATAAGACTCCTGTGGTTTCCAGTATCATGTGTACACAAACAGAATGACATGTGTTGTTAGATGTGCCTCTGATTATGTGATAAGTGTGAGTAGACCTACTGATATATCCAATCTGAACAAGCACAATCTTACTTTTAGCGTCAAACATGTAATGCTAAGCCCAATTTTGGCAACTTTTTCCAATCACGTTATTTTTTTATACTTCTTCCAAAATCCCTCCCTCTTAACTTTGTTAGCTTGTCTTTTTTTAAAGAAAATGTTGAGCTAATGTTACCAGTCTGGGATCATCATCATCACCATAATTCTTTGGAAAAAATTTTACATTCTGCCCAGTAGTTTTAAACAAATGAGCATTTGCATCCATTTGTATTGCTAACCTCTGGCAGAAAGAGGATTTAAAATATCCCTCATTTTTGCCAGGCACTTTAGAGATGGTTTCATATTATATATCATGAGCAAGATCTCTTTCATCCCTGGGCTCATATGAAAATGGAGCTTAATCTTACAAACATTTACTAATTAACAACTACTGTATATGAAAACACTAGTTTGTCCTGACCTGACTTTTTCAACAGCACGGTGTCTGGGAAGGCTGTGACCACCACCAAGGGAGAGTGGAGTGGCCTGAATGCCTACCAGGTGGCGCTCAACCTTGGTCATGATGGTGGTGATTGTGACCAACTCTTCCCTCACTGTCCCACCTCCTCCCACCAGTTGATGCACCAGTTCCAAAACATGAAGGTTATCCACACCAATTAAAGAGAACAGATGGATGAATGATCTTCTTTCAACACAAAAACCTTCTCTGTGTGCCCCCAAAGGGCACATTCAAAGACAATCCACAAACCTACCAGTGAGAAACATTCCATTTCTATAAAGTTACTCAAGTGGTATTTTAAAACTTTGTGTCTTTAAACTACAGGGTTGTACAAGTACAGGCAGACCCTGACTTATGAGGATTTGATTTACTAAAATTTGCATTTACAAAACAAAACCAAAAAATTGTCCCATGCTTTGATTAACAAGCCAAAACCCTATACATACTGTAGTTTTTAATAATTAAATTAATGATTATGAAAATATGCTAAAATAATGTAGTTTTTTCACTTCCAGTTTGGTTATTTGTTTCACTAACTTATTTCATTAATCTCTAACTCTCACAGTGTTATTAAGTCTACAACTAAGCTTATTCATCAAACTTGTGTGGACAATTACACTCCTCACTCACACCACCAGTTACTTTACAGCATGTACAGTATTTCACTGATGTTTATTACTGTATTAGCATAAAATCATTCTGTAGTACTCAGTAAAAATAGTATCTTTCAGTAGGGGTCCGATGAACTGAACACTCGTGTTGTCTCACTACCCATGTGAGGTATGCCTCATGGGCCTTTATCAAAAACCTCTGTTTGTGGTGTCATTTTGTTTTGCACAATAATTGTAAAGATAGATTTTTTTACTGAGTGTACAGTACTTTACAGCAAATATTTTTGTTAAAAACATGTTTTGTAGCATTCTAAGACGTTATGTTTTTCTTTGTTTTAGGAACGTACAGTATCTCGGCTTTTATAATGGGAGTCGATGGGAAAATGTACTTTTATTTTTTATTTTCTTAATTTTCTATGAAGGCTTCACAATGGGGAAACTCTGCACTGTGTCAATGTGTAGAGGTAGATTAAAAATACACTCAGTACACGAAGCCTTCATCAAATGATGTTGGTAAATATATCCATGTTGTGCCCACATTTCAGTTTATGGAAATGTTTTACAAATCTTAAAAATGTTAAAAAGAACTTATGTATACAAAATATTATTAATGATATATACTGTACTGGTATTTATAATAGTCATATCCATAATAAACTATTTTTGTTTTAAATAGACCTCTTTACCCTATGTAAATTATGATTGAGTACTGTATTGGCCTATAATAATTAGAATGAATGGAAGACAAATGTGTCAAGAACTTATTAAGTTACAAGGAGTGAGTTAGATGTGGGCGATGACTCCTGCTCTGATCGTCATTGTCTTTATTATCCTACATGTGGTCGCCATTATCCTACATCAACAATTATCCATACATTAAACATTTTTCAACATGCAATCAACATTATCCAATTAATATCAACATTGCATAAATTATCTCCGTACATTACAAGTATTATCCAACAATTATCAGTAGCAAATGAAATTATCTTCTGAGCTTCAATTGATGTGATTCAGCCATTTTTAAGATACTGACTGTAAAACAGGTGTCTGGAAGAGAGAAAAAGAAAGGGGACAAACTTAATGATAAATGAGATGAATTTAAACCATAGATTATAATTATATGATGTGCACAACACTGGCATGAGAAACAAGTCAGCAGACATTTTATAGTATACAATAGGATATCCAGGTACTGCATAGGGTGATACCTACAGTAACTCAGGTAAAGAAGGGTTGCACTGTCCTAACAAACTGCATGTGATCAAATGTTTATGTACTGTATACAGTACTGTATACTGTACATAAAACATTCTTAATCTATCCACCTAAATCTTTCAACTAAAGTCTTGCTTATGACTCACCAACTGAGGTACAATATTTCCTATTCTCTTTGTACAGTACTTGTTAGTTTACAGCAAGTTATTCCCACCTTCACGAGAAAGATTTTGTGTGTATCATATAGGGTAAAAACCTCAACATATAATCATAATTTGTTAATTTATTTACCAATATATCAAGACACTTTAGTAGGGATGCAAGTGTATATCAACTTTCCAATTTGACTGGTAGTGTTAACATCACTCTTCATAAAGAGAATTTATCAATATGATTATCAGTTTAAGAATACCTGATTTTTTCCACAGTTAGAAGAGAAGCACATAGTAAACAGGTAATCTCTGATTTTTGTATATTAAGGTTTTAATAATATCCAGGAAATGTAAATCCACAACTGGGTAAGAAGGACCCACCTTACATTATACAGTATTAGAGTGCCTGCCTGAGGCATAGTAAAAATGGCCAAATGTATTTTGTAGCTGAGACCTTTTAATTTCCTAAATGTATTAAATGCATCATAATATGATGGAAATTTGGAAGTAGTGTATTGGGGTTTCCTTCTCTAGCAGAGAAACCTCATTTAATGATAAAAATCAGGACTTCTCTCCTAGTAAAAATGTTATGAATATTTCCACAAAAAGAAAGAAAGGCAAAAAATAGGAAATATGGGAAATTACAAGGCACTAACTGAAGTAGCACCTTACACCAAGCAGGTGAAGCTGTCAGAATATTCCTTTTCTTGAGTGTATAAAACCTTCAAATAATAATCCTATCAAACCAGAATACAGTAAACCCTCGAAGATCCGGACCCGGGAAATTCGGATTTCGGGGTTCTAGGCTAAGAAGCCTCCTAGAAGTTTCCCTAAGAAACACTCCCAAACCAGAGCAAAGAAGATCTCAGGCCCGTGGGCGCTGCTTGACCCGTCAGTTGCTTGGACACAGGTGCCCGAGGAGGTGGGAAACAATTGTTTGTGGGAAGATTATTTCATTCACTCTAGTAATGATACAATGTTTCTTATTATGTTATCATAGGTAAATGCATGGTGTATATACAGTAATTTGTTTATCACTACATTAGTACTGTATTTTTGGTGTTTCTTATATCATTTATTATTTGTCTGAAAATCCGGACAATCGGCTTTTCCGGACTGGTGGTCCCCCCTTTTAGTCCGGATCTTCGAGGGTTCACTGTACTTGGGTGAAAATTTCATTGACGTGGGTACAGTTGTCTTATAATGGCAAAAAGGAGCAGTGTGATCACAGAAGCAGATAGCTAATATATATATTTATATTAGCAGACAGATATACAAGGACTCTCCTGACCCTGGGGTGGAGTGGCACTTGAAATAAATTTTTAGAAATAACCAATGCCACGTGGATCAATCTCTCTAGGAACAGGTGAATCCAACATTACAAAATATTCTTAAACTATATAACTAATGTCTAAGTTTGTATCTCATAGGATAATCCAAGTCAAATATTGAAGCATTACAAACAGATGACGTAAAATCTTGATAATAAATCTCTCATTCACATATTATAAATACTGCACCTTTATATAAATAATATCTTACTTCACAATTACACCCTCTAATCCTCTGTCACTTGTTCATATCATCACTTGAACAAATAAATCTGCAAAACCTTCTTAATTTCATATCTTTGTGACCCAGGCTTCTCTTTTACTTGCTCTCCATGATTCTTATCCCCTAACTTGCTGAAAGAAATCACTGCAATTAATTCAGCTCTCACCAGAAAATGTACAAATTCATATACTGTACAGTCAGTTCTGCTATAACGCGATAGTTGTGTTCTTGTAAAACATCGTGTTATAGAAATTCGCGTAATAGAAATAACAGGGCTTATGGAGAAAATAGGGTTAGGTGCAGATTACTACTCGAAATCGAAACAAATTTAGTAGTTAGCCTAACACAAAGGATAGCACAGTCTAAATAAATGTTACATTCATATCTAATAGTGAAATCATACAGTAAATGTAACACTTTACCTTGAAAATAGATGAATATAACTTGATGGGGGAGAAGGGTGATTTTGAGGTAGATAACATCAAGCTTCTCTTCAAGGGTTATGGCCTTTCTCTTATGATCATCACCGGGAATGCGATCACCAGAACGCTTCTTGGAGATATTCTTCTTTACCATATTCAGTTAATACCACAAAATTGGAGAAATAGTGAGCAAAAATCGCGTTACAGCAAACAAGCGTTCGCGTTATACAAATATCGTTCCTCTATTCATAAATCGCGTTAGAGCCAATTCGCGTTGTCAAAACACATGTTATAGCAGAATTCACTGTACAAGGGAATTATTACACACAGGTGAAAGCTGTAACAGTGCTTCAGCAATTTTTATGCTATTGGTGTTAATTTTCTTGGTATCAAATTCTTAGAATATTCATGACTTGCCTTACAGTGTACTGCAGTTGGTTCCAGTTTTGTATATTCATGTGCAACAATTCCTTATTAAAATGTATTGTGCATTTGAAATTTCCTATGATTTGCCAAATATTTCTGAGAAATATTCTTTCCTTGCACCTAAACCCACAACCTTTGACAACAGTTCCCAAATTTTACAAATACTGTACAGTATTAGTGTGTTTATTTACTACCTGTATTTAAATTAAATCATATGAGTACAAGAACGCCAGCAGTTTACATTCCTCTGTGAACTTTAAATAATGTATTGTATCATTCAGTACAGCACAGTACAGTACAGTAAAGTACAGTACAGTCTTTGTTGGCACAGCAAAGAAATTTTCAAATACCTGTACAGTATAGTACTGGACATGTAAATTCCAATTTTCTATTCTTTCCTCTTTGCAATACACTACATCCTCTCTGAGAAAAAAATAACTCGGTACTTTCTGACACATATAAAAAACTACACAATACAGTATACAGTACTGTATTCTTCCTTCACTCAAATTTTGAAATTAATCTACAATATATATTTATGGTGATGAAGAAGTTTAATATACAGTACAAAATACATAACTCCTATTTGATTATCATGCACTTGATGAACAATAGAAACAGTTCTCAAATGTGGTAGAATCCTTTCATTCTTGCTTGGGATAGTTTATCTATCATAAATATTATAAGCAGTACCCTTGTAGCAAGCTTGAGGCTTTCTCAATACATATATACAGTACTAACAGAAAAAAAAGATTAAACTGATGTGCAAATACTGTATAGCCGTATATGATATTCTAAGATGGTCAAAATACCTGCCACATGCACCTTCCTCACCAGAGTATTCAGTAACATGACACAGATTCAGTGTTATTGAATGAGTGTCTATAACAAAGAGGTTATTTTGGTATAAGAGAATGAGGTTATTAGCCCCTTGTGTACGAGGTGCCTCTGAGTTGAATAAAATTGTCCAGTGTTCACCAAATAAAATATTAAAAGTGGCATCCCCATAGAGAAGGGGTTAATACCGGCATTATCACACGAGCCTACGTATAGCAAAAATAAAGTTGATCAAAAACTACATTTTTTCCTACTGGCTAATATAACTGCCAGGTATTATTTGCCAGAAAACAATTAATACGAACTAGAGGACTCATCCTGACAACACGGCTCTCACATGAAGGCAGAAGATCAACCTTGCAGCACTTCCCAGCTTTACTCACTAAACATTCTTACGATGTGAGTAAGTTTAAGATTAAATATATAGGGACTTTGATGTGCTTGTAAGTAAGAACATCAGCACAGTTAAACATATTTTTAATTGATGAACAAAGAAAATTACGGATATATTAATCTTGTGTTGTCATTTTGCCTGAAGGTGGATACAAATTTGTTGAAAGTAGAGGACATGTCAGGTTACTGGATGGTTCTGTTAAGGCAGATGTATGCAGTGGCCACAGCTCTGATCCATATGTACTGCATGTGTATACCATCTTTCTTTCACCAAGAAAATGTATCTAGTCTGAATTTATGGAGATTCATTAAGCAGTTAATATAAGATAAAATACAGAGGAAGACTATTTTGCTCATATGAAGAAAATTACTGCCAAATAAATATGAAAGGAAACTGTATCTGAGAATTCAATATATCCTACTCAACTTAAATTTTCTTTCATGAACACTGAATAACTCTTAATTTTCTGCTAATTTTAAAATATATACACTCAATTGACATACCAAGTAACACTACCAACATAAGTTTTCCTCTTCGTCTCAAACAATGTACAGTACATTGAAACCTCTATTTAATGGACTATACTGTATAGAGAAAAATACATTATATCAAGGGTCCGTTACATGGAGGTTTCACTGTACAGGTGCTCCTGATACAGAGTCTTTAACTTGATACAGTAAAGCTGTACATTAGTAAACCTAAAACCAATTTTTTATTTTGTTAATGAACACACCTGCTAGTAATGAAGCAATTACTACTTAGAACTATAAGAATTAAATATTTTACATAAAGAAACCACATGAAGAGATCAAAGTTCAGATACATCAGACACAAACAAAGAACTTAAAATCAATAGAGGCCATTAACAACAATGACTAGATCACATGTTCCTTTTCTTATAAGGATAAATATGTAGTTGTGAAAATTGCCCTCTTAATGTGTCCTTCAGTAGTTAAATTTAAATTGCAGCACAATATTATGAGAGCATCATTCAGCCTTCACAACATCACTTATACAGAGTTAATATATAATTACTATTATTTTGATTGAAAACTTGCACAATATAGTAATGAAAGCAAACATACACTTATATACGTAATTATAAGAGATCAATATATCAGTCACAGATAATTATATACAGTACATAATGATATTAAACACATACACAACCATACACAGAAACATATAGTATATCCAATTCATACACAATTGCAACACACACCCACACATCTTCTACCAAACACACACACACATTCCCCATACACACTTACACCCCCCCCCCACACACACACACACACAAACTCAAGATTTCATAAATAAAAATTGCCTTGCCACTACCTAACTCACTAAACATGTGTGATATTTTCAAGGTACTAAAACATAAATGTGATTCTAAAGCTGAAAGCATTTAAGGTGTTTCATAATTCCTTAAACATTATTATCAAGATGCATTGACTGTATGAACTGAAATTGTTTGTAATGCAGTATTCAACATACTCATATACAGTATACACTGTACAATACAAACAATATCATACTAATGGTGATTTTTAATATAGCCTTCTTCTAAAGACTGGAGATAAAGATCCGTTCCATATCCAAAATTTGTAAATCATAGCATCCAGTTATTGAGTTAGAAAATAAAATAAGAGTATAATTTGCACAGCAGTAGTTAAACTATAGATGCCGTGTCTACAAGTATAAAACCTAAATGTAAGATGTACAAGAAAATATCTGCCCCAGATCACTCTAGCTCAGCCTTTGTGAGATCAAGTCAGAGTTTTGTTTTTTCCTTGCAAAATTCAAAGACCTGTATAACTTACCTTCTACAGCGATGGCTTTCAATAGCAAAGGAAATAACAGTGGTCATTCCTACTACAAACAAAAATGTAAAGTGAATGAGAATGTAAAATGCTCGAAAAATCTATCCAAAGTAGACATTTGTAAGAGATTTAGAATGAAGTGTTTTAGTGGAAGAATAAAATTTTGTTTTCTCAATTAACTGTGACACAAAGACTCTAAAAGGTAAAAGTACAGTACAGTATTATAATTTTTCAGATTCTAGCAAAGGTGTTGACAAAAAGGAAGACTTTACATGAACCTAATTTACAGAAAGTGGCCATTACACTTTATGAGAGATTCAAATTGAAACAGTCTAAAGCCTCACCTGCATTCCCTCCAATAATTAATGAAATGGCTGAATATAATTTATGACAAGATAAATTTGACTGATAAGTGTGTGTGTGTGTGTGTGTGTGTGTGTGTGTGTGTGTGTGTGTATTTTCTGAAAGGCTGTTGGGGTTGTTGACTTAATTCACCTTGCATCATGACTTAGAAGGCTCGCTGTAACTGATGAGCAAAAAACTGCCAATCATGAAACTGCTTAAATATACAGTACTGTATACTGTTTTCATCTGTAAAATAAATATACTATAATACATGTGCTTAAATAACAAAACAAAATTTCCCCAAAAATGTAATATAAACACCAACGAATGCAGCCACTCGTACATCACTGGTGAATGATGCAGTACTATATTTTACTGTTTTATTTCCTTTATTTCTTTTTACACATATTGTTCATTTTCACATGTGTATATATATCTTAATGTTAGAATTATAGAAAAGAAAGCTTTCATAATGTCAAATGGGCTGTCAAAGTTGCTAATTCATGACTTTTGGAAAGGCCTTGATCCTGAGGATTCCTGATATTAAAGATTACTATATATAGATGAATGAATTTGTTAACTATACCGTGGAAAGTGTATAGAAACGCTATTAGTGAGAGAATTAAGAAAAAAAGGATGGTAAATTTATAAAAGGATGAGATATAAGTTTTTGTATAAGAGTGAAAATTTCTGGAGAAGAGGAAGACTTGGTGTTAAATATAGATCTATAAAAACATACAATAGAATAAATAAAGAAAGTATTATGGGAGGTATTGAAAATGTATGGGGCACATAATTATAAGTCCAATGGCAAACATCATATCAATGGAGTAAGTAACCCACTAGCTGTTGAATGGTGGTGAAGTAACCCTTCCAAGGACTGACTTCATGTTAAGAGGGTTGGATAACCACTTGTTGATGAATGATGGTGCTCATCAATATAGTTGGTGGCCTGCCTAGTACACATGGGTCATGTCAAAAAACATCCTTTACTTCTAGGTTGAGCTTAGCCTTGGATTATCCTCACTCTGCTTGTCAGTATGGTTCTGGCTGACTGTCTTCCCCCTACACTGCAACAGTTTCCTGGGATCATCTTAGGTCACAGGTTTGAGTCATGTGATATAACTGGCACCACCAATGATATTGAATGAAAATGATTTGGCGTTAACACAGAAAAAATTAACTTAACATTTATGATGATATGGGGTGAACTTGGAGGAGAGCAGTGATGTTTTTGCTGCCCCAAATGACTGAATTATTGCCGATTCTGTCAAAACAACATTATCTAAACTTCAGTTATATACTGTAGAGGTAAGTTATCAGGCTATTTGTTGTTTCCTTAACATGATTTTTTTTACAATTGGGTAAAGAAACACTTGATTTGGTAATGAGTCTTGAGAGATCTGGTAATGACAGTAAAATCAGACTTGGCAATACGGTGCCGCACCACCCTTAAGATGTAGTTCCCAGATACCAATGTTTGAACGAATCATACTGAAAACTGTGACATCACTTGGCAGGAAGAGCGTACTTTGGTTTCTTCCTGTACTAACACTGGACAATAAAGTTCATAACAAAGTAATAAGGAATGAACCAACCATCTGAACAGCTAGTGGTGAAATGATATTTGAATGTAGGGTCTGTGGGCATAGATTGATTGCATGGATTATAGATGTGTAGGACAGTCATTCATAGCTTTAAATGCCTTTATTTCTTGAATAAATTTTTGGGGGGAAAATGCAAGAATTTTGGGGATAATGGAATGTACCTTTAATTTCTCATAAAAAGTTAACTTTGAGAGTTTACCTTGATTTGCAAACAAGATCTTCCAACACTGAAACTCGTTCTCTATCAAGGGTTTACTGTATATACAGTATACAACAAATTACTCTGTACAGCAAATGAATATTGTGAAATATGGCAATGAAAGTGACATTACAATATTGGTAATGAAATAACTGATGAAATATGAAAAATTAATAAAAAAAGACAAAAAATAAAGGACTGAAGTATAAAATATAATTTTGTGACTGGGGGAAAGAGATGAGTCACCTGTGAGATCCAATCCATTAAAAGACCTGGCCAGGCCTGCCTTTGTCAGAGGACTAGATATGTTTAGTGAGTTTACTCTATCAGTACAGATAAAACTTTCACTAAAAGGCAATTATTGATCCAAATTGTTTCAGGGTAAAGGATTTAATCCCATTTGATCCAGTGGTTGTCTAAGGACCAGTGAGGGATTCAACCCAAGCACTATGCTTATACATTATGAACCTTCAGCCATACAATGAAAGTCATACTACAATGCTCCCCAAACAACTTTTTATGGGAGTTGGTCTGGCATGGGTGAGCTCATAATTGTTTTTGGTTTTGTTTTCAACCACAATTAAAATACATTTTAAACAGCATGTACAAGTTTTACCAGTAGAACTTCATTACTTCACCTCACATACATTTACCATCACATTTTGCTGCTCAATTTATCAGCCCTAGTTAAATTGTATATCACCCACTAAATTCTTTTCTCTGTCCATTCAAATGTGGTGCAATGGAAAGACTGGGAGCACCACACTGGCTATTTCCAAATTTTCTAAGCTTAGCAAGTCAGCTTACCCAGACAGGTGGATGCTGTCCCAAGCACTTATTGTACTTCTCTAGCCCAGTCTACACTTTGTCTAAATTAGATACACTTGGCATTTAGTGTGGTAATCCTATGGTTTGTTTTCCTTTATCATGTATGCGGTGTTTATCTCTTTGTCTAGTGTTTCAGTTCCTCATACTAGGGAGAGTGGACTACTGTACTGTATGTGTCAGTTGCCTATTTGAGACAACTACCAGATCAAAGAGGATTGAATCCCCAACTCTGAGTCAACTAGGTAAGAAGGGATGCATTGGAACAAAAGCTTTATCCATACATATTAAATAATCTCCCACAAAACTCATTTAGCCCACTGATAAAGGCAGGGTAGCATCTGTTCACACAAGGCATTTTCAAAAATCACCATAACCATTATAAGAACACCATAAGACAAACTATACAGACCATCCACTCATAAAACAAGCTATACAGACCATCCACTCATAAGACAAGCTATACAGACCATCCACTCATAAGACATGCTATACAGACATGCTACATCCACTCATAGATTAAGACAAGCTTACAGACCATCCACTCACATGTACTCGAGTCATTCACCAGAATAACACAAAGTAGAGACCAACCAATCACGAACATGCCAAAAGCTACCACCCAACCCACTGTATCTTTAGGAAATATTCTTTATACCTGAAGTCACGAGGATCCTTTACAAAGACACTTTACGAAAATGATAAAGTTACCTTGAAATAAGAACATCACACTTAAGCTGACGAAATTTAGTGTGATTACAATAACAAGTGAGCCAAACGAGCTGACTCAGTTGAGGATCACAGAAACTATTGTTAGGATGGCAGTGAACTGATAACCACATCTCAATGGGAAGCAGCAAAAGTTTCTGAATAAAAATTTAGAAGAAAACAAAAACTAGTTCATATAAAAATCAGCAATCTTTGGGATACAGAGTAAGGATATTGAATCACATTATCCTTGCAAGGGTTGGTAAATTATAAACCTTGAAACTTCCTTGACCTAAGCTATATTGACAGAATACTGAAAAAAAAATATTAACCCATACACCTTATATACCGTTGATGTATGTATTATACACATTAACATGAAATACTTATTGAAAAAAAAATACTTCCAAAATACTCTTCTCCATTATGTACTTTCTGTAATGTAACAAAATATATCAAACATCTGTCAAAAATAACGTTAAAGTCCCCTGTTTATTATAAATCCTTTGGCACAATCGATATTCAACAGTCAACTTCTACTGCCTTAAAGACAAACTACAATAAACTCTTTAAATACTCCATCTTGAAAATGAAGTATTATTATTAACCTGCAAATATTTTTATCACTGTTAATAGTTTCAGGATTGTCATTTGCATACACTCAAGATGAACCCATTATGTCTCTTGCTTCATGAAGGCTCTTTTAGTGGTATTTGAACCTTATCAATCAACTGTGTGGTTCGAAGGATGAATCAACCAGTTTGTCATGATGATTCAAGATACAAAATACTATTACTTGTATTATGTTTAGGATGCAGTCAGAATCCATTTAGGACACAACCTGAATCTCTTTAGGGCAGTCAGAATCCATTAAGGACACAATCTGAATCCATTTAGGACACACTCAGAATCCTAGACAATATATTGTTTTCAGTAAGAGCAAAGTATAATGTAGTTCAACTTCATCATACTTCTAGCTGGACTGATTATCTGGATGGCTCTCTAATACAAGAAACAAAACAAAGGTCATTATGCTAATATTTCTAGTTGGACTAAATTTATGCTTGCTTCTCTAATATTTTTTTGTTTTCTATATAATGTTTTTTTATTAATATTACTGGTCAATCTTGGCATTAGAAACATATACTCTAAGAGCTTTCTCTGAGTGAATCTAATTGAAAATGTTCCAATATTTTTCATTGTAACTTTCAATGTGTACAATACAGAAAGAGTCTTGATAATTAAGCTACTTCAACTACCTCTCAGATTCTTTTTCAAGAATATAACTAACATGACAGTCTACAAGAAGGTTTAAATAATAAATAAATAAAAATGTAGAAATAACACACAAAAGCCAAAGAGAGAACGTAATGGTCTTAGTGTGACTAACGGCAGAACAATCAGCAGTACCACTTTGCAACTCAACAACAGTACATAGATTAATAACCATGCATGTCTTATCTATACATCATAACCTTTGGGCTCTGGTAGAAGCACATGTAAGCATCGCAAAGAAGGCGCCGAGGGAGATCGGGGAGAGCCTTGTTGTCCGTGACGGCGTGGAGCATTTGGCTACCCTCCTCCCCCACCCACTGCATCAGGTCTCCACACTCAACAACAGTTGGGATGTTGTACCCGTGCTGCTCACCTGCACAACAAATAAGGGAGTGAAACATCGGCTAGTTAATCTGTCTATCTACATCTTACTGCTGTTACTTCACACTACTGTGGTACAATTGGATAACTCCAAGAGAAATTCAGTTACTGATCAACTTATATATAATTTCCTGAAACAGTTACAAACTTCTTAAATCACTCACCTTTTCGATCAGCCATTGAGTCAAAAAAGCACCAGGTAGCATCAGCACCAGAGCCACAGCGTGTGAAGGCTACATAATGCGAAGTTTCTATGCACACTACAGCGAAGAGTTCCATGTAGACCCGGGGTATTGACCCACAGTGATCAGCCAACATCTAGATAGAGAAGACAATGATTAGTTGATGCAAATATCCTGTTCTATTATCATTACTGAAGGTCAAACATAAAATCAACTATGTAAGTCAAAGTTCTTTGGTTTTACAAATGTACAAATGGTGGTAGTACAGTGATATCTCTGTTACCCGGAACAATTGGTGCAGAGCACTTCCGGGAATGAGAGATTTCCAGGTAACAAGCCTGAATTTTCTAGAAAACTCCAGCTTTGGGAACGATTTTCCGAGAAAATATCAATTCTGGTTATCGGAGCGTTCCATGTTTGAGGGATACCGGCTAAAGGAGATATTACTTAAACTGTACTATACTATATGTCAAAATAACAATTATAATGTTTGCATAAGATTATTTCTGTATGATGTTTCATATGAACCAATATCCAGGTTTGCCGTGTGATTATTTTAGCTCTTACTGGAAAACTATTACTGTACAGTGTACCAGAACTACAACAGGAGACAATATTACCCTAAAATAATAAAGCATATTGAAGGATCCCAAGAGTTGTTCTTCCTAAATTCTTAACAAACCACAGACTCTTTATTTTACATGTGTTTTAACAATGTGGACTGTTTATACATGGTAAAATTTGGACAATTATTTCAATATGCACAGATACTGTATTACTGATGCAACTTGGTTCATTAAATACAACACAGTACAGTACCAAAAGCTGAAATGCAGTACCCTGCAGCATATGACCAAAAACTGTCACATCCACAATACCACAAATAAATGAATAAATTTGTACCATATGCACATATAATTGAATATACTGTACTGTACTGTGTATATCCATCTACAGTCGTTTCAAAAAGTATCTTACAATTTAGTGCTAGACAGTATGACACACACAATAATACTGCAACAAAAAACCACAACAGCTGTAATGTTATTAAGACAATCACCAATAAAATGCCTGGAGCAAAAATCATAAATAAATACACTGTAGTAAGGAAAAATATTTTGCAATAGTACTGTAACACGACCCACAGATCATGACTCAAATATCCCAATAAGTTAAAATTTCACAATCTAAGACTGCAAACATATTTTTTCCCTTAAGTTTAAAATCTGCAGGTATCATGGTTGGCTGTATTACAACAACCATTGGGACACATTACAGTGATGCAGCAGGAGCTTTCTGTATCAATAAAATAACTTAATAACATATTATACTTTACCTGAAAATCTGGAGGAACTTTCAGCTTGCGAGTAGATGAGTGGCTGCCTCTTTTCTTGTGGCTATGAACCTGCACAGGGCAGAAAAAGAGAACTTTTGTAATTTTAGCACTTAGCATGATTATTTCTCTCCTTGCCATGTCATTTTAGGGGGGTTTATGTCTCTTCAATTTAGCCTATGCAAGACAAAGGTGAAGAACTATACAATGGCTTCTACCACAAATCTTCTGATAATTATGAAGTATTTTATACTGGTATTTTGATGTTGAAAATGATGATGATTTTAGAAATAACACATCAGAAACACCGAACAAGAGAAGAAATTCCCAGAAAATCCCAGATGGTCAACAGGACCACCTAACCAAAACTTCAAGTGCTCTTGTAAGAATCTGTGAGGACCTGCATTTGTTCATAAAGATTCCAAATTATCCACTTGTGGACAAATAGCATTCAAGAGGGAGGGAGGGAGGTGGTGAATTGGAGGATAGAGGTAAGTAAAGACCTGGCAACATCTCATATAGGTGACAGTTAAAAATCAGCAAATTTCTTTCCACACCACAAATTTAATTTCTTAGTTTAATTATGAGGCCAGTGCAACTTACACTAACAATGTGCTGTAAATAACCACTACCACCACCACCACCACCTCAATGTGATGTTGCTAAGTCCCCACCTATATCCCCTAACCTCCTATACACCACCTCCCTACCTGCCTAATTCTTTTTGTTCACAACTGTACATTTTGTAATAATTCTACTGTACTTAAAGTATAACCATATAATGAATTGTGATTTTCAGTACTGTAGAAGTTATAACTGATTAAAGTGAATGAATAAACATTCTGGAAAAAGTGGATCTGATTCAATTTATTCTGAAATAACATTGTCTTGCCCAATAGTTCTGCACATCAGTAAATCAGTATCCAAGTAGTTCAACACTTTACAACTGTGACTGTGGTATACTTCCTATAGTCTGGTAAACTCCTCTGAGTGTTTAGCACTGTGCTTGTCAGGAAATACTGGTGGACAGATGTGCAAAATGAGCTCCAAGGAAAAAGGCATACGGAAGAATTTATAAATGTCCATTATTGCCAAAGTGACATGCGACTTTGATCACATTTTCATAGGATTCATCACAGGAAGTTTGGAGATAAATAATTTTGTGTTAAATAAATAGCTAATTACATTTGAGGTAGGCCACTAACCTTGTCCATACACTTGGCACAAAAAGCAATGCTCTCAAGACCAGAGCCACATTGTCCAAAACACTCACGGCACTCGTACTCTGCTAACTTCCCGCAGATGATGCACTGACGAGGTGCTACGAAGAGAGAGAAACTTATAGTACTGTACATCTTAACTAATGTAAATATATATAATGTATTTTATTTACAGTTAAACTAAAATATTTGGCATAATCATTTAACTTAAGCAAAGGAAAGGGTGAGGATGACGTAATTTTTTTTTAAATAGTGAGTATAAAATGAAGAGATGTGGAAGATAATATAGTGTGATGACATGAAGGGATAAAGGAAATCCAGGAAGAAGGCCACACCCAAGAAAAGTCAGTGGAATTTAGAGAGAGGAGGAGTCAGAAGTATAGGATCTGTAATACAAAAGAAAATAGATGACAAATGAGGGGATAAAAATAAAGCAGATGATGGTATTGGAAGAGAGTTATAAGTAAAAGGTCTTACAAAGAGATAGAGAAAGGAAAGCCCCAAGAAAGGAGTGTGGATAAAAGAATAAGAGATACCAGAACATAATAAATGGTGTGAGAAATGTAATAATATCATACAAATGAACAGAAAGAAGAAAAACAAGGATTCCAAAGTCCATTAAAAAAGTAGCCAAAGAGATAAAAACTATTACAAATTAAATACAGCCTAAGAATTATTACTTATGTTGGTAAAATAATACAAGAGAGACAAAGATAAAACTGAAGTGGTCAAAAATTGGGAAATGTCCTCTTGGGAACTGGGGAAGGGGTTGGACGAGTGGACATAGAAGGATACATCACCAGTCTCATCCATCTATACAAATAAGGTCACACAGATAAACTTAAGGACCACAAAGGAAGAATAAGATGAAAGATAATGAAGGTGTATGGAGGAATATTAAAACTGTAGAACTGAAGAATATAACAGAATGTGATATACAATATGTGAGGAGAAGCTGGGGAGGAGGATTCATGTCAAGACAGGGCCCTAAACATCAGATATTATCAGTAAAGTTAGCAAGAGATAACAAAGAAACACACTACTCACAGTTCTCAATAACATCAGTAACATCAAGAACCATGGACGGCAGAATCCTTGGGTACATTTTGTAATCTTTTCCAAAACGGGGCATCTGGATGATTAGGCAGGACGGAACCTGTAAAAAATAAATCACCCAGATACTCTTTGGTAACCTTCATAAATATGGATTTACAAATACTCACAGTTAGTTAAAGAATCATATACAGTATAAACAAAAATAAGAGGATTGTCAGTGCAAATTACAATGATCACAAAAATATATGAACTCATTCCCTTTTTGGCTGATTGATTTCCTTAAAAACTTACTTGCTTCAACTTAATATCAGAGGTGAGGAAAGACTGGTCAAACAGAGTCTGAACAGATGGCAGGTTAAGTTTTTCATCTTTGTCAACAAAAAGCTGGTAGTGGTAGGCTTCTTGACCAGATGACAGCTGCAACAGTGGCTCAGCCTGCAGAATCTGAGCCAACAGGGAGTGGAGGAATTCTTCTGGATCTGTGATTAAATAATATACAATTTAACATATACAATCATATTAATAGTTCAATAATACCATATATGATCACCTATCTTAGAATTACTTGGGCCAAACCCACTCAACTTTGTTGGCATATAAGACACGAGTCCTTCCAAAATGGCATTAGGTTAAAAAACTTGCTTCCAAACAATTACCATAAACCCTCACAACAATATAGCCCAGTGAGTGGAGACATGTGTTTAATACTTAATTTTTCGCCAAAACATATGAGTCTTTTCCTGCCAAGAGTCAGAATAGTCATATCAGTGAAGATCTGAGTCTTAACATTCAGCAGTTCATTGGGTTGGTCCATCCCTTTTGCGGGATACTAATCAACTAGTCGACAGGAGGTCAGTTCCATCATCAACAAGTGCAACAAAAACTGTACAGTACTCTCTTCAGTGCTGAGTGCATAAGGAATAGTATATATTTATTTTTGGCTCAAAGAAAACACTTCTTATTCAATACAGAAGCTACCTTAATTACTTTTATCCTGAAATTAAAATGGGACGAGTCTCTTCATAATTAAACAATGTGGTGAAAAAATAAAATGCTATGGGTAAAGGAAAACAAAAAAAGGTATGATTTCCAATAAAATTAACAAATGATTTAACAGACAGACAGACGGATGAATAGAGACTAACAGATAGACACATAGATGCCAAGGTTAATTACAATAACCTTACAGCTCTAGTAGACATGTGGTAAAAAAAATATCATCTATTTCATTGTTTCCATGTTAAGAGAAGTATGAAAATTAATGCAGATCTGATAGGTTGCATTAAGTCAGTCTTTCAACAACTACAAAGTCCATTAAACAAACCCTTTTCTTCAGTGGTAAGACCCCGCACTGAAGACAGATGATCTAGCATGGTGCGTAACTTCATAATACGGTCGGCTCGCACGAACAGGTTTGCACGGAGAGGGTTGACAATCTCTTCTCGCAGAACTCGCTGGACTTCATGGTATTCCTTTATGTCATGGGTGGTCGGTGGTCGAAACAGCAAGTTGTCAAACACACTGTAATGTACAAGTAAGTTAAGGATATAAGTGAAAATGTGTCAACCCTAATGTATAATCTTCATAAAGGCTAAAAAAAATATATACTGTATAAAGATAATGTAGCAGAGTGCAGTCAATATCCTATGTACTGTGTCTAAAGCTCTATATGGAGTACCTAGAGGATGCAATTACTGTATATAAACAAGAAACAAGAAATTAATCTTTGACCTGAGAATTAAAGATAATAGATGAATTAAAAACACCTCTACCACCTCTACTCACTTCTGAAAAACAAATTAATGGTATAAAATAGGTATAATATATATAAGACATACTGAATCTGAATCAATTACAGTAGTCCAGTACAGTTCCTTGATACTGTACATCGGACTAATTGAGGCAGAAACCCAGTCCAGAAAAAGTGAATCTGTGGGAGAGGGGTAAGGGGGGAGCTGGACAAAATCCTGTTTATCTGGACAAATTAAAGAAAATAAAATATTAATCTAGTTAGCGACAACTGTTTCACTAATATGACTGTTTCGTACTGTAAAGTGTTATACATTATATAAGTACATACTGGTAACCACAGAATTTGCGGATAAATCATTTCAATGTGTTCGTGTGCCTTATGAATAAAGACAAAATTGGGAAATGAGTGTGACACCCACACACAGACATTCAACCACATGTACAAACACACAAACCATCCAAACTGATGCTGGATTTTACAGACTTTTTCAAATATTTATGATTAATAGAGGGATGGTCTGAAGCACCTCAGAGAGTAAAAAAAAGAAGGGAATTCTCATGTATTGAAGTCCAGAGTATAGAGATTTTACTACAGAAGAATTCTAATTATATCCAGTAAAGAGTTAAAACAAAAAGAGAGGAATAATGACTTACCAATGGCAGAACAATGATAAAAGTCACAGGAAAGAGAGATTAATGAGGGATTGATCCTGGAATCGTGTTGTCTAGTAGAGCCAAAGACAGGCAGCCATCATTATACAGGCCACTTACTGAGCAACTAGAATATACAGTACTATCCACACCCCAATCATACAAACCAAGGGATTACATCAGTCTTAGCTCCCTCCCCAGTGTACCATCCCCTAACTAATAGTGGCTTGGTGCAACAAACTTAGTGCAACAATTCCCATTTGGGAGCAAGGAGGTCTTAAATAAGCTCAGCCTGCTAAGTCAATTTGCTCCAAGCATGCTGACTAGGCACAGACACTTGTTAGGTGGACCTGTTGTAAGCAATTTTTTTGTTTAAATACTGAGTAACAGGTTGGACCATGGATCCTTAGGGTTTTAAGAAGATAAATTGTTGCATATTCCAATGGTTTCACAAGGTTAGAAGTAACTTTACTGAGATGGCAGAACAATTTCTGCCCTGAAAATTGTTTCAGATTACTACAAGGCTTCATGTAAACTGCACCTGGAGATGTAGATGTTTTCTATGTCTATGGGTGTCCCTCTATACTGAAGATGATCTTCACAGCAACAGGTGAACATAATACCTGTATTTATTGACTGTAACTTCAGCAATGTGGTTTGGGGCAACACAAAAACATTTCAGTAAAGAATATTACCTTGTAAAAGCAAACATACTGAAGAGTGTGGCATCTAAGTAGCAAGAATTCTGGTGACCTTGAATACCACGATTCTTGCCAAACATTGCACGGACTTCATCAGGAGCTGACAATGGTGCTACACTGCCTCCTACAGGCTGACAGTCCATACTGCCAAATGCTAGGAGGAAACAGGAAAATATACAATAAAGTATTTAAAGAAAACATTATAATAACACAACAGACAATACACCCCACAGATATCTACTGAACTATACACTAGCTGATGTTGACATTTTCATCTCCAGTTCCAAGTTTGCAAATTTTATCTAATGCGGAGTATAATAACTTCAACAGAATCTCTTGTTAAATGATGCATAACACTGAACACAATGACGGGCCACTTTATAAACCTGCAGATATATACTGTTTATCAATTATGAAGCACAATCTCTTATAATTACTTAAGCTACAAAAGATAAATGTTATTTCATGTATCATAACACACAATCACACACCAATGTTGTTAGTTAGTGCAGCTCATCATGCATAAACAAAAAATTAAAAAATCACTCTCATGAAAACACCACACCAAAATGATCATATGTACTATCCATTAATATTGTCAGTAAATACCAAGAGAAAATACCACAACCTATCTGAAGGAGAACGATAAGGGAAGGAGATAAAGAGTCTGGCAAGGAGATAAAGCAAATTACTGAGTCATCTGGAGATTATATAAAAAAATCTTCAAGAAATTTATAAAATCCCCCAAACCCAGTAAGACACCCACTCCAAAAATCATTATTAGAAAGACGGGAGTTTTTAAATACCTCGAGAGGACCCTCCTGCAAGAAAAACAATACAATTTGCTTGGCATTAGTACCTTCTGTTACTTACAATACATCATATATCAAAATAAATATCTGGCTGTTTTTTTTAAATTTTCCATTACTATAAAATCTACTGAAGAACATCTATGAGTTACAGAATAACAAGAGAAAGTGATCCACAGATTTTGTATTCCACGAAGATGATGACAGTACAAATAATAAATTTCCATAAAAAAAAAAAATATATAATGTAGAATTTTTTTAATGTGATAAAATAATGAACTAAAGTAAGAAATCCCATTTTATGATCAGCAACTGTGAGATCCAGACTACTAAAATACCTTTGAGGTGTTAGAAGGCTCGAGATAAGAAAAAATAAATGAGTGAGGGCGAAGGAGGACAAGAAGATTGAGAGAGAGAAAATGGACTGATTGAGACTAAACTGAGGTAGGCAGGTGGGTTGGTGAGGAGAGCAGGTGAATGGATGGAATGAGGAGTCAGAAAAGAGGAAAACCTACATTGAGATCAGATGTTTATAGTAGGATGGACTTAAGAAAGGTTGGGTATGACAGAAATTGGAATTCACTAACAATGGATTGATTGAGTGGAGCTGATAGATAGAAAACAAAAACATGAATAATAAAATACACTATCCAGGTACAACAAGGCTACACAATAGTATTCCTGAAAAAAGCAATTTCTTATCCAGTTGAATAAGGTCAAAGATTCGTCCCCATTTATACCATTGGTTGGCTCAGAGCTCCTGTAGGCTGCAGATGAGGAGATCAAAACTTATCTATCAAAACTTATCTATCTAACTACTGTATCTATCTACTACTTATCTACCTATCTACAGTCACGGAAAAAAGTCCTGTCAGTCCTCTGTCCTATCCACGGACACTAACGCTGTCTTAAATTTACACTTGCACCATGACCTGGGGTAAAAACTAACCTTCTAGTCACTGCAGGAACTGTGAAAAACAACTGTGTGGCAGGAACCAAACCTAAAGAAAACAATAAATTTAACAAATTCCTAAAGAAAACAATAAAATTTAACAAATTCCTAAAGAAAATAATAAAAATTAACAAAGTGTAATGTTAACACTTCTTCTCTTGAGGTATTCAAATGAAGACACTGGCAGGAGAAAAATACAAGTGAGACCAGTAAGAGCTTGGTATTGACCATTCAGTGCAGTAGCAGGATCAGAGAACATTTATATATGTATTTCCTTTTATGTCACTGGACCCTGAGCCAACTTGTGGATCAACAGGAATGAATCTTCAACCTTGATTAAACTGGGTAAGAAAGTAAAGTACACCGAGGAACAAAGACATTATCTGGTCTTGTCCACCTGAATAGCGTATCCTGTCGTTAAACGTGTCAAGCCCTCCATGTACAGCACTTTGGATCTCACAGGTCACTTGTTGATGACCCATACTTCACACAAAGTAGTAAGGATATGACTATACACTATTGAGTACAGTACTACTCTTTGGAATGATAAGAAAAAATTAAAAATGATAAGTCAATTATTTGTTCAGGAAAATATTATACTGTAATTAGAGATAATGCAAAGATGCTGAAGCAGAGTGAGAGTGTGTGTGTGTGTGTGTGTGTGAAGAACATGAGAAGTTAATGTATATACCTGTACTGCTTTGGCTAAAAATAACAATGGTCATAAACTCTGTCAACATGGCTATAGTCTACTCCACTACTTAGTTCTCATCAACAACATTCATTACATACAAGTACCAGACTAAGATAACATAATGACAAAAAAAATCAACAACACTATGATTATTCTTTAGGATAATGGTTCGCTCGGTATCCAAAATTAGGAATATCACCAGAGCAATACTCATAAACCCAGCAGCAACTGTTGTGTAGTTAACAGTGGGATAGACCTCGTTCCCTCCACTACCTCCCCATGAAGGGCCAATTAAAGGTCTTGCCTCTAAACTCATGATATGAAATAGGACACTAATGGTTTTTCATAAGTTCTGTGATTAGTGTGACTACCAAAACTGAACAATAACTGAACCATTTAACAAAATAATATCTAAAATCAATTATATTAATTTATGATTACAGAGTGACTAACAGTTCACAGAAATAGCAATGCTCATGTTGTGATGCAATGGTTTGCACATTTGTGCTTATCTTAAATATTTGGCGATTCCTTCCAGGTTCTTTTACTTCAACCCAACAATCAAAAATACCGTTAACAAAATCTTGTTTTAGCAAAGGCTTCAATTGCTGCAATCTAAAGTCAATTAAAAATTCTCTGGAAATTGTAAAACTTTCATTGAATTTGGCCCTTAAAATTTTGGCCAGTACTGTATACTGTATTGTAGGCACATTTTCTATTTGGTTTATTAAGCATCCTGTGTGGAGAGATTAGTTCTATATTTAGACTACATACAGTCTTCAGTAACTACTACCATACCACATGTTGACAGTGACCAATAATGATGTACACATATGAAATCCAAACAACATACAGTATATAATGTATTTACCAAGGCTAGCTCTCGGGTTGGATGATATGGACTCAAGGAAGCGACTATCCTTATGACACATGCGTAGTGGGACAAATAATGCTTTTCCAGTTGGGCATGTGAAGTATCTCTTGCCACTGAAGGTTCCATCTGACAACCCATCTTCTGCATCCTCCTGTAAAATATGTTAAAGTGTACAATAGGATTCCTTTTGTGATTCTTTTTTTATTTATTTTTTGTTCTTCTGGTTACCATTATGTGAGTTACTTCCTGCATACAGAAGCTTCCCTAAATTTTTGAAGGGGAGAACCAAAACTCAAATAAAGGGACATTATTTGATTTTCATCCACTAATATGTTTATTTTTCGTAAGTAAAGGAGAGCCATGGTCGAATGCTCCCCTTATAAATGTCACTGGTTAAGAATATCAAAATAATAATACACTTTGCCTGATGCCACACTCACCATCTCTACACCAGCAACTTTTCGTCCTTCCTTTTTGTCTCCTGGTACAGTCCCAATCCACCTTATGACCCCAAACCTGTGGAAATCATGACAAAGCTAAATTATATGAAACCAGATGATATGTAAACAAGGCTGGAGAGTCACCACAATGTGAAAAACAATGTATGAAAAGAAACCATCATTCTGCCTGTCATTATAGGTTTCTTCTTATATAAATATGTGAATACAGTATTTATATGAAGCTATAAGGATTACATGTCCAATCACCTGCCAAAAGATGCAACAGTGAGGGGGAGGGAAGGGGACAGTCACCTCACACTTTGTACTTTAACTACCAAAAATAAAAATAAAGCAAAAGTGTCTAGGGTGGTTGAATTCATAGGGACAAAATGAAGAACAAAATAATTGAACGATGATGATGGGAGATTTAAATCCATGAGCATTTATTCTCCTTCAAATTTTTATCATTTTCAAACTCGTGAACACAGTGTAGAGTATATCTGCATTATTATCTATACAGTACACTGAAATTAGACACATGCTGTCCAGTAAACAGAGAGTGAATCCCCAATTATATATATTATCAGTGACATAACCATTCTGTGGCCTATGGAATATTATAGTTCTATTTGAGTAACGGTATGTGATCTTCAACTATATTACAGACAAAAGGGTATAAAAGGGGTAGGGAGAGAATAATCTGAGAAACTACTGAGACTTGAGTGAAAGACAGAGATACCCTTGTCTAATCTATTGCCTCTCATGACTCAGCATCAGCCAACAGGAGCATCTCCTTCCCTAAAACCTGGGATGACCAAAGAGATGACATCAAGAGTTTAATTTATCCACCGGTAAATGATACACTTACTGTCTCCACTAAACAGTCAATGACAGTAACCATCAATGTGGACCTCCCCATCCCATCATACTCAGTGTTAAGTACTCACAAGGACACTGCCTATTTCTAACTCAAAGTGATCCAGGTGACTGGTTGCATACTGTATATAACAGCTGGAAATCTCTTAAATAATTATGAGTGAAGGCCTCAACTTTAACTTCAAGTGATTCATACAACTTACTGCAATAAAAATCATCCAAAACTTCTTGACTTATCAAAGCCCTGGATAAGTTTATTATTGAACTGTGATGAAGCAGTACATCAGCTGTGAAAAACTCACGAAAATATTTCACAGTTTTGTCAAGTTACTAATTAATGGTTAGAAAATTAGTAAGATGAACAAATAAAAGAATGAATGAAGGAGCACAAAGTTGATTCTTACCGGAAGTCTGTCAGAGGCAAAGCCCTAATAAATCTTAGAAGCTATGAATCTAATACTATGACACTGAAATCCCACTGTAAGAGAAAACAAAACACAGTGGGATTTCAATGATACTAACCAGCTTGGGATTAGGTTGCCTAGTTTTGTTAACCCTGACACTGTATCAAGAAACAGTGTATAAAACTGAACTATTGTACCATGTCACCAACTATAGGAGCAAAAACTGAAGTGATAAAAGACATGTTACCTTGGAACTTCTTTGATGACCACCTCTACTAATGAACCAATATCTAGGTCTTCCTCGGTCCCCTCCACACTACCCTCGGGCGTTTCATACACACTGCCGTCCCCATCAGACACAACTTCTAATTGGTCAATCCCTAAAAGAAAACCCTGAATGTTATATACTAAAACTGATGATAGTACTTACATCTAAGGCAGAGTTTTCATCTTACATTGTCTGTTATTATAAAACTATTAAGCTATTCCTTCAAAAATTAGTAAGAAAGATGATCAAAAATACTGAAACAGATCACATGAATTCAATACACAATTTCTGTCTCTCAAATCATCATCAACAGCTGTGAATAACTTTAATATATACAAAAACTACACCAAACTTTACCATGTAGAGACAAATGATACAAGGGGTTAACAGGTAAGTCCAAGTCCCCAAGACCCCCGATAGGAGAACCTTGCTCGACGTCATTGTTTATCTGAGTAGGTCGTCCACAGCTTCCTGAAGACTTCCATTTATTATTCTTTTTGTCTATATTGCGATTTAAAATTTTACTCTTGTCCCGTTGACGAGATTTATGATCATGCAGCGTCTCCTGTGGAAAATGGTACTTGTGATATTACAGGAAAAGAAGTTTCAAATATTGTAGATAATTAATCCTGAGTTAAATAGCAAGTTTAACTTATAGTATAAAACACTATATCCAGTCAATTCACTTTGATTCTCCTTAACTCAGAATCTTACTATTTTTTTTCTTCCAAATTTCTATTTTTTTCCTAACATTCAATACTAACTCCTCTTATTATGTCAACTCATTATCCATAGGTAATACTTTATCCCCATCTTACACCTGGGATGCTGATGCAAAACTTCCTCTGCAAAATCTAATCTCAGCAAATCACAAAGGCAAACACTGGAATGTCCCTCTCAGTACAGTAGGTACTCTCACTACACTCTTCTTTTGGTATGTCACTGTCATCAACTTTTCAATCTTATGGATGTTTCTTGTATAGTTGGGAAGTTTTATGGCTTTTAACATTACCTGGTAGCTATGTTTAATAAATTCAAAAGGTCTTATTTTCACCAAACCTTAGGATGGATGGATGCAAACCTAGATCAACCTTTACACTCAATGGGTTAAAACTTTGGTCTCAATAAAGCATGAGTATCACATACAGCATAAATTCATCATACTCACCTTGTTACTCGAAATCAAATTTTTTTGAGTACCATAGGTCACATGAGGTAAAAGCTCCCACTCCTTTTCTGAGTAAGGCGGCGGTGGTCCTACAGTCCGCTGACTAGGTGTGGATAACTGTTCATATGCCAGGAGATGGAAAGGAGTCATACTTGTCATATCACTGCCCAGCTGATTGTCACACTGGAAAAAGGCCAAAGAATTCGAATATGAAATTGCCAACCTGAAGTATTACCCAGCAGAGCCCCAGCTGACTTGTGCAAGAACCTATCAGTGTTCAGTTTACGAGTACAGTAATGTACATTCGAGGTTAAAATTTCTCTCCTTCCAAAAATGAAGCAGTATCAAACCTAAATGAAATAAAACAGCACACTTACATCAAATGACAGTCAGCATAAGTAAGTTAAGAGACTTATTCTTGTGCTTGCTTCACCACAGGGTACAAACTTTTGTCCGTGACTGTACAGACTGCACATCAGCTATCCACTTGCACAAATAAGTGTTTATAAACCAAATTCCAATTTCACTCCAGCAGTGATTAAAAAATCCTTCACATGCAAACTTGGAACTCAGACATTAAACCTCACATTTTCATGCTGATAAGATAAGCATGAAGAGAGGGGAGAGGGATTTCTGGTCACCTGTTCCCTCTTCCCAGCCATAAAATAGAATTTCAAACTTTAATCTTTTGTTTTATGGTCTATGGGCCATTTGACAAGTGACCTGTGAGAATCGAAATGGAGGAGGTTATGTAACAAGGAATGAATCTCAGCACCCCAGCAGGGAGTTACTCATTTATAAAAACAACAACTAATTAACATTTACTTCCTTGTACCACACAGTCTGATTTTAGGTTTACCACTCAGGGGGTCAAGTCCTTCATTTAATGGAGACAGCCAGAAAAGCATAATATGAAGTAGAACAGTTACCATAGTCTGAGTGGTGCTGTACTGACAATAATGAGATAAAACTTTCATAAAGTCAAAGATAAAGATCCATGAGCTCTCCTTAAGGTGTTGAAAATACCGATAGTAACAACAGCTAGGGGAAAAAAATTATGTACTGTACTACTTCATGTCAAACATTAAAGCCAAGGAAATAGAGGAACATTACAGACCAGACATTGAACCCAGGCTCATCCGTTACCATAAAACCAGTCAAGAAAGAGGATGTGATTGTGTTGGGAAGAAATTATGATAAAAAGACATAAAGCCCATAAGGAATAATGATTCTCAACAGTCATCAGCATCACTAATTATTTACCTTTGAAATCAGATGTGCTGGCCGCTTCCCACTTAAATTGCGTCCACCTGGATCAATGCTGAGAGACTCTTTACCTAGAAAATCCTCTGCCTTCATGAGACTTGTTACAGGCATCAAAGAAGCATGATTCAGTTTAGCATCAAACAGCAGCCGGCCACCGACTCTGTGGTTATCATTACCTACAGAATTGTCCTGAGGAGAGAAAGAAAGGTTGAGGACCATCTGTGAACTAGAGGGTCATGTGGTAAAAACTGATTTACTGCTACGATAAATAAATCCAGTCACAATTTCTGTTATCGCCGCTGGCTTCAGCTACAGTGCTGACGTGTGATGCCATTAAATCTTTCAACCTGTGACCTCACCAGATGTCATCACTTAGGCTGTACTTACAAGTGCGGGTCAATGCAGATCAGTATGGTGTTCCAAGAGAAAACAGTATTGCGTAAATCGTCCCAGCACAAATTCTCGGACAGAAGGCTGGTCTTCACAGCGTCACTAGAGAGGGCGATCTGTCTCATGGAGGGGCGGGCAGCCACCGCCACCAGTCTAAGACAGTCCACTCAGCAGAACCAGGACTTGTCTGTAAACACTTCTACATCTGGCGAGGTCACAGGTCAAAAGATTTAATGGCATCACACGCCAGCACTGTAGCTGAAGCCAGTGGCGATAACAATTTCCTTTAAATTTTAAAATTATTGGACAAATTTATAGTAAATTAATGTGCATTATTTAAACTTGAAAGTCTTCATGTTTCTAAGTACTACAGTATTAGTTGAATGGCAAGACTGTAACTAATTTTCAATTAAAAGCATTTTCAAAATGTTTCTCTTGACAATTTTAATCAACATACATAATATATGTAACATAAAACTAAACAAGAAAAATGTTGTACATTATTTGGAACTCACAAATTCCACTCCCACCATCCACGCTCCAGAATCGCTTATTCCTGGCAATTTCCCAGTCCACTTGACCACACCAAACTCTGGGTAATCCTCACTCAGCCAGACCACGCGGTCACCAACACTAACGCCGCACTCATCATTTCCACCTGCCATTGTCATTGTTCCCCAGGGTGGAAGAATTGCCTTATTTGATTATGTCACAGCAATTAAAAATCTTTCAGATTAATCACATGTGCTAAAAAGTTATGCCTGAAGCACTGTTAGAAGACTAGACAAAATCACAAGGAAAATTTTGTTCTTATAACTTGCTGCAATAAGAGATGAGATGTAAAATGAAATCCTTTGAGAAAATTCTTTTAGAAGTGAGTGGACAAAAAAATCCTGTTTTACAATTTGAGTTGAGCAGATGATTTGTGACAAGCTAGCTATCATAACACAGCCATCTGTTGCTATGACCTGAGGGCACAGTGACAGGTACTACTGATGCAACTATCCTTACAACCATATCTTGATCCATCAATTCTAACAGAAAAAGATATCAAAATGACACAGATTTTGTTGTTATATTTGACAGAAAGGCCACAAAGCCATGGAAAATATGCCTGTGACCCTACATTCAAGTGTGATGATAGAAAACAGATCCCAATAGACAAACTCCACAGTTCCCCATACTGCAGATTGTGCCATTCCTTTCTGAATCACATAGAGATGGGAGGGTCATTTTCCATACTGTTTGAAATGATGAATCCAAATATGGTTGGGAAGATAGTTTTCAGCACATAATAACAGATGGCTTTTCATTCTTATTGCATTACCTCAAAATTAATTGCCTTTGTTATACAGAAATGCAGTTAACACCAGCTAATCATATTAAGGGATTACTATACTAACTTTTCTTTTTAAATACTGTATACTGTACTATAAATAACTTCAACCTACCTTTTCCACCACTTGCATGAGCCTTGCGCCGTCCACCTTCCATCCTGTCCAGATGTACTGTACTACATAGGTCTGAAAGTGGGGTAACAATAACTGACATCAATTGGGAATGCAATCAAAAAAAGTTGACCATGCACTTTACAGGACGTCAGTGCATCATTGATTTCTGCTTCCTTGTCTCCTTCAGCAACCTGTGGTGGATCAATCCATAAAGGGACTCAACACATTGCAGTGCCTGAGATTACCTTCTAGAACATGTTTCAGGGTTAGGGGCTCAAGCTTGGGACTTTGAAAGCTACAATCAGTCCTCTAGCCATCTGGTTCTTGCAGGCCCATCCATCTACTAGTGCACACAAAAAACTCCAAATCTCTTCATAAAACTTCACACTGCAAGAATTGAACAGCTTGTTTCTGGCTGCACAAGCAGCAAACACAAAACCACTTTGTATTCAAATTCTTGGTCACTGCATGCTGATACAATTTCATGAAGGGAGAAATATTCAAAAATGTTTTGTAGATACAGATATACTGTATACGGTATGCTATACTATGACCAACTTCATCTTTCACCATATTGTAATTTATTTTAACTATAGCCTCTTACATGAAGTTTCCTGTTGAGTTACAAAGAAAAGATTGATTCTGTTATTCCTTTTTTATGATTGTGCCTGAAAGTCGGTGGTTGTTTTAAGCATAATGAACACACACGAAGCCATTTATTTTTTTTAAGAGAGGAAGAGTAGAAAGAAATAATATAAGCTAATCATACACCAAGCTGAAATACCAAACCCCAGATAAAACAGTTACTATGCAAATACATGTTAAGTCACATGAAACCAAGTGAACATCAAACACCATGCACCACCCTACCATGAAACAGTACAGTACTCACAAGCGGTGCAACTCCCAAAGCTGAACAATCTGTAGTGAAATCAAAAGTATTACAAGTTATCTACCAAGATTGAGGTTAATTTTTGTTCTAAACAAACAGAAGATAATCATTAAATCATATAGGGGAAAAAATCATAAATAAAATAATTAAAACAAAACAAAAGGTCTTTCTTGGTAAAACATAATTTATACAGACATTCAACTTCTACTAATATGATGAAGTAAGCGAATAAAGGAAATGATAAAAGTAAACAGTACTTAATTTAAACCATTCAGGCACTTCTTTATGTTCAGAGGTACAAACAATGCCTAGATAACAGATTATTAATATTAGAAATTCCTTAAAAAGAGAAAGTTTCCAGAGTGTCAGCAGTAAGCAAGATGTTATGCATTAAGGGAAGTTTGCATGCCATATAAGGGGGTTTGGATGCCATTTACGGGGGCTTGGTGCCACATAAGAGGTTGGGCATCAAGCAAGGGGATAAATCAGGAGAGGAACTCAAACTAATCTATAGAATTTAAATCTAATAATAAAACAATGTCTATGAATGATCTAAGAATACAGCAGAAGGTTGTGGCCTCCATGCCTTCAGCACTAAAAGGACCGGACAACAATTATCACTAAATAATATATGATTTTAAGAGATATGAACCACTGAGCATTAATTTAGGCAGCACTCAGGGGTCTAATCCTTAGTGTACGTGGGGTAGTATAACGGGACTCTGTATAGGGGGGTAGGAGAACCATTGCCTCTAATTATGTAGATAAATTTTGCAGCAAGGTTTCTTTACTCGTATATTCATATTTTCGTGTTTCTCTAGCAGTATTAGTACAGAAGGAAGCTGGAGTACCACGGGGTAAACCACCAATGTTCAGCAAGGTCACAGACAACACCCTACTCATGTCAGATCATAGTAGGCATCAATCTCATGGTCACACAGGTAAGGGTGATAGTATACTACTGCTGCTGGTTCAGGTACATTTGTTTAAGGTAGCTCATGTTATATTATCTCTGATTCGTTGTACAGTAGCCATGTTCATAATATTTGTGTACACAGTAGACGTAAATATGACATCATCTTATTTAACTACAGTAAATCCGGTAGAAAAACTTAAATTTCAACCTCACATAACACTGTCGACACACATTTCCTTTAGCTAATCTGTTTAAAAGTCGTTTTTGATCCATACCTGTAGTGAAAAATAATATCCGGGGTTATATATAGGCTTAGTTAAGGAGGTGATTCACAAGATGATCTCAATGAAGGTAAACATTAGCTCTGCTCTTCTTGTTTTGATCCTGGCTTTAAAGGGATCCCTAATATAAAAATCCTTGACTATCCATTTTTCAACAAACCTCCTTTAATAATCATTTTTATATATTATTTATTTAAAAATTTTCAATATATAAATTTTCTAATGAATTTTATGTTTTATCTTTATTACTATCAGAAATAAAGGTTAACGTGTGTTATTTATAGACACTATCTCTAACAACTATGCAGACGACAAAGCTGTCACCATATCTTCCTGACGTGAAAATTGGCAATTCCTCTCTGAGCATGTGTTCATATTCGGCGTCAGGTAAAGTATTCATGTTTTTTTGCTGCCCTAACCCCTGATATATTACATTCCCTGAGCTTGTTCTATATACATAAACAGGTGATAAGAAATTATATATATATTTAAATGTGAGAACATTGATTGTATTATAGGTGTCATTTATCAGAAATAATATTTATATAGGCCCAGGGACAGTGATTAATGTATGTAATTATTAATGTTGGGATAATTTACATACTATCTAGTCAAATGGTAAAGAAATATGCGTTCTTTATACTGTGATATATCCCTACCCCACCAATGTAACCTAATCTACTATACCGGTCCTGTGGTTGTCATTACCTGGGTCATTAATATTTATTGTCATTTTTAATAATATATATAATTCCAAACATCTTTTTCTGGCCTTTACAAGAATATAGTTATCGAGATTTTGAAGTCATCCATGTGTTAATTCCTGTTTATAGACATGTATAAAACAAGGCATTACCTTAGCAATCTTCGCTGACTGTGAGTAATAACTACAAAATTGGGAATCAGATAATGGAGAAGTTCAAACGGAGACAGAGAAACTGCTCATAAGATGTCACTACAAAATACAGTACAGTATTGAGCATTTAATCTTAATAGAACTTTTAATATTTGTTATCATACAGAAATCCTTGAATTACCGTATCTGAAGGGAGTTGTCCACACATAAAGGGGCATTAAGGTAGGACTGAAAGAACAACTGTAATAAGGTTTTACTTCCAAGACAAATTTAATTCCACTAAAAAAGTGATTGGTGGTAGACAAGGCTGACCAGGGTGGTGGTCCAGGGGGCGGATCCAAGAATATCAAAAGGGGGGTCAAAGAAGTTGTGGGTAGGGGACCTTGGCAAGCACAGTGAACCCATTCGTTTTTTTGTTTTTTGAAGGGGGGGGGAGCTGAAGCCCCACCCCCATAATATAATTTAAATCTTACCAACATCAGGGACAATTTGAGGTCATTTTGAAGCCACGTGTACTTGATATTAGGAGATACAGTATTCTGAAGTCAATAGTAATTACTTTTTACTATACAAAAACGCCTGAGTACAATATTATAATTAAAGGAAAGGTATTGGAATTTTCTGATGAAAAGGGGGGTCCGGTACCCGCCCCCCCCCCCCCCCCTGGATTCGCCTGTGGTCAAAGCAGGTCGACCTAACTTACATAGGAAGTATCTGGAAACAGACAATACTGTACACAGAACCTATTAGGGAACCTATAAAGTTCACATGGGTGGACCAATAACCTTCATTTAAACATGATTTTATATACTTTTCGTGTGTGTGGTCGCACCCCAGGGTCACTATAGTGTCTAGGTCCTCCACTGTTGATGACATTTGAGATCTCAGAGGCCAGTGTTCCCTCATTAGTGTGTTGGTGAAGGACTTTTGGTCTTCTTTACAACCAAGTGTTAACAGCATTATCATTTATTTCTCAGATATAAAGTGTGAATTAACATATGTTTTCCCAGTGGCAGTATCTGGTACTGGGTAATTATATTTCACTCTTGCCAGTAATAACAGTTTTGCAAGTTCTGCAAATACTTACATATGTACTTCTGATAACTTCCCAGTACACCCCCCCACCTGGTGGACGTTGGTCAGTACAGTACGTATTAGCAGGCCTTGCATTACATCATTAACTAGAACACTGTAGAAGGATGTTTTATCTCTTCTCATCAATATAAGTTTGCTATAAGTATTCTTTCTCATAAAATATAACCAGGGGCGGATCCAGAAATATAAAAAGGGGGAATCCAGGAACTTGTGGGTGGGGGGAACATGGCAAGCAGAGCAAGACCACCCAGCTGGGGGTTTTGGGGGGGGGGGCGCTATTAGCCCCCTCCCCCAGATTTTTTTGGAAATATGACCAATATCATGGCCATTTTAAGGTCATTTGCACTTGATATTAGAAGATTATCTGAGGTCAATAGTACAGTAATTACTTTTTACTATACAAAAAGACTAAGTACAATTCTGCATTAAAGAAAAGTATTGTAATTTTCTCATGAAAAGTGGGGGTCTGGACCCCCAGGACCCCCTTTGGATCCACTCCTGACAGCATTAGTAATGCTTCTTTGTATTGGCTAACTGTTTTTAGTATGGAGTAGGTATAGTACAGTAGTGGGATAACCCTGGTAGCCTATCCTTGCATTAGTGTGGTGATGTTGCAGCATTATAGTGTCCAGTAGGAGGGAAGAGCGTGGCAGCAGCCTTCACCCCATGACCGAACCCCTAACACCCCTCGCCTGCCTCGCTCCTAGCTATGGCTGCTTGTCGCAGGAAGGTTGAGGTATGTATGCTTCCCAACTCTTGCTAACAACCTCTCATTCTATAACCTTTCTGGAATATATATGCTTATAAGCTTAGAATCTTGTCTTTATAACCTCTTAACATAGTAACATAGTTAAAAAGTTTATGCTTTACAAGCTTTGTTGAATGTCAGAGCTTATTTAGATTCTCTTAATTTTGTTTTAGTGCCTGATTTTTTCTCCTGTTTCTGTTCATTCATAGTTAGACTCTCTCTTATTCCCTCTGCACTGTTTAAAAGTATTTGTGCAAATCATATCTTTTGTGGATCTTCTCATATTTACTGCATAACTGTTTTAACACAGTTGTGGGTTCAAAGGGAAAGTCCAGTGAAGGAAAAGCTTAAGTTTCTCATTTCCATTAAGCTCCTTTTATGGAAATGGAAATTTAAAATGAATGTTCTTTATACATGTACGGTAGTGTAATTTGGAGATCATTTAGGTTCTCTCAAAAGAGTTGAATTAAATCTACATACCAGTGTAACCACCAATTAAGTAATTAATTTTAATCAAAGAATTGAATCTCTTGCTGGTGACCAATATCATGGTGGACATTCTTGTCTTTTAAATCTTAATGCAGAATGAGTTGTCTGTTTTGGGAAACTATAAAAGCACGATAATTAAACTTAAGGCTCTTGGTATAGAGCCAGTGTTCTATCTCAAACTGTGCCTTTTCAGAGGATAAAATTAAAAAAATATATATTGACATTAATAGAAGTCTCAATGGGAACTAAGAAAACAAAGTCACTGTCTCACTGATGAATTTTAAGGAACCTTTTCCAAAAATTCATAAACTTCCAGCTCATAAATTAAATTCCAACTCAATTTCTGAATCCCTTATACAGTGTCTGGCTGTAAAGAGGTCTGTTTAGCTGTACAGTACAGGATACCTCTAGTATCCTAAACAGGAGAATTCTACATAATAAACTATTAACAACTGCATCTTTGTCCAAATTAATCACTCAGATTGGGGTTCCTATGGGTGGACAGCTGATCCGATTGAGCTTTAATTGTCTTTTCCACATTCTCATGAAAAGTGGAAATTTTTTTGAAAACTCCACATCCAACAGGTGCAGAAATAGGAGGGGAAAAACTTTAACTGCTGTATTCTATACAGAGCAAGATTCTGATCTGCAAACCTAAGCTTGAATAATCTTGACTTCAGTGTGAGTCAGTGAAGTGTGAATCTGAGCTTGAGTGGAGATAAGAGAAGACTGAAAGGCATTATCTATGATGAAGTTTAAACTTGTAACCAAACTAAAATGCAACAAATTTTGGGGGGAAGATTTTATAATTCAGCAGTTTCTGAAATGACAAAATTTGTTCATCATATTATCACCCCTTAATGGTAGACTACAAATATACAAATATCTCTTGAATTATCTGGTCACTATTTTCAGTTAGACAATAAGCATTATGTCATGCAGTGTTCACGAGGATCATCATCAAGAGTAAAGCTCAGTAGCTGAAAACCTCAAAGCAACAGGAGAAGCTTACTTGATCCATTGTGTGTATCTGATGATATTTTCTGAAACTGAAACCTAAAAAGTGCTTGCCAAAATAGCACATCTAGATTGTTGACCATTAAGATACCAGTAATTCTATTGGTTATTAAGGTCAATATGTGTGGAAAATGTTACAAAATGGATATCAGCTGTGAAACCTGAGTACACTATAGACCTAAGATAATCCTTGGTTGATATCTAACTTATTAAAGGATATCAGTTGCATGAAAACCCATGATCTATGTAGCCATCTTTGAATAATGTTGACTGCACTGCACATTGAAAATGTCTGACGTTTGGTTATTCTTAAAGAAAAAATTACATCACTGGGAAAGAATTCCACACAATTAAAATCATTTATAGTATTTACACTGCTACTGTGAAATACACTCCATGCTGTACTCGGGCGGATCCAGGGATGGGGGATCATGGGCGTCCGGACCCCTCCCTTTTCATCAGAAAATGTCAATACTTTTTCTTTAATGCAGTATTGTACTCAGGCATTTTTGTATAGTGAAATGTAATTACTTATGTCCTCAGAATATCAACTAATATCAAGTGCAAATGGCCTCAAAATGACCAAGATAATTGGGCTTGCTGTGCTTGCCATAACCCACCACCCACAACTTCTTGGACCCCCCCACCCCCCTTTTGATATTCCTGGATCCACCCCCAAGTACTGTATACAGTACAGTACTGTATTTTATTCTATTCTATTCATAAGTATCTATCATAAGACAGTACCTGTAAAATGAAAACATAAACCATGACAGTTACCACTGTAACTGATATTCTAAAGTTGCATTACAGGTGTACAGTATCACACTCAGGTGGCCATGTTTAGGGTGTAATATATCATGTGCAGGAGTACAGTATGGTATGTACAGTATTACCAGTAATTATTACACGATTTCCTTTAAGATCTTTCCTTATAAATTAAAGCTTTAAATTCTTGTGATAGGAAGGTTCATGTGTTGAACATCATATAATGGTAACATCTGACCTGAGATTATATTTCCAGGTGTTAGTGGTGCTACTGCTAACACTAGTCCCACGACCTGGGCCTCTGGAACCACGTCCGCCCTGCACCCGGGACAAAGCAGCTCTTGTTAGGAAGCTTGTCAATAAGGTAAGTTCAGCAGTATGTAGCTGTATACTGTACAGAGATAAGGAAACAAGAGGTATTAAAAATATGGAAATAGGAAAATCCAAGGTGATCAGAAATAATAAAAAAAACATATTTTTATATTTAAGTACAGTACTGTACAGCACAGTCGTAAGTACAAGAAATTAAAAAATAATCAAATTTTTTTTTACAAATCTGCATTATATTTTTAATAATGCATAACCAGCCTTCACAAAATACAATACAGTACTGTACATATTTTGTTTTAGATCACATGGATTCATTCACTTCATTGCCTATTAAGAAAGTGTGTTTGGTGTGTATCAGCGGTGGGTGCCAGTGCTGGAGAAGTATGGTGTGACGCTACCCCTAGAGTGTCCGCTACATGCAGCTCGGGATGTGTTCGCACAGCAGGAGGAAGCCAAGGTGCATGTACCACCCCAGTGGACTTGTGGCTTCTGTGGAAAGTCATTTTACCACGAGGCACACCTGGATCGTCACCTTGACAACCGGCATGAAGACTACCTCAATAATGTGAGTTGGTTGAGAATTACTAAGTACATACAGTATTATATTGCAAGCCAGTATGTGTTACTTGTATATCTCATATATATTTTTGTTTGTGTATTTCAGCATAAAATCACCAACAACAAGAAATTTCAAAGGATGTTTCTCTGTGTCAGTGTCATAAGGTACTTTACACCCATGTCTAACATAAGGAGTGCATTAGGATACAGTATTTTATAGTTAAATACAGTAATATGCTATGTTGTACTGCAGGGATGGGGAAACTGTGGTCCTTCAAGGGTGATGGGGTGGCCTGAGTTGATACCTGTATTTGAATTCAGTGTCTTTTAAGGGGACCTGTTGACAATTTTTTTTAATGATTAAATTTTCCATTTTTTTTTTCAATAATGTGTCTTCACTCTGATTGTACATGTATGAATTTTCAGCTTGTGAGGAGAGTTAAAGAACCTTGAACGTAATATAAACTTCATTACAAATCCATTTGCTGTCGACGATTGAGACAAAACACTGCAGTTCTGTTGTCCATGGCAAACAGGATTGTCATATTTTTTAAATTTGGGTTTTCCAACAAAAAGAAAAGGACTACAGCTAATTCTTTTATGTTTATGTGTTTGTACCAAAGGGAGTTGCTCCACTTCCCTTGACAGAATTCTCACTTTGAGGAATGGTATCCCCATCGTATTTCGGACGCGTCCATGCAAACAACCAAGTCTGCTTGAGGGGGAACCCAGGGAGATGAACCGATTAGATTGTCCAAATTTGTCCACCATGACAGATGATTCTTGATCTGAATAGGGAGAGAAGAAGCAATATTTCTATTCCTGTGAAGCAACTTCGACCCCAGATGAGTTAGTTGCTTCTTCCTAAACTTGCCCAAAGGACCTACTATGGTGGCAAAATTCAACAGACCCAGTAGTTTTCCCAATCGTGCCAAGAAACCTCTTGCTTTACACAAAAGGTTTCTACTTGGTTTATCACATTTGTTACTTTTGTTTCTGGTAGACTGACTGACTGCTGATTGGTATCCCAATGGAGACCTAACCAATCCAATTTCTGACATGGTATGAGATTTAATTTGACCTGGTTTATCTTTAATCCTAGGTTTTGAAATAGTACTAGTGTACGTTGGGTCGCTCTTTGACAATCTTCGAAAGAGTTTCCCACTATCAGCCAGTTATCTAGATTAGAAAAAGTTCTTATGCCCTCCCTTGCAAGGATCTCTCTGGGGATGTTTGCCAGAAAAAAAGATGGGTTTTGCAACTGTTGTCAAGATAAAAATTTCTAAATTTTATTTGGAAAATATTACTCAATGGAAAATGTAGTACAGGTCAAGTTCAAATTGAAGACAAGTTGTGTTCACTTAATTAGATGACATTTATTTTCTGTTTCACCAATCATTTTCGCTGCCTCTACTATTTTCATTGGGAATTACTGTATGTCTTATCATATGTTGTAATTTTTCTTAAAATTACTACAAAGACTTCATTGATAAATATAAAATTTAATTTGCAGCTTTATGACATTATGTCATCCCTGAGCATAAGAATCAGCATTTGCTGTACAGTATAGTATTTACTGCAGTTATTTATGTTTTTCCTCTTAGAATTTTGGCAGTGGTATACTATCAGTGATTATTTAGTTACAGGTTCTTGTATTGTTTTGTACAATGATTGTAACCATAAAACTTTCCTTCTAAATTTATCATTCCCATCATTCTTACAGGGAGAGGACTCAGTGTGCCTGGCAGATTTTTGTGATGTGATGCGTTGTGAAGTGTTGTTAGAGCGGCTACGGGACTTTGATGATGCGCCACCTTCTGCCACCGCTCTAGATTTGTGGCACCAGCCTCTACTATTGTCTTCCCCCACCATGCACCAGGCTCAGTCACATTCAGGTAGCCATTCAATGTAATTTACTTTACTTTACCACTGATCGGCCTGTTAACTGCTTGGGCGGTCGGTCACATCTCTGTTGCACACTGTTAGAAAGTACAAGGTATGTACTGGTTCCATAATTTATCTGAACCTTTTTCAGTGTTGGTCAAGTGTTGTCTTGAATGAGTTTACACTCGGTGCCATCACAATGCTCTCTGGCATATTCTTCCAAGAGTTCATAACTCTCACTCCAAAAAAGAAAGTTTGCCCTCACAATTTTCTAAACTTATGGCTTCTTCAACCTGAGGCTGTGACCTCCAGTGGGGCAGGCATCTATGATGTCTTCCCTGTCATTGTCAGTATTTGTCAAATCATGTGAACTTTATTGCTGCTTTTTTATGGCTTGGTAAGGGTAAAGATGTGAGCCAGAAAATTGGCCTAACTTCATTATATGACAGCAATATTGCCTTTAAATTAAGTACAGTACAGTACTGTGATTGGTAAAGTTGGTGTGTTTGGTCAACCACTCCTTGAATGAACCATTACTGTACTTCACACCATTGCTACCACTTATCAGATTACTACAGTTGTTTAGGCAGTTGTTTTGTTCTCTGTTACTTTGTTATGACCTTCACTGTCCAGTGATAGTACAGGAGAAAACTGAAATACCCAGGGAAAATCTGGGATATATGGTAGGGTCACACTGGATAACACCCTTTTCACATCTGATTCGTGGATTTGAACACCACCAACAGATAATGTACTGTATATGGAACACCCAGAAAGCATAAAGATAAATTTCTCAACTGCACACATTTGCAGACACCCCAGTATCAGATAAACTGTACAATACAGTACAGGTACTGATGGAACACATTAAAAAAAAAAATCTCCCATAACTGATTTTCTTCAGATCAAGCTGTGGAGCGAGCTCTGCCTAGAAGTTTGATGAGATCGTCACATGCATCACATCCATGGTACCAGTGGACTCGACAGCCCCGCATCCGTCACCATGACCCTCCACGCCCTCCTCCACCTACTCCTCCCACGCCTGTACCAGCGCCTGATCTTTCAGGAGAGCAGCAAGGGGTTGAAGGGAGGGCAGTAGTGGACCCTGGGGTTTTGGCAAGGTGTGACAATGAAGAGGGAGATTGTTCAGCTATACCCGAAGACACCAATAGTAAGTACACTACTGTACATATACCGTACTACTCAGTCATACCTCTACCCTCCTAATAATCAATATCGTTTGAGATTTATCTCTCTGATGAGATAAAATTAACTCTTATTATATTGCAGCTCACTATTATACACTGTATAGTAAATGTGAAGATAGAATAAAGGTTTTTAAGTGTTTTGTTTTGCTTTAAAAAAAGTTGACTTTGGAGGGTAATGGAAATTTTTGAGATCTTCAAATTCAACACAGAGTTCTTCAAGAACATGGGAACCACTTTACTGGCATTTGAAAGAGAAGAACAGTCCTTATAATGTCACTATGAATGGAAAATACTGAAGGTTACAAATTAATACAGTATACAGCAATTATTAATCTGACAAGTAATGAAGAAGCAAAAGGAATGTGTGGGATCAAGAACCTCATGAGAGATGAATGGATGAGAGTGCACCAAGATGTTATGGCCATATGAAGTGAATGACAAACAAGAGATTGGTTATTGAAATTTAGACAACATAGTTGAGGCAGGATACTGGGAAGAATATCAAAGGAGAAATTGAGAGACTGTGTGGATAAGTTATTGAGGTCTAGAGGTGCAGATAACGCCCAAGGAATGATTGTAGATCATCAACAGTGGAGTTGTTTACGAATGTAATAATGGTAACATGAATAAACCTGACGACTTACATGTTCATAGGGAATTAATATGAAGTGTTGTGACTCAGTGAGAGTGTTTAGATTCATTTTGTATGCTGTACGTATATGCAAATTGAGGATAGGAGAAACCATGTTTGAATATTTTTACTTACAGTAATTTTGTAGCCCTTTCTTGGTACTTTCTGTATTTGTCTGGAGTTAACAGACAGGTAAGCATAGTTTTTCTGCCATCTAGTTTTCTCAGTTTGGAGTTTATATCAACAGATGAGAGTGGACACGCTGCTGGAGGGCCTCGGGAGTTACCGCTCCATCCATTACATTCGTGGCGGGACACCTGTAATGAAGAACATCTGGCAGAGTTGAGAGTCAAGTGTCAGGTGAGCTACTGTGTTAATTATATACTGTACTGTATCTTTCTGTGCATATCTTATACTCATTTTCTCACTACAGTATCCTGTACATGAATATGTATACATTATATATTGATTTCAAAGAGTTATCAGTGTAAAAAAAGACTGTGAGGCATTGTTCTCTGATGAGAAGGATTAGTGAGAGCTTTTACCACATGTGTGATTTATTGTGCTATTTTAGAAAAGGTAATTTTTGTTTTGTTTCTTACTTATTTATTCATCTTTGCAGCAACTAATTCAACAGTGTATTGGTGGCTTACTTCTCAACCTCACCTTTGAGCAATTTAGAGAAGTGGAAGGTAAGTTGTCACCAGAATACAGTAGTGAGTACAGGATCAAAGAACTAAGATGATAGGCTACCCTGCCTATCTATTTTGACTCTACTTTATATCAATAGAATCTTTGCTGAAAGTCCTTGATTTCTATCTAATGCAACGGAGAACATACAACATGTCACCCCTTGTTAATGGATGCTCTTACCACAGTTATTCATGCCGTGTGTTGGGCCCATGGTTGAAAACCATTTGTATTTCAAAACAAATACAGTACTACTGTATTAAGATTAGATTTTTCATAGTGCTGTATTAACTTAAACACTGTAATAATGTTCCCTTCTTTTTACTCAACTTCTGTATTTACTCCCTTTGTATTTACTCCATTTGTAATAAGAATATTATATGCTATCAAATGTGACCAGGATGAAGATCTCACTTTGGTGTGTGTGTGAGTGTGTGTGTTATGTAACATGCCTAATGACACTTTTTCAGGAGCACTGAGTCGGGCGGTGTGCTGGTATCTGACATGTGAGAGGTACTGGGAGGCTGGTACTATGGAACCACCTGAGTTCCCTTGGGGCCTGGTCACCGGCTTGGTCCTCCTCTTGACGCTAGGAGTATCTCTTGCTTACTATATTGTTTGGGTTCTCTGCGAGTGAGTGTCACATTTTTTATATATATTTTATAATGCTTATCCTACCTACCGTATACAGTTGCCAAGCCATTTTAAACTTAATGCAGGGAAAGATGATACCTCTAACCAGTATACTTATGTGTGTTCCTTCATCATAGTTTTTCTTTTAAATCAATGATAGTTTTCTGTCTATTGTTTTCCTCTGTTATGGCTACAGTGCTGTATATACTGTACTGTACTTATATATGTATTGTTGAGAGTACAGTACTGTACTGACTTGTGGCTCTATCTCTGTAGTTATCTATAAAACTTAAGTAGTTTCTGTTTTATTGTATTCCTCACTCCCACATCTCTCCTTTTTTTCAGAGTTATATTCTTAACCATAAGTACATGTACTCATAGGTACAACTAAATGGGACAGATACAACAGTAACTCACAGTTTTTTGTTTTAGTATATTAGACAATTATTCTTATTTTATCTTTTCCTGCATTTGTTTTTTTTTAGAAAATATAATTCTCAATATGAGATGTCTGATAATAAAAAAGTAAGGATAATAGAATGCTCCCAGATACAGTACAGCAGTATACAGAAAAAATTCCATTTTATTAAATTGAAATAGCATAACATTTTATCAACATGTTCTTATTTACAAAGATGCAGCAGTACATCCTCTGGCCTTCCATTATGTACAGGAGTTAGAGTTTATTACTACTCCAGAGGAGCAGAGGCACCATTCCTACATAAGTTCATCTTAGTTTCTCAACTTTGGCTTACTAAGCACTTAACCTTCACTCCTGTCCTTACCACTTTCATTATCAGAAGAGACCTTAAACAGGCATCATCCTTTTGTCATAAAATACTATTCGTAGTTGAAACTCCAATATTACTCACAACAAAAAAAAACCCTTATCCCCTGAATTTTTCCGGGTACCTGTACTAGGAAAAAATTCTCAGAATTTTCCGGTAATTATGCATTAATTCATCCTCGGAATTTGCTCCCAGAACTGGAAAAAAAAAATTTGGAGAGAGTTTCCGTAATTTTTCTCGGAATTTTCAGAAAATGCGCCTGATTTTCAACCTCGGAATATGTTCTCAGACCCGGAATTTTTTTTTAAAGATTTTCTGGAATTTTTCTCATGATTTTATAGAAAATGAGCCTGATTTTCAATCTCAGAAAATTATTCACAGACCCAGAATTGAGATAAATTTTCCAGAAAAATTCCAATCAAATTTCAATTCTGGATATTGGAGAGTTCCTGCGAAGAGAGATTCTGGCTAACGGAGAAATTATTATTGTTGAATGAGAAACCCCTTGACACTGTAATTACCACTTGCACACATTATCCAAGACACCGCTTAACATGGAAAACTACCATCAGGTAATCATGGCTAATCCAGGCAAAATTGACAAATGGCCATAAAACATTGATGATGATGACCTGTGCTCCCAGTATGCATTGCTTATCACACAAACTGAAGGGAGGTCTTTGGGCATTCACTTCCAGGCTCAGCAAATTATAGTACAGGTATTAGAATATAAATTGTGTAAGATCAAGCTAATGCAAAGTTAACTCCTGTAAAGTGAGGGAAGGATGGACAGAACTTTTAACAATGTATCATTTTGAAAATGATATACGTATACATATAAAAAAAAATTCTGGTACTTTAACAACTTTTGGAACTTAAGAAATATCCAGATGAAATGCAATAAGAACTGAATTTAACAAACTATGATTAAGTTTACGTTTCTTAAGGAATAAATCTTTCCTCTACATATTCTTATATGAAATTGGAAATTGATAAAAATTTATATTTTGTATTTTATATAATATACAAGTACCTGTAGTACCAAATCTGAAAAGTTTTTATTAAAATAATCAGTCCTTTGTTGTGTTTTCAATTCAAAAACTTACAAAACTGTAAGCCTCTCCAATTATCATATTTACTAATTTCCACAGGACAAGGGCTTCACTGGACAAACAGCCATTCTCACAAAATATTGAAAGTTTACAGGGGAAGTTTCTTGGTGCTTTGTTCAATGCAGAGAATGTGCATGAACAGGGGCCTGTGACATATGCTTTGGCTGAGAAAGTCTTAACCATGAGGTGTGTTTACTGTACAAAGCTAAGGGCTCAATAGAATGTTAATTCTAAAATACAGCCTTGTTGAACTACAGTTTCTTCAACCTATGTCTACCTTACCACTGCCTCACTTGTTAGGCATCTATACAGTTGTCATCTATGGGAGTTTAATATGATTTTGGTAAGTATGATGCACCTCACAACTTTACATACCTCTCTGTCTCTTAAACCTTACTCATTAGAATTCTTCAAACCTATATCAGTATTAGACTACAAATCTTTTAAACCATTTCTCAGGTCGCCTTAGCCATACCATTAAAACATCAAGATTTCATTATTTATCAAAGACATCTCGTACAACATTCAGCCAATTACAACACTTGTACTTCTCCAGGTCTCAAGATGGAGGAGCAAGCACGCCAGGTAGTGTCCATGATGCAGGAGGCATCCCACCCATCAGATCTACCAAACTCCGTCATTCTGCAGCCACAGAATCAGAAAGTGAGTGTCGAGACTCCGGCTTCAATGAGGGTCCCTTATACCCCGATGCAAGTGATGTCAGCCATTTGTATAGTGAGTACGATGGGCAGTCTTATCGCTCAAGACATTACTCAGAGGATTCGCGGTTGTCTTATGCTCCAGAGGATTATGGGCCTGGCTCCAAGTACTACATCACCGAGGAACGTATGTTTAATTATGCTACCACATTTATGCCCAACTATGAACAGCGACGACTTAGACGAAATCGCTACAATTATTTAGATGACTATGACGACTACCAAGATTTTCCAGAATCTGACAAATATTATGATACATCTAGTCTAAGTAGAGAGCAGAGTGACAGTTTTATCTATGTCTCATATCCTCCTGATGTTAAAAAAAGATTTAATGAAAACAGGTGATGAAAGAATATTAGAATTTACCTTTGGTGATGCATTTAAGTGAGCACCTATTTTGCCCATAATATTTCACGAGGTGTTTAATGTAGCTAAATGACTAAGAAATTGACAGTCTAATATTCCTTTCACCAAACTAGAATAGCAATTAAACTTCATGTGGTAGCTTTGTCAGGATGAGCATGACATACTGGTAAAGAAAGACAATTTTTTATACATTTGTCATTAGTTTGTCAGCCAAAGTAGAACAGACACATTCATTTTAATTTCAACAAAGTAATCAGAATGTGACATCATCATCATGAGAATTTCAAGTCATTGCAAGGAGCCAATATGGTACTATGGTGATTAATTTCAGTTGTCTTAATTTAGGAATTACATATCGTTTGTATTTACATCTACTTGTATCCGTTTTAAACATATTTTAAATGAATATGCAAGTAAGGGATGGATTAAACCACAAGCAGAGAGATACTACAAAAGATTTTAGGGGATATTGAGAGATGAGAGAGAAATGGATCACACAAGGAAAATTTCCTTAACCCTCATCTTGTTGTGCACTGACATATATGTGAAATGTCAAATGTACTGTATATGTGTTCCTATGGACCAAGTTTGTATAGTATTTGAAGAGGAACTAGCAGTGCTTTTTGAAATGTTGGTGGTCCCTTCACCCAGTGTTAGATCTTGTATAAAAGTGGTGGTTCATTTGCACTTTGGAATTCTTGGGTGCCCTTTATCTATCCCAGTTGTTCATTGTCTGTGGGATCCCTGAAATGCTGCTCTCCCTGTACAGAACTCATAAGTTTCTTTGTTATTATTAAGGGTTAAGAAGTAAGGGTACCTTAGGTTTGGCTGCGGCCATATAGGACACATGATTCTCAGGCTATTCTTAGCCTAAGAAAGTGACCTGATTTAACTTTGGCTGTAGATGGTCACCTAGTTCAATCTTAGCTTTGCAGGAGTCTTCTAATATGCCTTTTGATGGACAGATGCAGGAGTGTCATGCATGATAAGTACACAAGACACACATAGAGTCTGATAGCTTGGTTCAAGTGTCACATGATGTGTTGTACATGGAGCAGTGGCACATAGTGTATTGTACAGTCTCACCAAAAAGTTCGTTTAATCTCCCAGCCAGCTATTGCTGCACTGCCTGCTTCAGGTGTTTGAAATTGTCTCAGTACCAACCAGAACATGAAACCGATACGAATGAATCTAAAGGTTCGAAGTAACAGACTCAAGTTCATACATCTGAAGCAAGCAGTGCAGCAATAGCTGGCTGGGAGAGTTAACAAACTTTTGGGTGAGACTGTACATGATGCAAAATCACATGGTGTATAGTACCATGTACAACACACCATGGTGTGTTTTCCATAGTGTGCTGTACAGGATGCATCATATATGAAGTGTTGTACCTGTTGCATTCTACATGATGTGGTGTACATGGTGCATTGTACATGGTGTGTTATACATGGTGCCACCCCCACTGATGAGAGCAGAGTGCTGGTTGTACAGGGGTATTTAGCTCTGCTGCTTTACCATATATATCATGTATGTTCTGTTCATAGCTCATGACTCTACTTAGGAAAAAAAATTATTTTTATATTTAGTGGTACTCTGCCACATGTGTTTTAGCCCGAGTACAAATAAATGAAACTGTTATTCACGATAACCATACAATGAATGAAGACCAGACAAAGGACAACTGCTGTCATTGTGCTTTCACCGGAGCTGCCCTGGGTAGGATATATCTGGGAATGATAGGGGGATACAGGGGTTAGGGGCAGCACTCTGGGTGGTGGGCAAATGGGGTAAGCATTACAATTGGTGCTGGTTTGTAGACTAACCAAAAACTCCATACTAACTTATGTCATTTAAGCCCAGATGAGTGCCATTCATTTGTTGATAAAATGTATATATTACATTATTCTTATACTGTACACAGTTTCATTATTGTTCACAGTCATATGGCAAATGATGTATACTTTCTTCATAATTGGAAGTTTATAGTTGTTTACTCCTTCAAAAAACTAAGGTACCGGTATAAACGGTTGTGTTTATTATATTTCATGATTTTTTAGGCTAAAACTTGTGCAACAGTGATGTGCAATGTTTGCATTTATATTTTAAGACTAGATTATCACTGTCATTCACCTGACATGATGGCATTTAAGGAAGAGTTGGTATTATAAGTTCACCACTTTACTGATTGTGTATTTGGAATCCAAAGTGCAATACGTTGTAATAGCACAAGTACCCAATAAGTAAATTTTTCAAAGTATCTACTTAAAATGCAACAGTTTCTTTAAGGGTAGGATAAGGATTTTGGCAAGTGATATGGATAAGGCTATTTTCATAACTGTTAATATTGTTCTTACAGTCTACTGTTTTTCATGATAATAATATTTCACCCGGTAGCTTCGGGAGTTCTAACTCATTCTTCTATGGTCCGTCCTCCCTCCCTTTAGGATCTGCCAACTGTTGTAGAATTTGTGTAATAGAGCAAGAGTAGGACGGCAGGCCCACTAGTCACGTGCTGTACAGTAAGGCTTTGGGGTTCTGTGCTTGTGTACACTAGCTATACAGTACTTTTTTCAGCTGGTCCCGGGAAAGTCAGCTCTATGAGAGTTAATAAGCCCTGACCAGCAGCTGATCTCATTGGTTGATTTGTTTTACATATATTTGCCAACAGATGAATAGACACAAGAGCAATGCTTATGTCTTCATTGTATTACGTACGACCAACATTAGAGTAGTCAGTAATTGTACAGTTGTTGTATGTGCTGCCAGGAAATCGCACAGCTTGAGAAAGTTTTTAACATACACTCTGCTTTAATTTATATAAGTTTTTTGTATAACATTTTTTTCTATGGTTTTTGAAGAGGAAAGCATTTAATACCATACATATTGACTACATTAGACAAATTAAAGTAGTTACAATTAAGACAACTCCTTAGTTCTTATATCCATGGGAAATTTAACTCTAATAAAACTTCCTTTACATCTTTTAGATCAATCAGAAACTTAGACAAGGGACAATAAACGCACAAAAACATAACAAAACTGTTACATTCCAGATTGAACATAGTGCCAGTAACTGTAAACTATTAAAACAGACAAAACACTTTGTATCACACATATATCCAGTGATAGTGCAGAGCAGAGGCTAAAGCAAGGTAATGTAATGCACAATGCCTAAGAAAGTTTCAGCAATAAGTAGGTAGTAGTATTAGTAGTTTAGCTGCATGCAGGCTGTGAAGGAAGATGAGCTGAACTTTGTGGTGAGTTTAAGCCCTTGCTGTTACTTAGTCTTCATCTTAGCCATGGCTGAGCTGTTGCCTCAGGGGACTTATTGCAAACATTTAAAAAATAAAAATTTATGGTTGTAGCAAGTATGGGGTAAAAATCTAGCCTATAAAGTTTGATGAATTGTAAAATAAACCTATAGTGTGGATATACAGTATAATTCATACAAGAAGATAGATGGTGAAGGCTAGTTCTATAGTCACAGTGGGAATTTAACTGTTGATGAGGAAATCTTGTGGTTTGAGACTCTTTGTTTGAATGTAAATATTATGTTGAGACTGATCCTGACTATTGTCTGTGGACTGTGTTAAGTTAATGTTAGTGCTATTACTGTGGCATATGATTTATCAATATGTCATTGTTATGGTGCAACAATGGTCATGAGATATGGAAGTGAATCCTATATATTGACCCTTTTGTGGTTGGTTCTGGTCTTTAGGTGCTCCTGGTGTGAGGTTCTGTAATGAAGTAAACATTACTGAACTCATCTGAGGAGTTGCTTTGTACATACAGAGAGTGAAGTGTGAGCTTAGATTCGAGAACTAAACAACAGCCATGGAGTGGAGTAAGATTTGATGTAAGATAAGAAAGATGTGATGTTAGTTGTAATATTGGTGATAGTTTGGGTTTAGTCACACACTGTACTGTACTTGTCATGATAACCTAAGTTCTGTGACAAGAGATGATGTTGAGACCCAAGAATTTATGGTGATAATTCTCAAGCAAAACATATCTTCAGGTTACTTAGCTGCCCAATACAACAACAATACCTAGTGTGTGATTCTAGTGCCCCTATGTGGAATATGGCCACTCCAGGAGTGCTTTACATAATTTATTATGTAAATAATGTACATCTTGTAACTGCCAGCTTGTAGTTGGTGTTTGTCAAAGAATGTTAGTTTTTCTAACTGCTTGGGATTTGAGCCCTTATATGGTATTCATGTCCATTGCACAGAAAGGTATACACATACCTTTATATACACCCCCTGTAGTTCTCCTCACAAGTCCCTTCCTGCAGTCCTCATCTCCTGCTCTCATCATGTAATTTCTAGTTTTCTGAGCGAGGACTTGTAATGTTTAGTATTGTAATCACAAACTGGATTGAATGGTTATATAATGAGCATTAAGCACCATATGTTTATATTATGTTCCATGGAAAGGTAGATTCATTTATATACAGTACTAATGTATAGGCCACTTCACATAGATTACATGTTATAATTTTCATCATTGCTTTTCACAAGTGAATAAGTATGATTACAATGAGCTTCATATTAACAACTTAAATAATTTTTATGATCAAATGTTGTAGTGGTTGTACAGTAATATTTTTAATAGTCTGTTAAAAGAATAAAAAGAGTTGGTAATCCTTTGATAATAATAAGGTACAGTCAACAAAAAAAATTCTGCACCTTTACGGTGTTTTACAATATGACAAACCGGACCAAGAATTCTGAATAATACTCATTTACTTAGGTGGTTCCTGTTCATTTCTTTGTACTAATTATATGTGATATGCAGAATATGTCATATTGGTTACACATTGCATCACATAATCAGAAATACTGTACCAACCTTACCAAATGAACAAGGCCTCAGTCAGTGATCATTACGAAGGCCATCAGATCCAGAGGTGCAGAGAAAATTTTTGTTGACTTTACATCCAGCGTAACAGAGTAAGTCACATCTTCATTTTCATGGTCAGTCTGACAGATACCAAGATTTTATAAGGAGTTATGATAAAATTAGCAGACATTAAATACTGATACTGGCAAGAATGAAGTATGCTCCAAAGGCAGCTTTTATTTGTCCACTGTTAACAGTCATCAATAAATTGTTCACTGAACTTATTAAATTTTATTGGTGTGAAAAAATAATATAAAATGAAAATAGTAACTACCAAGAATGATCTGATATTCCTATTATATATTTCTTGGTTTATATGCCTTAAAGATTGATCCATAATGTTAAAGAAATGCTAAAACTGAACAACAGGGTCAACATTACTTCATTTTATTTATACTTGCGTTTTGGATTTACTGCCTTCCCACGACCACTACTTCTGGCTTGTGACTGTTGAAAAAACAAATTGTAAGTCATGTGTAATTGTGAATTGAGTGAGGTTTAGTAAATCCTCTTCTCTAGCATTACACCTTTAATCCACATTATCTTCTGCATGTCTTAGTTATCACCTCACACCAAACCATTCCAAAACTTCCATGATGAACCAATGTTTATTTTATTTTTATATTTAATTGATTCAAGGTGTCATGTCTTTGTATCCAGATCCTTAAACTTTGTCATCTCCATTTTCATGGGTCATATCTGAGGTATCCACTCACAGCAAACATCAATCCTTTAGTAAGAATACAGAAGCAGGAAATTATTAGATTAACACTGTATTCCTGGATTAGCCAACTGTCGTGTACTTGCCAGCTAAGTGCTTAGCTAGTTATGAGAATATATAGCAGCTTATGTGAGGGGAATAGTATGAGGGGCAGTAGAAGAAGTGGATATCCAAACACAATGCTGACTGAACCCCAACTAGTTTACTGAAGTATCAGGAAGTAATACATACAATCAGTACAATGATCTTTTGCTATTAATCTTGTTCAAAACTGTCTATACTATAACTGCTACATTACCAGATCCATAATAATGAAGCTTAGGAAAAGTCTTTGAGATCAGGATGTGGCATATTAGCAGACGTAACTGATCATTATAAGTATATGGCAACTGCTCCTTGTAGGTCAGAAGTGCAGATTCCATTATGAACTTGCTAAAGTGAAAAAAAGGTTTTCTGCATAAATGTTGAGTGGTCATCCTAAGGTTACTACACAGCTAGATCTAGTGTATTGTAGGGTATTACAGTACTGTACTGTGCCATAATAGAAAGTAGAGTCTAATATGTTCATTTAGGTATTAAGAACAAGACTATGTAGCCTTAGTACTTCAGAGAAGAAAAAACTGATATGGTTGGGATGTTCAAGTGAGATATATATATATATATATATATATATATATATATATATATATATATATATATATATATATATATATATATATATATATATATATATATATATATATATATATATATATATATATATATATATATATATTAAGCAAATGACAAATTGGAGGTACTACAGTATTCTAAACTAAAGATTGATCTAATATTTTGAAGGCAAGTGAACCAAAATTCATCATATAATTTTGCGTATGCTCTCCAGTAGACATGAAAGATCACTTAAAGAAAACATTACAAAACAGGTATACTTTTTCAATATCATCTAAAATTACTGTATTGATGTAATGAACATACAGTGTCACGTTACTATTTTATCATTAAGTACTGTATACAGTAGCATCATATCTGTGGTGCCACTACCTAGTCCTGTCCTATTAATTTTAAATTATTACTTATTTCCTCAAGCACAATCTGTTAACACTTACCACCGTACAGTTGTCACCTCTTGGAGCCCCCTGCCATAAGCACTTCATTCACTGCAGTTCTAACTTGAGCCACCTTGGACTGTTCCCTACACACACAATGTAAGTACCCCCAAAAAATTTTTCATCTACATTTTAATCACTTTAATTATATCATTTCTGTATATCATTTCTTAATCCTTGTCTCTCCTAATTTCTTATACTGGTAAAGTGAAGGCCATGATCAAGTGTTTCAAATACTATGCTGCACAGTACAGAACTAACTTTGGATCTGAAGGTCCTAGCTTGGAGCCTTGTTTACCAAATATATGCCCCAGTCAACTCAGGTGTGAATTGTAATTACCAGTAGGTACTCTGAAAACCTATTGACCTGTATTGCCTTTGTATGTTAAAGACATAGGGGTATTACAATGGAGACTGCAGGCTACCTGATAGTTTTGGCTACAGAGATTAGCACTGTGCCTGGGTATACTGCTACAGTGTATAGTCATCAGTTTTACTTTCTGCCTTTCAACCACTTACACAGGCTTAACATTACTTCCTGACCCTAAACAATGGTTAACTGCTCATTATTTCTACTACTCATTACTGAATTACCCAACAATCACACTCTCATACTCAAATAAGCTTCCCTTCCTCTCCTGTATTCCACAGTCTGCCATCACTTTCCACAAATTCCTCTCAATCAGCTGTACAATGATACAGGTTTAACCTCACTAATCTGGATTTCCATAAACCATAAATTCCAGTGGTCAGAACAATTAGGAAATAATGTACTGTATAAAAAATGCATGTTAGTTGTATCAGAAAAAAAAATATTAAATTTGAAAGATTATACAGTATTATACTGTACCTGAAAACTGTCTGGTTTTTATGGCACTCTAACAAAAAAACAGTAACACACAATTTTGTAATATTTAATGCCACGTTGTCAATTTCATTTGAAAATCCTCTTTTGACATACCCAGTATTCATTTTTCAATCTAGGACCCTGTACTGCAATACTGTACTGCTGAGAAGGTAACAAACAACTTTTAGATTATTGCATAAAGCACTAAATGTTGTATTAATGATTTAATGACTACAAGAAGATAAACTGTGTATTACCAAACACTGTACAGTACAGTATTGTGATTCTTTAAGTGATTTTTACCTGAGAGCTTGTAAACTCCTATGAATCACAAAAGTCTAAGATATGCACAAGTCCCAAGGTTACCAGATTAGAGGAGTTCAATTTTTATACTGGTACACTGCACATACAATTTTTCTCATGAAAATAATTTACTTTTCTTACTTTCATCCACTTCGCCACTGATCGGCTTGTTAGCCACACAACAGGTCAGTCATATAGCCACACAACAGGTCAGTCATATCTCTGTTACACACTGTTGGTCACCATAGTTTTTCTAAGCAATATCATAGGAATTTTAAAAGGCTTTAACAAAATACTGTACTGGTCATTATTATGCTGACCTGTGGTAATTGTGTTAGAGCTGTGGTATCCTGGTGTGGAGCTGTGGTGTGCTTGGATAAATTATGGTCCAGAGAAATGACTATAGTGACCCACATAGGATTTTACTTAAAGGAACTAACAGCAGGGCCATCAAAACTAATGGGGAAAATAACTATTTACTGTACAGGTACTACATTGACTGTATGACCTACATTTGCTGCCTCTAATGTAGGTTGTAACATGGAAAAATATACAAAGAGTACGGTACAGTACTTGTAATTACGAGCAAATTTAATTCATTTTTGAACTTGTAGGTAGTTGAGCTGTCAGCTTTGAGTGCTTGCAAGCTTTATCTGCTGCACTATTACAATACAACTGCAGTACTACATAGAGAGAAATTAAGTTCTTCTAGGAAGCTCTGTTGGTACAACATATGCAGGTAACTTATGTAGAATTATCCCTGACCTTGAACCCAGTACAGTACAGTACAAGGTTGATCACTCCAATCACTGGGAGTCATTTACGTAGTTAACTATGGTTCTTTGGCTTATTACCACCTTTGCCGGCGTTTCACCTGTTTGCTGCAAGTCTTCCCTTACTGCAAACAAAGATTCTTTGTTTCATGCAGACAACAAATAATATTAGATTACAATTTGCGGCACTGTTTGCCAGTATATTTATGATATGTGACTGGTATCACTTTCTCAATCTTAGCTACTGTGATTTAGCTTTTTTTATATGATTTGTCACAGATTTGTAAAGGGAAGGGACTTACTGGACTGACACAGAAGTAATCATGCATTTGAATTGGTCACTTTTGTCTTAAATAAACTTTTATTTATATATTTCCAAGTGAACAAATGTTAGTTTGCATATTCAAGTATTTTTGAGGTATGTATCTTGACCCTGGTGTGTCATGTAATACTGTAATGTGATAAAAATGTACATTAGAAAAATTTTAATATTACTAATATCTTAGTGCACAGTTTACGAGATATCTGTGAACTGTTAGTGTTATACACCTTTGAAATAATTTGAATGAAGGAATCTATTTTAAAGGAATCTTAGAACATTACATTGTCCCAGACTGTCCTAAAATTGCAACATATCGTCAACACTCATTACCTGAATGGTTCGTCTTGATAATTAAAAAAAATCTCAAACATGAACATGAAAGAAATATTCAAAGCTTCATATTTGTGTGTAAATATTTACAGCCTTACATTTCTTATGTCTTACATTGTCCTGTCATGATGACTAAACACTGGTGTGCTATCACATGATGGCCTTACGGTATGATTCCTTCTATTTACTATTTTTCCCTGGTTCATGTTTTGTTTCACTTGTAAATTCTTTTTGATAATATGTGTGTCAATGGCACAATTCTAGGTATTATATAAATTTTTTTTAAAGTTTTGTGCATATATTTAGACAAGATAATTGCACTTCATATAATAAATAAAGAATGTACACAATTTCTCTAGATTGGATTACCACTTACCACAATACTGTACAGTATACAGTACTGTACTCGAAGTGATGCATCTAACAACTGGTGTACAGTATATGTATTTCTTTAAGTAATTTGAATACCAATATTGTTAATGTTGCTTCACTAAAGTTTAATTACTAGTATTATATCCTTGCATTAAGATTATATGCAGTTAAGATTTATAAGACATTTCACTTCCAACATCACAACTGTAATATATTTTCACATCTTATGTTGATCCTAAATGTCCCTGTAAACAATGAAATGCTCCACATATCCCATATCTCTGCATAGGTCAGCTTGCTCAAAACATTGTTTAGTAACCCCCCCTTTTTTTTACATGAACTTTCATCCCTAAAGTGGGTTGCATAATTATGAATACATAAGGCTTTCAAAAGTACAGTGCTCCCTCACTTGGAGTGCTGTATAGTACAATACGTACTGTAATTCTGTTTGATCTCCAGTCAAGAACGTCCAAGGGAGGGCTATCAAACTGGTGCTGGTACTGTACTCAGACACCTCACGTACAAAGACATATTAAAACACCTTCAATTGCCGATTCTTTACTAAGAAGGGCAAGAGGCAATTTATTATAAGTCTATAAGCACCTCAAAGGACATTACTTAGTCAAATGTACAGTTGCCGACAACATAAACATACATAATGGCCAAAAATCCTGCACGTAAGTGACACTTCGGTGTGCCTTGCTTTATAGAACATGGGATAGGTAACGGAAACATTGTGACATGACCTGAATGTTTGTATAAGTACTGCAAAATAATGCTACCAGACGCGTTGAGAGTATTTTGTTGGCGACTGTACATGATTATGCTTATCCCATTCACCACTCTACAGCTTACTGGCTGGTCAGAAGATTGTTTTTTCTACTATGCACTGTTGGCAAGTACTACATACTCTTGAATGTCTCTGAACTTGTGGCAGTGTTGATCAAGTCTGGTCTTAAATGAAATCACATTCATATTTTGAGTTGGCAGATGGCCACCACACTAAGAGGTCAAAGCCTCAAGTTAAAGATGATATTTGTGCAGAAAACTGTCAAAGATAACTAACTTCCTTGGATATAAAGTTATGAACTCTAGGAATAACCTGCCAGAGAAAGTTGTTATAGCAACATATGTGAGCTCCCTCAAACCCAGACTTGACCAACACTGGCACATGTCCAAAACCTCATACATGCTCAGTACTGTACTTGTCAATAGTGCCTAACAATGAACTGACTGACCACCCTACTGGCTACAAAGATGACAAGTGGTGAAGAAAACAAGTAAGTAACTGGGAAAACAAAGGATAGAGTCTAGGAATGACTGAGGCCATCCATTACAGGATTTTTAACACATATTAGTGTACTGTACAGGTACTTTATATGGTATTATAGCCCTTATATTACATCAGCTGTACAGTATACTAAACACAACCAGAAGATATTTTACAAGTCAATAGATAACTCATATGTTCGTGTCTTATGGTGAAATAGGCTGGTAAATATGTGCAGTATACTCCCTGAAACTTTTTCTGTTTAACTGTCCTGTTCATTATAGTGCATGCACAAAAAATAAGACACAAGGGACTGACCGGCAGTTTATGTCACATTACACGATTAACAACCAACTACCAACCATTCTCCAGGTACAGTATAGTAAGCCTAATGATATTAAGATCTTGAGTACTTATAGGTAAACAACATATTCTCCTGAAAACATGAGACATGGGGTATTCCAGTAATATTTGGAAGCATTTAAGGAGTTCCAGAACATTCAGAGGTTAAAATAGTCATCCATCTCAGTTATTCAAAAGAGTGTACATTTGTTATCATCAACTTGAACGTCTTCCTTACTGTGTATTAAGTCACTTCTTATGATACTCGTACTCCCTATAAATCTAATCTTGTTAATGGTACGTGATTACACTACCGGTAGTTGTTTTCTTTGATGCATCAAGTGATTTGCTCATATTCTTTGACACTTTTTTTTTTCAAGTACAATATCCATGACTTCTGTAACTGTTGGTTTTGATCAGCAAAATTTAGACTACACAAAACAGTCCGCAGTCCTAACACAATTTACCATTGTTGTCATTATATTCTTCTAGAAGTCAGTTTCTTTGACAGCAAAGTGCAAACTAATACAATCATACAAGCATTAAAAGACACACACACACTATCTGCTATGAGTTTCAATGCAAGTGTTTGTTACACAGTACACTATTTGTATTATGCACTGTATAGTATAAATATTATAATTCATCTCTTTACTCATTAGAATTTTGTATATAAAATGACACAAACTAAAAGTAAGGAACCAACTTTTCAAATGCTCAGTTGTGAAAAAGATATGATATAACAGACAGTGGATTCAGATAATTATTGAATCCTGTGCTTGTGTTCAGTTAGCTATAATAATGATAATAATAATAATAGTCATACAACTTTATTGTTCCCTTTAAAAAATCATACATATACTGGTGAAAGTTAAGAATTATTGTTGTTCATTCATGATTCTTTGCCATCATTCATACCACAGGAAGGCTTTGTCGTCTTCCATAATAAATTCTCAAACTTCACCCTATCTATAAAAAGACTGTTGTTTCCTCTCCTACCTTCCTTGTCTCCATTTACTGTACTGTAGATCTACTTTTACTTCTCATTATTTCTGCCATCTTCTGGTTTCCTTGTTGTGTACATTGCTAAAATAATGCTTATGGTGCTGTACTGTACAGTTTTTACCTAAATATTGCTTGACATAAGCAAAAAATGATTGTTATCTTTTATGTGATATCCAAACCAATAACATCTACAAAATTCTTCATGACATTTTAACAATGTTCTTCTTGGGTCTCTGTTACTTTGAAATGTTTAGATGAATATGATTAAAATAGATTAATATAACAAATCTAGCCTCACTCTTACCATGTAGTTATGCATATACAGTAGTACAGTATTCTGATATACTAATACTCTGCAATTGTTTTGTTTGTGATAATACTGTAGTGTTTTCATACAACAACATATTAAATTTATTAATACAATAATAGGTATTGTAGTGTCACCCACTGGAAACTACAGTACAGTATTCACTTAAAAAAAAAAAGTGGTTGATTACCTAAATACAAAGTTAAATGAAATGTTTGTCACTTATCCTAATTATGTGTGTGGCAAGACCTAATTCAGAAGAAAAAAAATTCAGTTGGCAGACACTAATAATACAAAGGTTTTCTCATTAGTAGACCATAATTTGGTTTGCTTTAGTCATCTAATGGAAGTACAGTCCTGTACTACTGAAGGAGAGGATGTCCTTTTCTTCATTGTTGATTTCCTCTTTGGATTCTACAGAACTGTAACACCTCCACACTTTCCAGCAGAGTGTGTCATTGTCTATTCCATATATTTTATTGCTTCCTCTTGCTTTTTTATAAATATTTTTCTTGCTTCCCTACTTTTAATATCCCCTTTCTGCAAGATTCACTCTTTTCTCACATTCCTATTTCTTAGCATAAACAAGTACTGTAGAGACTGATCACATTATAAGTCGACTGGGCAACTTTTTTATGTATGTATGCTCATAGCCTTATATCAGGCCTTCAGGGGGAAAGTATAGCAATGGTACAGAGCAAAAATAATTTGAGAATATTCTCCATTAGCCACCTGTTATCAATGTGCTCAAAGCCTCAAGGTATGGCACGATGATTATATGCAATATATTTTATTCACTATGCTACTGTTATATAAACTACAGTATACAATAATTATTTTAACATTTAGCCATTGACTTGCAATCTATCATTCTCTGAACCATTATCAATTTCATATGATATCCAACATTTTCTACAATGGATGGAAGTTGTTTCGATGATGTTCTGGATTTGTATCATGTTGACAATAAAAAGGAAATTTGAATATGAACTAGAGTGTTTAGTTTAATGGAAGATTATGAAATTATATGCCTTTTACTCAAAATTACATAATGAAATTTACAAAGGGGGCATTTCTGCTTATGATACGGGTGTCAGGTCAGTTACAGAGACAAGTGCTAATCTTGCACATTACCTGGATAATATCACTCCTTAAATTCATAAACATAAGTTCACATAGTTTGGAACATTTTAAAAACATCAATTTAATTTTTGGGTCAGCATTCAATGGACAGAATAAGATGCTGCATACCGTACACCAAATAATACACATCGAATAAAATTATTGTTTCTTATTGGTAATACAGTAACTCTAAACAGTGTATACAAGTAATGTTCTCAATCAATGATAAAAATATCAAAATGCTTAATTCAAATCATAACTTCTGTATTAAATCACTTACTTAAACTTATTCTCTTTATCCTTTGTCAGTTTACTGAAGGTCAAACAGTTACTCACTTCTTACTGTTGGCAGGTACTGGCCTGCCTGTACAGGCTCTTGAATGTACATTACCTTGTACATTATCTGAAAACAGCATCAGAAAAGGTGAATTTATCTGAACCTCTTGGTAATAAAACAGAAATGATTTAGCCCTAAACTCTAAGTTGTCTTTTGATTATGGATATTAATAATCTGACAGTAGTATAAGAATTATTTTAGTTAACATGTCTTATTATAGGTGTGTATTGTATATACGGTAGAAACTATCTTTGCACAAACTTCATGCAAGTGGTTAAGTGTTGTGACTGTCATGTGTATTTCATCAATTTATTATTTTTATAAAGTAAAGATGAAAAAGCTGTGAACTTGTCATTGACTTGCAACCATGTGTGAGCCTTGTTGTTGTACATCATTATTGCTACTGTTAATGGGACTGTGTAATCTGTAAGCATTCAATTGCATCAGTGGATCCAGGGGGGTTCAGGTGGTTCGACCATACACCAAAGACTTCAAGTTATGAAGAAAAAAAATAGACAAAACTTTGTTTCAACATCACCATTCACACTTAACTATTAAAATCAAATACTGTACAGTATTATGGAAGAATGAGGCATTTTGGTACAGCAGTTGCTTACTGTAATATTGCCACCTTGCTGGGATTAATTGTTCTTACTTTCAGTCAGATAATTTGAATCCCTTCCTGGTAATCTGGGTCTGCCCTAAATTGTGATTATCTTTTCAAAGTGTTACAATTGACAATAACATCGTTCTAAAAGGTAATATTATTTTAGTAACTTGTATCTAAAATATTCTCATATGAGCAATGTATTACTACTCCTGAAGTGTGGGATCTAATTCATACAATCTGGAACATAATTGGAAATGTAAAAAAAATTTGGGTGAGTAAACTTGTGAATTGAGCAAAGTAGATTTGGGTTCTAAGTTGTTCCTTGATAACATACCACTTCCTTAAATTCAAACATAATCCCAAATATCACCATTCATGTACAGGTACTCCTTAAAATGTTTTGGTGGGGAAAATGTAATAAATACCTTAAAGCACCCTGTTCCTTGATTTTCTAAATCTTTGTTTAATAAAGTGATAACACTTAATGTTTCTTGTTTATGGAAATTACTTATCCACCTCCTCTGTTCAAAGGAATTTAAATACAGTACAGTACCTGTACAAGTTTGGTATACACTGTACTGTGCACAGTGCATTAGTATATCACACAAGTACCATACCTGGTATCCATACATTACTAAACAGTGGTCCCCTCTATATACCGCACAATACGTGAAAAAAAAGATAAAGAAAAAATTTGAGAGGAAGCAAAAAACTGTACAATGATGCAGAAAAGGAGACTGAGAGAAGTAGATGAGAAAGAATAAATAATGAAGCTAAAATAAATCAGACTTAGATTTAGTCAAAAAAAACATTTACTAACATTAATTTGGGGGAATTTTGGAAAAGTTTGTGTTTTGGAGGGATTTGGAAAAAATTATTATTTGAAAACGTTTGTGGGATTATTTTGAAAAAGAAAATGAGGTTAATACTTGGGAAATTAACTGTGATTATTACATGGAGAATGAATAATCATTACCTGGGGAAAAAATACTGTAACGATTACGTGCTTTAAATAATTCCTTAAAACAAGCTTTTTCTAGGTAAAGCAAAAAATAACAAAGAAAGGCTGATAAATCTTAAGAGCCCTAGTTGATGTTGTAACACTTCAACAGGGTGGGTCTTTAATACAGGAAACATTACCAGCTGATTACCCTTTAATTTGTTTGTTTTGGTTAACTGCGGCATTTAAATGTATATGAACTTAGCGTTAAAATCTAAATCATACATATTTAATTAACTGTCTTCGTCAGCTACATTTCCCACCGGCTGAGCAAATGAATATAAATAGAATATATAGGAAAAGGTGAGGATTAAGGAATATTTCCCTCTAAGGTGACGCAGCTACACAAGGCGGTGAATTTGATTTATAAAGACAATGACAGCACTTCTCATTTACTTTCCTATTATCTGGTTATGTGTATGAAGCATTATGAACCACTGATGGCGTCAAAATCTTATTATTTCGTTGTTAATTAAATGGACAACAAATTCATTTACTCCTGACAACTTATTTATGGCCGCCACAATAAGTATAACAATAATAAATAGAAGTAGACAAAAGAGCATCGTTTTTAGTACATAACACATATAAATAGATACCACTTATAGGTTCTGAATATATATCATTGTGTGTTTAGATTTCGATTCTTCTTTGTAGTGCCAAATAGAAACTACTTCATGTCTCTTATACCATTGAGTGACAATTCTGTGTTGACCTTTAACTGTGATTGCCATTTAAATCTTCCATAGTATTAACTCTTTCTCTTAAGTTTTATTCAAGTTTTGGAGCGATTTTTTGAAAGATACAGACCATCCTCTTACAAAAAAGGAGGTAAGAGTCATATTTTTTTACTTGCAAGGTCTACATTAATCATAATTTGTATTAAGTTTCTTAAGATTTTTGTCCATTTAAATGTATGACCAAGATGACATGTTGCGTAATTACATCATAACAAGTGTATTATTTCAGTCTTTTGTGGGTAATTTGCTTTAATGGAGTTGTCAGTGAAGTAAGTCATTAGCAACAGCAGCCGAGTTAGACCTAAGAGTTGCCATGGTGATGAAACAGCTGCTGATGCTTAGAGATATAAGAGAGTCTTTAAATCACCTAATAGAATGAAATAATGCCCAGATACAACTGAAAATAATCCATGGGACCATATAGACTTGCGTTGTAACCCCAATGATACCCCCAGTAGATTAGAATCTAAATGGAGATAATATAGAACTTAAATATACATGGACCCCAAGAGGAATGGTTAGGTCAGGGTAAATGAAATGGACCCAATTTAGCCTAGTGTGATCCACATTGGGTTTCTCTTACAGCTGTATAAATATAATATGGATGTGTCTAGCTTGTTTATGTATACTGGGAATAAGGATTTGTCAAATTTGGTGATTCAGCAAATGTGGTGTTTTAGTTTCTCATAAGAGTAAGGTTGAAGGCTATAGCTTGTTAATAAAGGTCATGCAGAGGATTGACACCTTAGTTATTGGGACGTCATCTTAATGTACATGGTAAATATACAAAGGGCATTTATATTTTATGCATAAATTGGAAGTCTCTTGGAAGAGCAAAGAAGAAATAACTATTAACTTTGAGGAAATAAATATTTAATCTCCATACATAAGCTCATGGTCATGCCAGTAAAATCTTCTTGGGTAAAACTGTAATCCTAAACCATTTACTGTACTGTACTATTAGAGACAACTATATCAAAGTAAATCTTGCAAATATATTATTAAACATATTTTCATCTGGTGTAATAAACAGTTTTAAAGAAACATAAATAATTTTGTAAAATTATTGCCTGTCAAATATAACTTAGGTATATGCATGTCATTTAAAGGTCAACCCAACCTTTCTGCAACAGCCTTAGTCCTTAAAATAGATTGTGAGAAGATGAGGTTGCTTATTGTGGCTGAGAGCTTAAGTGTTGTGAGAATACATGTGTTGTGTGTGTGTGTGTGTATATGTGTGTATGTATGTGTGCATGTATGTATGTATGTATGTATGTATGTGCTACCTCTTTTATATAGCTATTGGGATCAGTTTTTTATCTGGAGGCTAAACCAAGCACATAGTCAGCTGTAACTTCCCTGAGTTAATTCTTAATCTTATATGTTTTTTTTTTCCTGTAATTTCTTGCACTTATCAGTATACCCCTGGAAAAATAAAAAAATATGTTGGAGGAATTGCACCTTTCATACTTTGGTTGTGTATAAACTGTTAATGGGGATGAGTATCTGAGGATGAAAATCAGGTGCATTTTCTGGAAGAATATTCAGACATAATTTCTCCAAACCTCTGCATTCTGGGTATGGGAACAAATTTTTCAAGAATTCTGAGAGATTACGTCATGCTCTGACACTTTCTCATGTTTCCTCGTGTTCCAGACACATGGGTTGGCTAGCTGCTTGGATAAATTGTGCACTTAGTTCATACTCTGCTGCCAGGGGGTGCAAGTGGATGCCACCCCCTGCGGACGCCCATTACAAATAGGCTAACATTCTACCTCTATTTATTTCTCTTATTTTACAAATATAATTAAGTTGTAGTATGCATATTTTATGTACTCTTTTCCAGCTAATAAAATGTGGAACCTAACACAACCTAACCAAATCTTCTGATCATAAACTAATCTATTGTGACCAAACCTAACTTATCCTAATCTATCCTAACCAAAAATAATCTAGTCTACTCTAACATAACCTAACCTAACCAAATCTAACTTAATTTATTATAACCAAACCTAACTTAGTCTGATCTAATCTAACTTACCTACCTACCTAACCTAACCTAACCAAACCAAACCAAACCAAGATACAGTACTAGGGTTCCTAATAATCCTGAAATCCATTTATTCTTTAATTTTTTGCTATTACCTCTTTGTAATCTGTAAAGTAAATATCATTTTGCAAAAATATTCTCCATTTCCATTATGAAAACATTGTATGGAAATTTCTTTAGCAAAGGTTAATTTCCTTAATATAACTCTATCCTGAATTAACTACATTATTATTATTATTATTATTTTTATTATTATTATTATTATTATTATTATTATTATTATTATTATTATTATTATTGCCGTCTACTGAATCTCTTGAATTTATTTTTGCAATCATAGTTCAGACAATTCTAAGACATTTATCTTCTACCACGTTTCCCGCTCAAATGCCCTATATTATTATTATTGTTATCCATTTAATGAAAGTGATACTCAGTTGGTTTAATACTATACTACGGTTACACCTTTAAACTCATTCAAAGTCATTTAATTCGCGCATTTAATCTCATTCAAAGTCATTTAAGTCCCGCATTTAAACTCATTCATTAACTTTATTTACGTTCGTTTTCTTTGATGCGATCAGAGAAAATGGAATTATTTCTTTGGGGTACTTGTTTATTTTTAATTATGGTTGTAAGATACAGCATTTATTTTTCTTTAGTGTCCTTCATTTATCGGTATTGCTGTATTTTAAACCAATATGCAGCCGAAGGTTAGGTTAGGTTAGAAACTAGTGATTTCCGATAAAAATCAATATAAAAATTTAATAAAACACATTTACCATTTTATTTTATCCTCTTCGCCACTGAACAGCCAGTTAGCAGCATGGGATGTCAGTTACGTCTCTGTTAGGGTACTGTTAGCACTGTGAGCATGTACTGGCTCTCTGTTACTCAGGTATATAAAAGTAAAATCCGCCACCATTACAAATGTCACATGCATGGTAAATACAGCAGTGTATTTACCAGACTAATCAACTTGACTTGGCTATCCATTATGCATCAGGCTATAATGCGCCAATCAGTTTACAACCAGTTAGTCCCCAGTTACTGCTTTGTAAACTGGGGCAAGTGTTTAAAGGAACTAGCTGTAAATTCAACCTCACCCAGGAAATGAATCCATAATAGTGATCATTATAGAGAGAGGGGGATTAATGCTTATCTCAGATTGGTGTGAATAGGTTATATAATTTACTGTACTATAGCCTGTACTGTATAACACTTACACGAAACATTTCCGGCTTGAATCCTATTAGCTATTGTACTTAATTGTGTCCATTACGGTATCAACAATTTTATGTCCCTGGGTATTGTTTGAAAATGTGATTCTTATTTGTACTTATTCGTAGGCTTTCATGCGGTCATCTTTTATAAGTGAAAGTGTTGTTAGGGTAAGGTTAGGTTGGGTTGGGTTAGGTTAGGTTAGGTTAGGTTAGGTTAGGTTAGAGAGTGTGTTTTAGGGTAAGGATCGTCCCCCTAGGCTAGCCAGCCACAAGATTCATCCTGACTCTTGGATTTCAATAGCGCAGTGACTTGTTAGTTGTTGTGCAGTCTCATCCCTCACAGCCCACAACCCACCAGCCCCACCCCCCCCCCTTATAACTTCCCAGCCCCCTTCACAACCTACAGCTTACCACACCCCTTCACAGCTCAAAAGTCCCCCTCACAGCTTACCAGCCCCCTTCTCAACCCACAGCTGAACAGTCCCCCTTCACGACCCACAGCTTAACCCCTTCACAACCCACAACTGAACAGTCCCCTTTCTCAACCCACAGCTCAACAGTCCCCCTTCACAACCCACAGCTGAACAGTCCCTCTTCTCAACCCACAGCTCACCAGCCCCCATCCCTCACAATTCAGTGTCTCTATTCCACGTAATACAGACCCTCCTCTTCATAACTCTCACTCAGTCCCATCATCATTGACTCCTTCCTTCCTTCCTTCCTTCCTTCCTTCCTTCCTTCCTTCCTTTTACCCAGCTGCCATTCCCTCATATATCTGTCTCACAGCCACAGTAAATCCTTGGAAGTATGAAAATTGGGCCCTCAAGCACCATCAAATTACCTGGTATTCATACGTAATCTGCTGTGTTTACATTCTAATACAGCTCCTCCCACTCAGCTACTTACTGTACAACTTAACATATCTCTCTCTCTCTCTCTCTCTCTCTCTCTCTCTCTCTCTCTCTCTCTCTCTCTCTCTCTCTCTCTCTCGTGTTCGTGTGTGTCATGGTGATGGTGGTGTGAGGCCGCCGTTTTGAGGATGTTTTTTTGGCTTTAGTGTCCTGCCAGGGTCGTGACTCGGCCTAATTCACCTGCCTCTTTCACCTCCTCTAAATGTGACCTTCCTGGCTCCTCTGGGTGCTTCTTTCACACACACACACACGTCTCCCATATCGAACGCTCCGTTGCTCTAAATATAAGATAAGGTTACCAAATAGACCGGACTTTTTTTTAAACCTTCCATTCTTAGCATAGTGATGACTGGGGGATAAAAATGACTACCTGCCTCTGAATATTTTAACTTCTTTGGAAATAGTGGGGAGGGAGGGAGTGTTAGGAGGGCAGGTAGAGGGAGGGAGTGTTGGGAGGGCAGGTGGAGGGAAGGAGGGAGGGAATGTTAGGAGGGCAGGTGGAGGGAGGGAGTGTTAGGAGGGCAGGTAGAGGGAGGGAGTGTTGGGAGGGCAGGTGGAGGGAAGGAAGGAGGGAATGTTAGGAGGGCAGGTAGAGGGAGGGAGTGTTAGGAGGGGAGGGAGTGTTGGGAGGGCAGGTGGAGGGAAGGAGGGAGGGAATGTTAGGAGGGCAGGTGGAGGGAGGGAGTGCTAGGAGGGCAGGTAGAGGGAGGGAGTGTTGGGAGGGCAGGTGGAGGGAAGGAAGGAGGGAATGTTAGGAGGGCAGGTGGAGGGAGGGAGTGTTAGGAGGGCAGGTAGAGGGAGGGAGTGTTGGGAGGGCAGGTGGAGGGAAGGAGGGAGGGAATGTTAGGAGGGCAGGTGGAGGGAGGGAGTGTTAGGAGGGCAGGTAGAGGGAGGGAGTGTTGGGAGGGCAGGTGGAGGGAAGGAAGGAGGGAATGTTAGGAGGGCAGGTGGAGGGAGGGAGTGTTGGGAGGGCAGGTGGAGGGAAGGAGGGAGGGAATGTTAGGAGGGCAGGTAGAGGGAGGGAGTGTTGGGAGGGCAGGTGGAGGGAAGGAGGGAGGGAATGTTAGGAGGGCAGGTAGAGGGAGGGAGGGAGGGATTGTTAGGAGGGCAGGTGGAGGGAAGGAAGGAGGGAATGTTAAGAGGGTAGGTGGAGGGAAGGAGGGAGGGAATGTTAGGAGGGCAGGTAGAGGGAGGGAGTGTTGGGAGGGCAGGTGAAGGGAAGGAAGGAGGGAATGTTAGGAGGGCAGGTGGAGGGAACGAAGGAGGGCAGGTGGATGGATGGAGGGAATATTGGGAGTATACTGCATATCAACAACATTACTTTAAAAGACTATAACCAAGACAAATAAATAAACAAACACAAACTTAATTGTCTTAAATAAAAACACACACAAAAAAAATACTGACTTCAAACACCCAAAACTAATCCCACTCGTTACTGTTACTCACTCTATGGACCAAACGAGGGGTTAACAATGATGACAAATACAAGTACAGTACACGGTATATGACCTAGTGTTTGTGGTCGTGTAGTTAAGGTGAATTGTCGTCGAGTTTAGGTGCTTGTGAGTCGAGAGGAACTTGTGTGTGTGTGTGTGTGTGTGTGTGTGTGTGTGTGTGTGTTTTGTCCCTCACCGTCTATTTCCTCTATTCCTTCCAGTCCTTCCCTTCACTGTGGCCGGACCAGTCCCCCTTCCTTCCTCCTTCTCCCCCTCCCACCACATCCCTCCCTCCAACCCACCACCACATTCCTCCCTCCTTCCCACCACACCCCACCACGCTCTTCTGTTCCTTCCACACTCTCCCACTACACCACACCCCCCACACCCCCCTGCACCCCCACCCCCCCACACCCCTCTGCACCCCCCACACCCCCTGCACCCCCCACACCCCCTGCACCCCCCTGCACCCCCCACACCCCCCCCCAGGAGAGCCAAGGTCACAACAACAGTAATGAGAGGAATGTAGTGTGAGACGCCGCCGGCAAGGTGGCGTCATGTTCCAACAGAGGCGTACTGGACACCTCCCCTCACTACTCCCTCTCTAACCTCATAGTCTCTCTCCCTCACTCCCTCACTCCTTCATATCTCCCTCACTCACTCAGTCTCTTTCCTTCCCTCATAATCCCCCTCACTCATAGTCTCCCTCACTCCCTCATAGTCCATCTCACTCCCTCATAGTCCATCTCACTCCCTCATAGTCTATCTCACTCATAGTCTCCCTCACTCCCTCCCTCCCAGTCTCTCCCTCACTCATAGTTTCCCTCCCTCCCTCCTTCCCAGTCTCTCTCCCTCCCTCATAGTCTCCCTCACTCAAGTCTGTATGTTTATAAGTCATCATTTAAGGTGAGACTCTCAACAACATACACCAGTCATGTTTTGTGAATCAGATTTACCCATTGAGTTTATTTTAATCTCAGGTGAATAAATCATCTTGTATTCGGGCGTCAGGTAGAATAAATTCTCTTAAGTGCGACGCTACTCCTTAAAGGGTTATACAGGGGAGTAATTTATTCGATTTGTTTATGTACCGCCTGAGGCATTATGCGTTTTCCTTTTTACGTCTGTCTGGTTAATGTGTTTTGTTTTTTCTAGTTCGGGTTAATGTTTTTGTTTTTTGTAGGTGGGGTTAATGTTTTTGTTTTATTTTTCTAGGTCGGGTTAATGTTCTTGTGAGGGGGGGGGGGCATCAGGGTTAATGGTAATGGAGCATAGGACGGTCTGGTGTCTGGTGAATGTCGGTAATTAACCACTTGTTGTTTATGGATTCCTTTCTTGGTTAAATACAATCGTGTGGCGGTAACCAATTGATAGGAACATAGATTAATTAGTTACCTGTATAATGGGTGTGTGTGGAGGAGGTGACTGGCTGGCATTATCATCCTGTGAAATTGTCAATGCCTGCCGTAAGCCACAAAGGGGGTGGGGGGGGGGGGAATAAAGGCCACATGGTCTATATACTATACAAACAACACCCAGTACCACCACATACTGTACAACAAAACCGTCCTGATCTAATTTTACAACACTGACCTCACCTTTTTTTGTCATTATTTGTATTTTTTTTTTGTCATTTTTTTATTATTATTATTTTTTCATGTTTTTTGTCATTTTTGTTGTAATTTTTTTATCATTTCACCATTACCGGTTTTGCTACATAAGAGCCTCCCAGAAAAAAAAAATGACTGTACCGTCAACATTACCGTTCTGTTTGAAACTCTATAGAAATACGAACTACAATTGGATTACGTGAGGCTTTACCACCAAGGCTTCCTATATTTATCCCTGGATCGATAACTTCCTCTTGCATATAAGCGAATATCCGGGTTAAATGATATTGATAGTGGTGATATCACAATGGAAGTTGAGGTATAATTTAGTAGTGTGGGCGACGGTGGTGTGTGTGTGTGGGGGGGGGGGGGTGGTAGAAAGTGACCGTTTGTCTGTTGAACTTTATTTGGGGAAGCTATGGCCGCTGGGAGGAACCTTTGTCAGTTGGTGGCCGTTGGGGTGTTGGGAGAATGTGGAGGGGGGGGGGGGGGGGAGCGGACACAGGGCATTGGGTTCTTCCAATACCGACGGCCCTCCCCACCCTAACGTAACCCATCCCCACCCCTCTCTCCACCCTTCTCCCCTTTCTTTTCCCTCTCACCCAGTCCCTTCCACCTCACTCCGCCTTCCCATTGACGTAAACGCCTCTCTAGCCTCCCCAGAAAAGAATCGAAACTTGTTCCAAAAAAGAAATTCTCCTCCTGAAGGACCGAGGGGCCCAGCAGTGAGGTACTCAGGCTAACATTCCGACGAGGAGTTCATTGACGATTGTGGGTGGTAGGCTAGGGAGAGACGCTGGACTAATAGGCTGGTGTACCGTTAAGGGAAGGGGGGGGGGGGGTAGTGAGGGAAGGAAAGGGTCACTGGTATACCGGGAAGAGTCACTGGTGTACCGGGGGAAGTGTCACTGGTAGACATATTGAACTAAATAACACTCGACACACACACACACACACACACACACACACACACTAGATTAACACCACACAAAGACGAAACATTTCTCACTTTTCTTAAACTAAAAAAAAAAGTAAAATCCTCTCCCTCTATTTTTTTTTGGACGGACCGACGGACTGACGGACTGATAACCACCATAATCCGTGGCGTTAGGATGTAAATAAAGAATACCCCTAAATATACCGTCAAAACAAACATTGATGATAAGGGTGTGGAAGTGTGAGTCTGCAGAGTGAACGAGATGCATTAGAGTTATGAGTCATTGTGGTGAAAAATATGACGTGTGTTTATTACTGAGTCACTGTGGCAGGTGGATGTTGGTGTGGATGACAGGTTGGGTATTGGTGTGGATGACAGGTGGATGTTGGTGTGGATGACAGGTTGGGTGTTGGTGTGGATGACAGGTGGATGTTGGTGTGGATGACAGGTTGGGTGCTGGTGTGGATGACAGGTGGATGTGGATGAGAAGTAGATGTTGGTGTGGGGATGAGAGGTTGACTTGTCACATGGCCCCCCTCACCAACCTCATGGGCCTTGATAGATAGATAGATAGATAGATAGATAGATAGATAGATAGGAGGGAGGTTCGAAAGGATGGATTGAGAGAGAGAGAGAGAGAGAGAGAGAGAGAGAGAGAGAGAGAGAGAGAGAGAGAGATACTAGGTGTGAGTGATGAAGTGTGGCAAGGGAATGGCGTGTCTGACACACACACCCACCTGCCTGCCTTACGTAATGCATGAAATGGAGCTTCCCTGATGGACGGAGGTGTAACGTTAGGCCTAGTGCACAATGACCAACCAATCAGTCAGTCAGTCAGTCAATCACGCAGTCAATCAATCAATAACTTTGTATTGTTGGAACGATTGTAATGTTTTGTGTATTACTAACTTATAATACACACATAATGACCTCAGCTGCTGAAGTGAAGTGTAGTAATACCTGCTTATACCTGTCAACCCACGAGTTACCTGAACCTAACCTAACCTAAACCTAACCTAACCTAACCCAAGCCAACCCAACCCAAGCCAACCCAGATACACTCAAATGAATCAAATCGTATCTTAATGTACACAAACAAATCAAAATTAACCTTATTATAAATACCTACATAAGAGAATTACATATAGACGGTAGACACATTTCAATGGTTTTTCTCCTCATAGACTCAGCAAATTTTGTGTTGTTGTCCGTATGTCTTAAACCCGTATGAGTGCGAGAGGTCAGGGTCTCAAGTGGGTAATTATCACACCTGTACAACACCTGAATCACCATGTGGAGTTAAGAGGAGTGGTGGGGGAGGGTGGTAGGGTCGTTATAGGGGTTACTAATAGGGTCATTGTGTAAACACCCTTATGGCTACTGGGGGTATCCTGTAGGACTCATAGGAGAGGGCCATGAGTTGTGGAGAGGGGTTGGTTAGGCCATAGTCGGGGGCTCATGGTCCGTTGATAAGTGCCAGTCCTCTCACCTGCAGCCGTACAAAAGCCGTAAAGTCTCGCCCTTTAAATTAGGGATAATCCGGCTTTGGTTTAATTTAGGGATTCAAGAGCGTTAATCCTGGTTGGTGATTTGGGTGAATGTGTCTTGGGGATTGATGGGGTGTAAATTCTGGCTCGTGATTGGGGTCATTTTTGGGATTGATGGGGGTAAATCCTGGCAGGTGATTGGTGATTGGGTCATTTTTGGGATTGATGGGGGTAAATCCTGGCAGGTGATTGGTGATTGGGTCATTTTTGGGATTGATGGGGGTAAATCCTGGCTCGTGATTGGGTCATTTTGGGGATTGAAAGGGTAAATCCTGCTGGTGAGACACTGTAACTTCCTCCTCCTGCTGGTGAGACACTGTAACTTCCTCCTCCTACTGGTGAGACACTGTAACTTCCTCCTCCTGCTGGTGAGACACTGTAACTTCCTCCTCCTACTGGTGAGACACTGTAACTTCCTCCTCCTGCTGGTGAGACACTGTAACTTCCTCCTCCTGCTGGTGAGACACTGTAACTTCCTCCTCCTACTGGTGAGACACTGTAACTTCCTCCTCCTGCTGGTGAGACACTGTAACTTCCTCCTTCTACTGGTGAGACACTGTAACTTCCTCCTCCTGCTGGTGAGACACTGTAACTTCCTCCTCCTACTGGTGAGACACTGTAACTTCCTCCTCCTACTGGTGAGACACTGTAACTTCCTCTTCCTGCTGGTGAGACACTGTAACTTCCTCCTCCTACTGGTGAGACACTGTAACTTCCTCCTCCTGCTGGTGAGACACTGTAACTTCCTCCTCCTGCTGGTGAGACACTGTAACTTCCTCCTCCTGCTGATGAGACACTGTAACTTCCTCCTCCTGCTGGTGAGACACTGTAACTTCCTCCTCCTGCTGGTGAGACACTGTAACTTCCTCCTCCTGCTGGTGAGACACTGTAACTTCCTCCTCCTGCTGGTGAAACACTGTAACTTCCTCCTCCTGCTGGTGAGACACTGTAACTTCCTCCTCCTACTGGTGAGACACTGTAACTTCCTCCTCCTACTGGTGAGACACTGTAACTTCCTCCTCCTACTGGTGAGACACTGTAACTTCCTCCTCCTACTGGTGAGACACTGTAACTTCCTCCTCCTGCTGGTGAGACACTGTAACTTCCTCCTCCTACTGGTGAGACACTGTAACTTCCTCCTCCTACTGGTGAGACACTGTAACTTCCTCCTCCTGCTGGTGAGACACTGTAACTTCCTCCTCCTACTGGTGAGACACTGTAACTTCCTCCTCCTGCTGGTGAGACACTGTAACTTCCTCCTCCTGCTGGTGAGACACTGTAACTTCCTCCTCCTGCTGGTGAGACACTGTAACTTCCTCCTCCTGCTGGTGAGACACTGTAACTTCCTCCTCCTACTGGTGAGACACTGTAACTTCCTCCTCCTGCTGGTGAGACACTGTAACTTCCTCCTACTACTGGTGAGACACTGTAACTTCCTCCTCCTGCTGGTGAGACACTGTAACTTCCTCCTCCTACTGGTGAGACACTGTAACTTCCTCCTCCTACTGGTGAGACACTGTAACTTCCTCTTCCTGCTGGTGAGACACTGTAACTTCCTCCTCCTACTGGTGAGACACTGTAACTTCCTCCTCCTGCTGGTGAGACACTGTAACTTCCTCCTCCTGCTGGTGAGACACTGTAACTTCCTCCTCCTGCTGATGAGACACTGTAACTTCCTCCTCCTGCTGGTGAGACACTGTAACTTCCTCCTCCTGCTGGTGAGACACTGTAACTTCCTCCTCCTGCTGGTGAGACACTGTAACTTCCTCCTCCTGCTGGTGAGACACTGTAACTTCCTCCTCCTGCTGGTGAGACACTGTAACTTCCTCCTCCTACTGGTGAGACACTGTAACTTCCTCCTCCTACTGGTGAGACACTGTAACTTCCTCCTCCTACTGGTGAGACACTGTAACTTCCTCCTCCTACTGGTGAGACACTGTAACTTCCTCCTCCTGCTGGTGAGACACTGTAACTTCCTCCTCCTACTGGTGAGACACTGTAACTTCCTCCTCCTACTGGTGAGACACTGTAACTTCCTCCTCCTGCTGGTGAGACACTGTAACTTCCTCCTCCTACTGGTGAGACACTGTAACTTCCTCCTCCTGCTGGTGAGACACTGTAACTTCCTCCTCCTGCTGGTGAGACACTGTAACTTCCTCCTCCTGCTGGTGAGACACTGTAGCTTCCTCCTCCTACTGGTGAGACACTGTAACTTCCTCCTCCTACTGGTGAGACACTGTAACTTCCTCCTCCTACTGGTGAGACACTGTAACTTCCTCCTCCTGCTGGTGAGACACTGTAACTTCCTCCTCCTGCTGGTGAGACACTGTAACTTCCTCCTCCTGCTGGTGAGACACTGTAACTTCCTCCTCCTGCTGGTGAGACACTGTAACTTCCTCCTCCTGCTGGTGAGACACTGTAACTTCCTCCTCCTGCTGGTGAGACACTGCTGGTGATGATGTGAGGGTGTAAAGCGGTACAAAGTGAATGTCCGTACTGTCTGTCTGTCTGTGTCACTCACTCACTCACTCAGCTGTTCCTCTCGTTCCTCTCGTTTATTGTCATTTTTTTTATTGTTTTTTTTACCTCATCCTCGTTTTATGTTGTTTGTTAAGAGACACGCGATGTGAGTTTGTATGTCACTTGTGTTTGTTTGTTTGTTTTTTGTCTTAACTTTCACTTGGTGTAAATTTGTCTACATAAATTGTTATCTTGTTGAGAATGTTTGGATAATCTTCTCTCATTGCTTCCTCCTGCTCCTCCTATCCTCCTCCTATTCTCGTCCTTCCCCTTCCTTCTCCTATCATCCTCCTCTTCTTTCCCTCCTCTTATCCTCCTCTTCATCCTTCCCCCCATCCTCCTCCTATCCGCCTCTTTACACCTCTTTCTCTTTCCCTCGACCTCCTCCTTCCCTCTTTGACCCTCTTCTCTCTTCGTTTCTCTTCCCCATGTGTAAAAACTGTGAGTTGCTTAATTCAGTGTTATTGTTTTTCTTTATCATTCAACTAATTACCACCTTAAGAGCCGTTCAGGAGGCTGTTCTAGGGGGACTGGGCTAAGGTTGGGTTAGGTTAAGTTACGGGAGATTGTGTGAAAAGGTGGCAGGAAGAGGGAGGTAGGGAAGAGAGGAAGGAAGTATGCGAAAGAGAGGGAGGAAGGGAGAGAGTGAGAAGGAGAGTGTGTGTGTACGGTAACGGACTCAACCTTCACGCACTAATACGTTTCCCCTTAGCCTGTATATAATCACGTCACGGAGCACCGGGACACACTTTCCGCTGTTACCTTGAGCCGAGTCAATATGCGTAGAGCGGGGGTGAGGGAGGTAAGGGTTGTTGAGGGAGGTGAGGGAGTTGAGGAAGATGAAGAAGGTGAGGGTTGAAGGAGGTGAGGGGGTGAAAGTGTTATTGTCACTACGGTTTAGTTACGGTTATCAATTACGAAAGTTTTGTCCCGTTATATTCATTCCATTACCTCGCTGAGTCATGCAAATTAAGAGGGAGTGAGAGAGCTGCCTGGAGAATGACCGCCATTCCTAAAGTGTCGTAAGTTTATTTTTTCTTCTCGTAACTGGTGAGAGGTAAACAACGTCTCTGATTGGCTGGTTTTTGAGCTATTGCTTTTGAATTTACCTCCAATAATGACATCATCAGTTATACTAAGACCTTATTTTAACTAGATACGGACTCTTTATTACGTTCAAAAATGGCGTTGTTATTTTTGTTAAGACCTTTGATAATTATAGTCTAACTCAGGGGTCACCAAACTTTTTTCACAGTGGGCCGGATAACTGAAAGAATGACGAACGCGGGCCGCATAATATTTAAATTTAATTTGCATCACAACGTCTCGTGTTCCATACGTTTTATCAAGCAAATTCAAGTACCGTCGGTGGGCCTGATGAACTGACGTCGCGGGCCGTTGTTTGGTGACCCCTGCTCTAACTAGATAGGTTTTTTTTTTTTAGTTACGGGGAAAAGATTGAAGTACAAACGTAAGTGAATCTAGACCAAGGAAGATCGAGAACAAGGAGAATTAAGAACCAGGGGACAGAAAGATCAAGGAACAGCAAGAACAAGGATCATCAAGACCAAGGAATTTCAAAACCAAGGAAAATTAAGGTTAAGGAGTATTAAGATCAGGGAACATAAAGCCCAAGGAACAACGAGATCTAGGTTAAGGAGTGTTAAGATCAGGGAACATCAAGAGCAAGGAACATAAAGACTAGGAAAATAAAAGTTAGGGAGTATTACTATCAGGGAACGTAAAGCCCAAGGAACATAAAGAGCAAGGAACATTAAAACCAAGGAAAATTAAGGTTAAGGAGTATTAAGATCAGGGAACATATAGACTAAGGAACAACTAGACCAAGGAGAGACATTCACTGGCTAAAGGAAAGTCGGTGTTACCTTGGGGATCCATGACTGGCGGCTCATGACTCGACTACAACACAGTCACGGTATGTATGTTTGTGAGAGGTTCATGCACTTGTGTTGGTGAGTGATGGTGGACCAGTTGCTGCCCCCACACGACACCACACTACACACGGTCCACCCCAGCACCTGTCTGTCACCACACATTAGGACAGACTCTGTGTTCATCATTATATAAACTGCATCATATAGTACTGTACTCCTTCCTCTTATGCTACTGACTTGCTTGTAGTTATTCACCCCATTGAGGTAGGTGAGGGAGGGTCATTGTTGGTGGTATATACAGTATCTCAGTATCCATGGTATATATATCTACTACATCGACTCTACAATGAGGAGAACTACGTCGACCATACCCCCCCCCCCCCCACTCCGACCCCCAGAGCTCCTATGATATTGGGATAATAAAGGTCAAAGTTCAAGGTTATGACTTTGAATAATCACACCTGAGGGGGAGTTTGTTCGTTGTGGGTCTTGACGTATTGGGTCTTCGTTATATAGGTCTACGTTAGTGGTGAGTGTTCGTTATATGGAATGTGTGTGTTATACAAGTCTTGATTGATGGTCTAATTATTATTATTATTATTATTATTATTATTATTATTATTATTATTATTATTATTATAGGATAGTTGAGTGCCAAAAAGGCTTAAAGAAACACGACTAAATTAATCACTTATATTGAGATTACAACATTGATTAGCCCCGTTAAGAGGAACCTCACCTGCACGTGGACAACTAGCGTGACCAATTTCAAGTTATGAGCATCGTTACCTGGTCAATAGAAGGTTCTCCTCCTCACCTGTCGTGGCTTATAGACGTAATTAGCTCCCGTGTCATCGTCAGGTGGTCGATGCTGGGGGTCTTATACAGTGTGAGTGTATGTTTAGTGGTGTATTAGCTACCTGTGTGTGTGTGTGTGTGTGTGTCCCTCCACTCTCTGTTCCCTCACTACTGTGGAATCTGGATTTAGTTACATATGTGTCTTCCTGAGATTGATTTCTGAGGTTGGTGTGTTATGACGCGTAAGAAGCTGCAATGAGTCACAAGCCGGGGAAAAAACGTATAAGAATGTGGAACATAAGAACATAAGAACATAAGAAAATAAGGAGTCTGCAATAGGCCGGTTGGCCTGTGCATGGCAGCTCCTGTCGAGAGTTACTACCACTCTCTATCATCCATGAATCTATCTAGCTTCCTTTTGAAACTTTCCAGAGTTCCCGCACTTACTACAAAGTTGCTAAGCTTGTTCCACTCGTCCACCACCCTATTTGTGAACCAATTTCTTCCTATCTCCCTCCTAAACCTAAACTTATCCAACTTGAATCCGTTGCTCCGAGTCCTATCCTGCTCGGATATTATAAGAACTTTATCTATATCCCCTTTATTGATTCCTTTCACCCACTTAAATACTTCTATCATATCTCCCCGCACTCTTCGTCTTTCTAGGGAATGCAAGTTAAGTTTCTTTAACCTATCCTGATATGGAAGGTTTCTAAGTCCCGGAATCATTTTTGTCATTCTTCGCTGCACCGACTCGAGTGAATTTATATCCATTCTATAATAGTGTGTGGGCGGTGGGGTGGGGTGGGGTGGGGTTGGGTTGGGGAGGTAATAGAGGCGTGAGGCATCTAAATTTAGTAGTTTGTTGACAGGTTGAGGGAGGTAGGTGTAGGCATAATGAATATAGAGCCTCATTCCTACAACTCATACTGTCTCTTGTCACACTATTAAGTTATCGACGTTTAATATCGTTTACTAGATTGAGTGCGTTGTTGTGGTCACTCAGTCTAGTGTTACTGAGGACATGGATTTATCATATTTTTGGTTAGGTTAAGTTAGGTTGAGTTAGGTTAAGTTAGGTTAGGTTGGGTGTATGTGGGGGGGGGGGGGGGGCAGGGATTCTTCTGAGTGTGTTATTAATATATTATGACGTGTGTGTGTGTGTGTGTGTGTGTGTGTGTGTGTGTGTGTGTGTGTGTGTGTGTGTGTGTGTGTGTGTCGCCAGGATCAGTTAGTGGCGTGGTGTTTTATAGTTAATGTGATGTGGGTTATTTTTAGCGGTGTCAGTCAGTTTTATGCATAGCTACCAATCTCGACTGGCGGAGTGAGTAACTGGCTGACTGATGGAGTGGCTATCTGACTGACGTAGTGGTTGACTGAGTGACCTGGTCGCGTGGCTGACTGACTGACGGAGTGATTACCTGCATAAAACACAGGTAATTGAATAAGTCAAAACCACACGGCGTATAGTCACCAAACTTAACCTCACCTAACCTATCTTATCCTACCCTAACCTGCCCTACCCTACCCTAATCTAACCTCACCTACCCTAACCTAACCTAACCTAACCTAACCTAACTAACCAAACCAAACTAACCACGACACTGCTTCACTGGAGGAACTTTTGTGCACGTGTCGTACTAAATAAAGATTTGGGATTGAGGATTTTTTTTTCGTTCGTTTAAGTGAAAGTTGTTGCATGGTGGACCCTGGGTGTTGACATCTTCCTGAAGGTGCAGGAGGTAGCATTAGTGTACCGTCAGATGAACTTTTGCCTTTTTAGGTTACAAAGTGTGTCGTCGTGCGGTCACCTGTCTAGTCCTAATTGGTTGTGATTCTAACCTAACCCACCCCACCCCAAACCCCACCCCAAACCCCACCCCACCCCAAACCCCACCCCCTCGTAGTAAAAGGGGTTTTAAAGAGTAGTCATCATCCAGTATACAGTACATAAATATATATTGAGAATTTGATCACACACATTCCACTGTCTCACACTCGGGGTAAATTATTTCGGTCGTGTCGCGTGTACTGTGTATTGAGTGATGGAATAGGGTAAAAAATGCTCGTCAATTTGAACTATTACTTATGTATTCATCGGTGGCTTGACCAAGATTCTTAGGGGTTTTAAAGTAAAGGAATTTTTGTTTTATTGTTATTGTGTTTTTGTTTTATTATTATTATTATTGTTATTGTTGTTAAGGTAGTGATTGGTAGTTGTTGTTATTATTATTATTATTATTATTATTATTATTATTATTATTGTTGTTGTTGTTGTTGTTGTTGTTGTTGTTGTTGTTGTTGTTGTTCCACTAGAAGTTATAATTTTTCACCTTTTTGTTAGACATCAACAACAACAATATAATCAATTCCGTTTTTAGAAGCTGTCAAAGAGCGTCAAGTTTCATCCCTAACAACAATAATATCTCACTCGAAGCACCACCAGTTGTTATTATAGTCAAGAAACACTTAACTTATCTACTTCAGGTCCCCCCCCCCAGGCAGCACGTGTTGAGGAGTGCTTGAGTTGGGGCGGTCATGTAACAGGTCACGCGTGCTGTTTGAGGTAGGGGGAGGGGGGGGGGGGCTTGTAAGTGACACCCTCCCCCCCACACACACACCATTACTTTTTGCTTGGGTTGACTGACATTTACCACCACTGCTCTCACCACTACCACTCGCCACCACTCTAACCACTACCACCACTACCACCACTCTAACCACTACCACCACTCACATTATACCAAAGATCTTTTAGGTTTTGATGTCGAAGATATGGTTTAAAACATAATCCAGTTGTTGTTGTTTTCATGTTTTATATAAGTTTTAACAATTCTGGTTTGTAAAAGTTAATATATGAGGAGATAGGTAAAAATTGTCATAGGGAAAATAGGTAATAGTTTCATTGTATTGGTTTAAAATGTTAGAAGCTGTCTGGACTGTCACGCTGCTTTTGACTCGGGTGTAGAAGGACTGACAGGCGTGGAGTGTGTCACGTACCGCACTGAGACGCACTTCATGGTAGGGTACTAGTTGTGTATGTATGTTTGTATGTACGTATGTATGTATGTATGTATGTATGTATGTATGTATGTATATTTGTGTACTGTATGTATGTATGTATGTATGTATGTATGTATGGCTACTAACTTAATATCTTCAGTAACGAGCTGTATTATTTAACTAAGAAAATTTTTACTCTTGGATAATATTTTCATAGATGGAAATAAATGTTAAGTTTTGAGTTTAATTGTTTATTATATTAAATGGAACTTAAGAGACGTTGGGTGAACTTGTTGATAAGACTAGCAGCAGCAGCCTGGCAGGGAGTGGGTTGACCCTATGACTGGTGAATGCTAAGTTAGGTTCTGCCCTGCTACCTTGCATCTCTCTCTCTCTCTCTCTCTCTCTCTCTCTCTCTCTCTCTCTCTCTCTCTCTCTCTCTGCCAATTTTTACCAGAACCTGAAAATTTGTGTCAGTGATATAGGTTGTTGACACGAATACACACGCGCAGACAGACGTTGATATTTTACCCCTCCCCCTTCCACTATCGTCATTGGGGGGTGGGGGGGGGCGGGTGATATCAAGAAGGCATTTAGCTGAGGGTATGTTAGTGTGCCGGAGTGTGTGTGTGTGTGTGTGTGTGTGTGTGTGTAAGTGTAAGTAATAGTGCGTGGGAGGAGGAGGAGGGAGATGTGGGCGTGCACGTGCGCTCGTAGGCAAATCCTCCAGTGTAATGAATATTGAATTGATATAAGTGTGTGAGATGAGATGAAGAGGGTGGGGGAGAGACAGTGAGATGGTTAGGTTAGGTTAGCATAGCTTAGCTTAAGTTAATGTATTTTACTCTTCAGGTGAAATATTCTTGGGTGTCTAATCTTCAGGTGATCATATGGCCTTGTTTGTATGTCTCCAGGGCTTAATATAACCAATACACGTTTACACACTTGAATTTATTGATGGTTAAGACATTGAAGGTCTTGTGTCTTCATTAAGTTAACGTACATTTAAGGCTTTATATTTATTCTGTGTGTCTTAGAGAGTTTATTGGTGCTCGTTCTCTTGGGTCAAGGTTCTGTGTAAACATGGGAGAGAGAGAGAGAGAGATTTGTGTACGTAAACAGATCAGAGGCTGTGTGTGTGTGTGTGTGTGTGTGTGTGTGTGTGTGTGTGTGTGTGTGTGTGTGTGTGTGTGTGTGTGCCAAATTTGGATGACTTACCTGTATTTTGCCAAGGTGATCGGCTTTACAGGTGATGACTGACTGAGTGGCATGCAGGTGGGCTCCTCAAGTACTCGTTCAGTGTTTGGTTAGGTTAGGTTAGGTTAGCTGGTACTTGTGATGCACTATGATTGATGATGTTGATAAAGAACCCGACACTTTTCCGTCTCCTTTAGAATTATATAAGCAAGTTTTTTTTTTATAATGGTTTAAATATAGTTTGAGACATATGTGTTATATGTGTTATAGGTTATTATGTGTTATAGGTTATTATATGTGTTATAGGTTATATGTGTTATAGGTTATTATTTTGCATGGTATATTTTTTGTAAGTAATTATGAAATATAAGGGAAATAGCCCACTGTAAAACACTCAGACACTCGCGCATTTGACGCACATGTTGCTGTCAGGTATCGCCAGGTCTTGAGGGGTATTTCGCAGGTGGGTGGGTGTGCAGGTAGGTGGGTGGGCAGGTAGGTATGGTGTGCAGGTAGGTGGATGTGCAGGTAGGTGGGTGTGCAGGTAGGTGAGTGTGCAGGTAGGTGGGTGTGCAGGTAGGTGTGGTGTGCAGGTAGGTGTGGTGTGCAGGTAGGTGGGTGTGCAGGTAGGTGTGGTGTGCAGGTAGGTGAGTGTGCAGGTAGGTGTGGTGTGCAGGTAGGTGAGTGTGCAGGTAGGTGGGTGTGCAGGTAGGTGGGTGTGCAGGTAGGTGGGTGTAAAGGTGTAAAGGCAGGGAGGTATGTCTGCAGGCAGTCAGGTGTGAAGACAGGCAAGCTAGCAGGCAGGTGTGGTGGCAGACAGGTGTGGTGGCAGGCAGACAGGAGAGGGGGGAGGGATGAAGTGTTGGACGGAAGCTTTGTTCTTGTTATCTCATGAACTTTTATTTAATGTTTGAGTTCTCGTGAAGAAAGTTCCTCCACCGAAATATTGTCAACTTGGATGTGTCATGATTTTGGTCGTTCTGTTGTTTTGTGTCATAATTCAGGGGTATGTCAGCATGTGGGGGCGATGTCAGGATCTAGGGGTGGTGTCAGGATCTAGAGGTAGTGTCAGGATCTAGGGGTGGTGTCAGGATCTAGGGGTGGTGTCAGGATCTAGGGGTGATGTCAGGATCCAGAGGTAGTGGCAGGATCTAGGGGTGGTGTCAGGATCTAGAAGTAGTGTCAGGATCTAGGGGTGGTTTCAGGATCTAGGGGTGGTGTCAGGATCTAGGGATGATGTCAGGATCTAGGGGTGGTATCAGGATCTAGGGGTGGTGTCAGGATCTAGGGGTGGTGTCAGGATCTAGGGGTGGTGTCAGGATCTAGGGGTGATGTCAGGATCTAGGGGTGGTGTCAGGATCTAGAGGTAGTGTCAGGATCTAGGGGTGGTGTCAGGATCTAGTGGTGATGTCAGGATCTAGGGGTGGTGTCAGGATCTAGAGGTAGTGTCAGGATCTAGGGGTGGTGTCAGGATCTAGAGGTAGTGTCAGGATCTAGGGGTGGTGTCAGGATCTAGGGGTGGTTTCAGGATCTAGGGGTGGTGTCAGGATCTAGGGATGATGTCAGGATCTAGGGGTGGTATCAGGATCTAGGGGTGGTGTCAGGATCTAGGGGTGGTGTCAGGATCTAGGGGTGGTGTCAGGATCTAGGGGTGATGTCAGGATCTAGGGGTGGTGTCAGGATCTAGAGGTAGTGTCAGGATCTAGGGGTGGTGTCAGGATCTATGGGTGGTGTCAGGATCTAGGGATGGTGTCAGGATCTAGGGGTGATGTCAGGATCTAGGGGTGGTATCGGGATCTAGGGGTGGTGTCAGAATCTAGGGGTGGTGTCAGGATCTAGAGGTAGTGTCAGGATCTAGGGGTGGTGTCAGAATCTAGGGGTGGTGTCAGGATCTAGAGGTAGTGTCAGGATCTAGGGGTGGTGTCAGGATCTAGAGGTAGTGTCAGGATCTAGGGGTGGTGTCAGGATCTATGGGTGGTGTCAGGATCTCGGGGTGGTGTCAGGATCTAGGGGTGATGTCAGGATCTAGGGGTGGTGTCAGGATCTAGAGGTAGTGTCAGGATGTAGGGGTGATGTCAGGATCTAGAGGTAGTGTCAGGATCTAGGGGTGGTGTCAGGATCTAGGGGTGGCGTCAGGATCTAGGGGTGGTGTCAGGATCTAGGGGTGATGTCAGGATCTAGGGGTGGTGTCAGGATCTAGGGGTGATGTCAGGATCTAGGGGTGATGTCAGGATCTAGGGGTGGTGTCAGAATCAGGAAGTGTCAATATCGGATAGAGGGAGAAGGGGGGGGTTAGGGAATCAGAGACCGATATACCCATAATTATATTTTTTTTAACGTGTGTTTTTGTGTTTTTTTTGGTGTGTGTTTTTTTTTTACTCTCGAGTGTGGCGTTTCCTAAGAGGTGAGACTAACGTGAACTGACCAGACAATGGACTCCAGTTATCAGACCAGAATATCTTAAAGCATTGTTCAGTATACCTGTACATGGAAACTAAAGCACACACACACACACCCTCCAGTATCATATCCAATTTAACTACATAAAACTGTTGCTAAGTTAATTCTAGTAACTTTTGGAGAGTTTTGATAACAAGTGGCAATAACATTACTACACTTCCCTTGTTACCTTACCTTTAAGCACTCAAAACTCTTAACAACAAGTTACTGCTTCTTTTACATTCATAATAAATCAAACGTTAACATTGTCTTAAGAGAAAGTATGATTCACATGATGAGTAGATTTGTAAGTGATCAACCCACATTTTATTTAGTTGTTCTTACACGTATATTTTTGGTTCAGAACAATTGTGAACTTTAAGAAAAATTAACAATATTTACACTGACAAACATAAAGGCCTCAAAATAATGTAAGGGAAGCAAGTCATACTCTTACCTTGTCTTCGTCACATCACACAATATGGACGGAAGTTATTGTAAACAGTTTGGGACAAATGATAGTGACGCCACACCTACAACACTGATAACAGTAGACGCCGGGGTGACTATTATTCTCCTGACACACAACTTGCCGTGTTACAGGGGCCGGGTTATGATATACTCTTAACATATTTATTTATCTAACTGAGAATGACATAACAAATGTGTGTATGGTAAAGTTAACGGGACTATTGAGTGTTTCAGAGAGCCAGACAACGTTTAGGGCCGAGTGTCAGCCAGACAACGTTTAGGGCCAATCGTCTTATGATATGTGATTAAATCCTAAACCGCTGAAACAAATTAAGACATCAAAGCCTCAACACACACACACACACACACTCGTAAAACCTCTATGTAAATAAAACATGTATAACTTGGGCTAGAGATGGGGGGGGGGGGATATCCACGGGGATTTACCAGGAGAAGGAGGATGAGGAGTAGGAAGAAAAATAGGAGGAGGAGGTAGAATTCTATCCTAGAGTTAAGGTCGAGGTGGTGGGTGTCCACTGACTTATTTTTGTGTATTCTCGATAAACCGGACACTGGTGGTGCAATTTTTGAGGTGGTAATACTTTTTTCTTTTTCTTTTTCTTTTTTTTTTTGAGAGAGAGAGAGAGCGAGCATACAGGTGAGTGACAATCTACGCTCCTCTGTTATTCACATGTAATCTCCATCACAAGGGAGGGGGGGGGGCGTTGATATAAGACGCTGGGGATGTATTGTGCTCGACCCAGAATAGACCAAGAGATATCGATTCTACTCTCTCTCTCTCTCTCTCTCTCCCCTATTTGAGAGACGCTGGTCGCTACCTCACCTACCCGAGTATGTTGTTGTTATTGCCAGATTCCGTTTTGTTGTTGTGGGTGTGTTTTTGTTTTACTTATTTGTTGTTTTGATTGTTATTGTTGTATAAACTTTTGTTTTGTTATTATTATTATTATTATTATTATTATTATTATTATTATTATTATTGTTGTTGTTGTTGTTGTTGTTGTTGTTGTTGTTGTTGTCGTCATTTTACTATTGATTTTCCTGGAGTTTGTTGCTTATTAATTTCTATTATTTTAGTAGCAATTAACAGGTGTATTATTAATTAATTATCGATCTTAAAGGTATTAGAAGGTGTTTAAAATAGACTCTAGTTATATGGAACGCGAGATTATCACAATGGGGTAGAATCCAGATTATAAACAACCGATTATCACCATTATCACCCTGTCTCTGTCAAGGCCATCTATGAGTGACAGTGTGTTAATAAGAATCACTTCCCTTACCCTCCTCCTTCCCTTTCCCCAACACCATTCACTTCCCCTTCCCTCCCCTCCCCAATCAACACCTCCCTCCCCGATCAACACCACTCCCTTCACCAACGTTCCTTCCCCTTCACCAACGTTCCCTCCCCTTCACCCGTCCTCCGCCACTAACACCACCTCCTGTCCCCCTCCACCAACCAACACCACGACCACCACCTCACGTCCCTACCCCTTCCTCCTCCTCCACTATCACCACCTCCCCCACCCACCCTCACTAACACCACCCCTCCTCCTTCACTAACACCACCTACCTACCACCTACCTACCACCTACCACCAGCACCCACCTACCACCACCCACCTACCACCAGCACCACCTACCACCACCCACCTACCACCAGCACCACCTACCACCACCACCCACCTACCACCAGCACCACCTACCACCAGCACCACCTACCACCACCCACCAACCACCAGCACCACCCACCACACACACTGACATCACCACTTAATTTTAATAAGAGAAATTGTGACATCACCACTTGATTTTAATAAGAGAAATTGTTGTATTTTGAAAAACTCCACAAAGCTTAAAATAATGAGACGACGCCATCCATTGTTGAGGTGATTAAGAGGAGGAATAATTGTCTCTTTTAGGGGGGGTTAGGGGGTGAGGGCTGTTTTTAGGGGGTGAGGGCTGTTTTTAGGGGGTGGGGTTGTTTTTAGGGGGTGAGGGCTGTTTTTAGGGGGTGAGGGCTGTTTTTAGGGGTGAGGGTTGTTTTTAGGGGGTGAGGGCTGTTTTTAGGGGGTGAGGGCTGTTTTTTTGGGGGGGAGGCTTTTTTAGGGGTTGAGAGCAGTTATAGTCTCAGAGAGAGAGAGAGAGAGAGAGAGAGAGAGAGAGAGAGACCGACCTCGACTTGGTGTAGCCTCAGAGGACAAGTGAACCAACAACAGGATACAAGGAAAATACGTCAGTGTGTGTGGGAGGGGGGGGTGGGCAACTACCAAGAATTGAAGAAGGAAAGGTTAGTGTTTATAATCATCACGTGAAATAATCCTGGGTGTTTAATCTTCATGTGATACCACGATCCAACCCTTTATCTCTATTAGGGCAAAAGAAGCTAAGACAGGTGGCACCATGTTTATCCCATTCTCACCCTTGTCATTTATATTATAGAGCTGGAGAAACAGAAGCACCTGAGACCCACAAACTCTAGTAGTGTGGTTTAGTGGCCCAGTGTGTTAAAGTTTACGGTAAATAATAGATGAGAGGAAAGTTGAGTGAGGCGGTGAAAGTGGAAGGTGACCAGAGTAGCTTATTCTATTTTAGGTTCACGTGAAAAGTAGGCATCCTGGGTTATTTAACGAGGTAATTAGGCACCCTAGCTTATTTAACGAGGTAATTAGGCACCCCAGGTTATTTCACGAGATAATTAGGCACCCCAGCTTATCTTATTTTAAGTTCACGGGTGTTCACGTTAAGATTAGGCACCTCAGCTTATTTAACGAGGTAATTAGGCACCCCAGCTTATTTAACGAGGTAATTAGGCACCCCAGCTTATTTTACCTTGTGTTTGAATGTCCTAATTTAACCTAACGTATCGTGACCTTACCTAACGTAACCTAAACTTACCTAACCTAACGTGACCTATCCTAATCTAACTAAACCTAACGTGACCTGACATAACCTAAATAACTTTACCTAACCTAACCTAACTTAGTCCATCTTAACGTAATGTAATCAATTCAGCTTAAAATGGCCGAATATGACCTGAATATATAGTGGAATTTCGTTCTTAGTATGAAAAAAACAACTAAAACATTTATGTCATTGAGCAACAAGAAAAGAACATGAATAAAACAGGTACAGGGTCTGATAAGAGGTATTGTCCAGGTGAGAAATTCCACGTTAATAATAAGATCGATGGCCATTATTATGATGTAAAATCTCTAAATAATTTTCGTCATTATTAAACTTTTATATACATGTCCTGATTCAGATTGGCTGCTAAGGTATTGATATAATGGTAGTTGGTGCTTGTTTCGTCTTGTGTGAGCTTGAGTTAAACAAAGGTATTAATGTTAAATGTAAATACCAACCCCGATATAAGAGTTACATTGATTTAACTCACTAAATAAAACTCAAGGTTCCTCATTCATAAAACCAGGTTGTAAATTATCTAAACAAAATCGAATTTAAACATTGTTAAAAAAAAAGAAATATTACATTGTTAAGTAATAGAGGAAAGGAGATGGTGTTGACATATTCTCTACGGGACAGACATGACTAATTAGTAGTTTGAGGCCAAATTGGTTGCGCTAATCACTCTATTATTTCCCATCTGTGTAATTACTCGGCTGATGATGATGAAAATAACACCATTTTTTGTTTTTTTGTGGTGATGCCAGACACTGTAAACAGGAAGAAGGGGAGAGGGTGAGTGATTTGAGGGGTGGTGGGTGAGGGGAGAGGTGGTGGTGGGTGAGGGGAGTGGTGGTGGTGGATGAGGCAGTTTGAGTGGGTGAGGGTTGGATGAGATGGTAGGTGGAGTCAGACGCTGTGTAACCTTATATATGGGTGATGTACACGAAATGATTATGGTTTAAATTAGGTAGTTCTCTAACACACACACACACACACACACTAAGGTCCAATTTACTCTGCCAGTCCTATGTGTACGTAGGTGTTGGGAATAAACCAAATTATTATTATTATTATTATTATTATTATTATTATTATTATTATTATTATTATTATTATTATTATTGGTTAACATACCAACATAGACAGCAAAAAAGTCGACCTAAATATTAACACAACTGACCCCTCGCCTAGCCTTTGACCTTCAGTGAAAGTGATCCTTTAAAGCAGTGTCTCTCTCACCACACACACACACGACCTCTTCCCCCCTTCAGTGACTCAATTCGCAGCTGGGTCGACTCGGGGTGCCCTTATCTGAAGGCACAAACGACTGTACCTGTATCCACCACTACTCAGCCGATGTATCCCTGACCTTCTTTCTGTATTTACTTGATGTATTATTTGCCCTCGTCATGGGTCAACTGAACAAACTGCTGGACAGCCATTTGTCAATATCTTTGAACGTTGAAATTATTGGAAGTTTGCTGGAGGTAAATACGCCCGTTGATCATGGCTCCTGAGGTGGTCAGATATGTGATGAAAAACATGTGTAGTTCTTTCTTTCTTTCTTTCTTTCTTTCGTTTCTCTTTCTTTCTTTCTTTCTTTCATTTCTCCTTCTTTCTTTCTTCTGTCTTCTCCTACTTCTTTTTCTTCCCACTATCTCTTCCTATTATTATTTTTCCTACTGCTACTTCTCCTCCTTTTTCCCTTGAGGCGCTGAGTGGGGAGGGAGGGGGAGAAGAGAAGGGGGAGGGGGAAGGGGAGGGAGGGGGAGAAGAGAAGGGGGAGGGGGAGAGAAGGGGGGGGGGCTACGTCACTGTCTACCTTCTCAATCACTTATTATCAGGTCATTGGATCACCCTGCACAGTGGCACCAACCCCTCCTCTCCCCCTCCACCTCCCCCTCCTCTCCCTCCCCCTCTTCCCCTTCCTCCTCCTCTCCCCCTTCCCCCCCCTCCTCTCCCCCTTCCCCCCCTCCTCTCCCCTTCCCCCTCCTCCTCTCCCCTTCCCCCTCCTCTTCTCCCCTTCCCCCTCCTCTTCCCCTTCCCCTTCCTCCTCCTCTTCCTTGCTACAACACATACGGTTAATGGTAAGTCTAGTGTTGTTGAGTAGATGTGAGTGAGTGAGCATTATCCACTCACTCACTAACTGCTTTGTGTCTGTAACTAACTGGTTTGCTCCTCTTGGCTAACTGGTTTTTACTTGTAACTAACTGGCTTGTGCTGATGGTGGTGGTGGTGGTTGCATCCTCTGAATATGAATGCAAGTCTTTGATTGGTTCTCGTTTTTATCCTATCTCTCATCTCTATCTCTTATCTCTAACCCTATCTCTTATCTCTAACCCTATCTCTACCCTATTTCTACCCCGTCATAGGAAGCTCATACCCCTATGGTGACCGTGTAGGCGGAGAGGTGAGGAGTCTAGACATGTTTGAATATTTGATAAAAAAATCGTTCTGACGCCTGTGGAGGGAGGATGGGAGAGGGGGAAGGAGGGAGGCAGGGTGGGGGGAGGGAAGGAGGGAGGGAGAGAGAGAGAGGGAGAGAGAGAGAGAGAGAGAGAGAGAGAGAGAGAAGTAATTTTACTCTGTTCTTGTGTTTGATGTTTGACACTCGCACTTGACACTCGCACTCGACACTCACACCTTGACACTCGCACTTTGACACTCACACCTTGACACTCGCACCTTGACAGTCTCACCTTGACACTCGCACTTGATATTCGGATGACTCTTTTTTTTACTTCACTCATGTCGGATGTGCTCTAGACACACACACACACACACACACACACTGCGTTTTCTTTCTCACGCTGCAGTTAATTATTCTAATTGTGGGTCGCCGCCCATTGTAAAGAGTCTTGATGGCCATCTAGCGTGTAGGGTGGGTGGGTGTTGTGTGTGTGTGTGTGTGTGTGTGTGTGTGTGTGTGATGAATCTCATAATGAACACTGTGACTCCTGTTGTCTCGGTACGGTTGTCAAAATCCTTCCTCCATTGTGTCATATTATCTCACACAAAATCTTAGATACATTTTGTTTATATATATACTATTTGTATATCAATTAATTAAGGTGTCTTTTAATTTCCCCAGGTGAGTGAGACGTCCAGGTACAGTACAGGTAAGCTAATGTATTTATACCTCGTGAAGTTTTAATTAATTGACATAATCCAGGTGTAATTGGGTTATTTCGCAAAGTAAACTTGTACTGTTCTATTATAACCTAATGTGTACAACAACATGCGTATTCTCCATAATATTAGATTAGTTAATTAACCTAACCTGGCCTAACCTAACCTAACCTAACCTACCCTAACCTAATCTACCCTAACCTAATCTACCCTACTCTAACCTAACCTGACCTAATCTACCCTAACCTAACCTAATCTACCCTACCCTACCCTACCCTACCCTACCCTACTCTAACCTAATCTGACCTAATCTACCCTAACCTACTCTACTCTACCCTACCCTACCCTAACCTGACCTAATCTGACCTGACCTGACCTGACCTGACCCAATCCACTTTCTGAGAGATGAGTGTCACTGTCGCCTTCCAATAACTTTTACTGTACTTATAAAATCCAGAATAAATCAGGAATACAACACGTTACAGCCTTGACAGACATGACCTACTTACTTTTGACTGCAGGAAGGTCACCGTCAGGAGGGAAGGGAAGGGGAGGGAAGGGGAGAGGATTGGTTTCAGTTTGAAAGCTTTAAGTTCATGTATATAATTAAGCTGTAATGTTATATATACCATTTTATAGTTTAGTTCGATGGCCTGAGTGAGCGCGTGTGATCTGATTGCCCGAAAGGAGTGTTGTGATCTGATGGAATGTGTGATCTGATCTGGTGGCTGGCTGGCTGTGGGGTGAGTCATAGATTTTGTTATGGGTATGTATGTGTGTAATGTGTGTGTGTGTGTGTGTGTGTGTGTGTGTCGTGACCAGAGTACACAAAATGGATTCAAATGATTATCCACTATTAATATCACTACTGGTCGCCCTTATCACTATTCACCTCACCCCCCTCCTTCTCCCCCCCCCCTTCTTCCCCCTCCTCCTTTACCCCCTCCTCTCACCCCCTTCCCTCCCTTTGTTCCTCACTCCTGATCACTTCATTTTGGGTTTCTTGACATTTTTTTTTGGGGGGGTGGGGGGGGGGGGAGACCTAACCTAACCTAACCTAACCTAATCAATGAATTTAGTATAGAGGAGAAAGCAATGTTAGGTAGTATAGGAGAAGGTATTTGGTTAGGTTTGGTTAGGTTTGGTTAGGTTTGGTTTGGTTAGGTTAGGTTAGGTTTGGTTAGGTATTTGGTCGATCGATTGTGACATATTATCAACAGTGACGACTTCGAGGAAAGCCTGAATAAATTAGTGGAGAGAGAGAGAGAGAGAGAGAGAGAGAGAGAGAGAGAGAGTCAATTAATCCATGTATACTCGTCTACAGGATGTATACTTAATCTCACCAGTTCATGTATAGACGTCATACATACATTATTCATACCTTGCATGTTGCCGGTGTATGTTTAGATATCATACATGTATTATTCATACGTAGTAGACTATTAGTATTACTTTATATACCCATGTTGATGATAGGGTGTATAATCTGTATGATCTAACAGACAGGTGAAGTATTACACTCAGGTGATAACACTCGAGGTAATTAAGGTAATGAAATAATCTTTCATTTTTTTCCTTACAATGAGGACAAAAAATATCTCATCTACTCTTATCGTATTTTTCACTGTATCCAATTTTGTAGCTTTGGTTTGGTTAGGTTAGGTTAGGTTAGGTTAGGTTAGGTTAGGGTAGGGTAGGTTAGGTTAGGTTAGGTTTGGGTAGGGTAGGTTAGGTTAGGTTAGGTTATGTAGTTTTTTAATTTTTTGTACCATAATGTAGGAATTTTTTTAACTAAATACTGAAGGTAATTTTCAACAGCATTTTTTTTTTTTTGTAGTTTGGTTATATATTCATATTAATTATTATCTTGGAATATGACCCCCCGGATGTAATGAATTTATTTTCTTTATGTTAATCCTGTTTTCAACATGTTCGTAGACCGACACGATATTAAGTACAGAGTGGAATGTTTATTAATGTTTAGTTTATTTAGAGTGATATGATGTTTATATTATTCTCGTAGTGTTTGATAGGAGTGTGTGTACGTGATTGTTATAATGTTTGGGTACAGGTTGTTAAAGATGTTTGGATGACTGGTGGTGGATGACTGGTGTTGGCTGACTGGTGTTGGCTGACTGGATGACTGGTGTTGGGTGACTGGTGTTGACTGACTGGATGACTGGTGTTATGATTATATTAAATTTGGTCCACAACACGTTAACTGTATGTGTGTGTGTGTGTGTGTGTGTGTGTGTGTAATAATAATAATAATAATAATAATAATTAACGGTTTATTGAAGGAGCTTGGCAGCCAGAAGGCTGAAAATATACAGTTACATATTTGGGGAATGGGTTACGAATTACAAATAATATACAAGTAACATAAGTGACACAAATAAGACATATAATAACTTGGATGGGGAAAAGCTCAAACTACAGTTCATTTCAACATAGTGACAGTGTTACAGTATTACAAGTTGTTGATAATTTTTACAATGGTTGGGACTGGGCTGTTCTTATAGCGATCAGTTCGTGCACGTATGGGCTGGATGCGGTTGTGGTGTCGAACAGCAATTCTCGGACAAGGGATCTCAGGTGGTAGTAGGAGCCGGTGTCGGGGATGGTGTAGAAGCTTCTTACCAAATTTGCAGATGAGGTCGTGGTGATGGTCAGTGAGAGTCGAAAGGGTCAGTGTGTTGAGCGCTTCTTGATATGTGGAGTAGGAGGGGGAGAGAATAATCTTGCATGCCCTCTTTTGTACTTTTTCTAGGTGTTTACGTTGTGTGGCATTTAGGGAGGAAGACCAGGTGGGGGAGGCATAGGTGAGCTTGGGAAGTATGAATGTTGTGTAAACACTGAGGAGCTCGTGTGCAGGAACTCCGAGGGACTTGAGTCGGCGGAGGAGGTGGAGACGGAAACTGGAGGATTTGACAACTTCATTGACGTGTGGTTTCCAATTTAGTTTGTTGTCTATGGTGACGCCGAGGAGCTTCGTGGAATCTACAACCTGGAGTGTGTTCGGACCTAGAGTAATGGAAGGAGGTGGGACAATGTCGGAGGAGAGGTTGATGTGCATAACCATGGTCTTGGTATGGTTGATGGTGACATGGTTGTTGGTGGCCCAGTTTTGGAGACTGTTCAATAAATCCTGAAGGGCGGTATAGTTGGGAGCAGAATTGTTGACGCTGATCCCAATGGTGGAGTCGTCGACATATTTCCAGCGAGCAGGGGTTTCTCTTAGGGCATCATTGATGAGCATAAGGAAGCAGAGTGGTCCCATCTTGGTGCCTTGGGGACGCCACAGGTGAGTGACTGAAAGGTGGAGACAGCCCCTCGGAAGCGTACAGCTTGGCGTCGGTCACTGAGGAAGTCTGTAAGCCATGGTATGAGGCTTCTTCGAAGCCCGAGGTCAATAGCTTTGTTGATGATTATATTGTGGTCGACTAGGTCGAACGCTTTAGTGAAATCAATGAAGGCGACAGCTACAGACGTTTTTCGTTTCTCGAGATGGCGGTATATGTAATCGAGAAAGCTGACAAGACAGTGAGTGGTGGAGGAAGTTTTCATGTTGCCAAATTGCTGAGGGTCTACGACTCCTGCAATATCAGCATAAGCCCAGTCGAACACAAAACTTTCACAGATTAGGCTGGGTATTGGGGTGATTGCAATAGGTCGTAGCTGATTTAAGGATTGTGGGCTGGTTGACTTGGGCACTGGTGATACATAAGAGGTCTTCCAGTCAGCTGGGCATCTGGCTTGACTGAGAGAAGCATTGATGATGGAGCAGAGGGGTTTAGCAAGCTCCGGGGAGAACTCCTTGAAGAGTTTCATTGGTAAGTCAATGGGGGTGGTAGAGCGTTTTAATTTTAGTTTGTCCAAGCGTTTTGCTACTTCAAATTCTTCTACTAAGTCAGTGGGAAGGGGGGCTGGTAGGTAAGCAGGGAGAGTTGTTGTGTCAAGCCGTGGGAGCGTCTGGCATATAGTAGCGAAATGGTTATTTGTTTGCTCAGCTGCGTCAACACTAGTGAGATGGCTAAGGAAGGGGAGGGGGTGTGTCTTATTGTTTAGTCCACAGAGTTCTTTAAGCTTACCATACCATTGACTGATGTTGGTCTGCTTCAGGTGTTGTAATTTGGTTGGGTGGTGGGACTTCTTTGCAGTGCGTATTTCGCGGATGACTCGGTTGCGAAGTGACCTGTAGCGGATGTGGTCATTGAGATGAAAGGCTCTGTCTCTCTGTTGCATAAGTCTTTTGATCCGAGGTGTGATCCAGGGCAAGTCAGCTGGGTGAGATCTGACGGACTTCTCGGGGAAGAAGTGGTGGTGAGCTTGCGTGGTGGTGTTGGTATAATTTATCCATTTGGTTTCCACGTCATCCACGCTAAGTACTTCAGTCCAGGGATGGTGAACTATCCACTGCCCGAATAGGCGCACTGCAGAGTCAGTAATCGGCCTGTAGGTCTTGATGTAGGGTCTCTGTACTTGAGTGGGAGTGGCAGCTGGGGACCAGAGCACTGATAAGTGTGTGCTACACCCGATAGGAGGCATTGGTTGAGGTGGTTGGTACTGGTCCGCTAAGTCAGTTAAGATAAGGTCAAGGGTATTTTGACCGTGTGTGGGGAAGGTCACAACTTGTGTTAGTGATAGCTGGTCCTGGATATCAGTGGTGTCAATTTCATTTAAATCCCCACATAATACTAACTTGGCACATGGGTACCTAACTCTGAGGTGGTCTGAGGTGGTGATGAGATGATTGATAAGAGTGTCTCTGGTGGGTGATCGAGGCGGATGGTGTGTGTGTGTGTGTGTGTGTGTGTCATCAAAAGCACCCGTCATCACCATCGTCAGGAACTTGTCTATTATGAAGGTAACTGGAGCCTGTGGGAGCGGATGTGTGCCGGGGTCTCGTCTCACACCTAACCTAACCTAACCTAACCTAACCTAAACGTAACCAACCTTTCTTAGCTGCCCCCTTGTATGAGTCATTGTCTTTGTCATGTCTATGTTTATTTATGTTCCAACTTCCGTCAATTATTGTTGTTTTATTGTTGTTTTTATTGTTGTTCTTGTTTTTATTATTGTTGTCATTATTTTTGTCATCATTTGTTATTATTATTATCTACTAACTCAGTTGGTTAACATATATGGTGAATTAACAACAGGTAGGGTGGCTATTGTATCCTTAATGCTAACTCAGGTTCAGGTAGGTGCTCAGGTAGGTAGATGCTCAGGTAGGTAGATGTTCAGGTAGGTAGGTGCTCAGGTAGGTAGGTGCTCAGGTAGGTAGGTGCTCAGGTAGGTAGGTGCTCAGGTAGGTGGTGCTCAGGTAGGTAGGTGCTCAGGTAGGTAGATGCTCAGGTAGGTAGATGCTCAGGTAGGTAGGTGCTCAGGTGGGTGGTGCTCAGGTGGTTCGTTCTTAATTACGGAAGGTATCAAACAGTCTCTTCTATACATCCGTCACTCTTGAAATTAGTTCTGACGAAGGTAATTCCATCGATCTTGTCTCCGGGGTTGGCTGCTGAAGGAGTAGGGAGGTGTGGGAGAGGGAGGTGGGTGAGGTGTAGGGGTGGGTAAAGGATAGAATGGTGGGGTGGGTAGAGGAAAGGGAGGTGGGGTGATGTGGGGGAGGTTGTGGTTGTGAGGGTGGGGAGGAGTTTGAAGTGGAGAATGCAGGGGTGGGGTGTTGTGGGTGTGGGTAGGAAGGAGAATGTTGGGTAAGGTATAGGATAGAGGGAAGAGGAGGGGGAGGAGGAGGCAATGATGACATATACTTGGTCTGGGATTATAGGGATCGATGTTGAGCGAGTCGAGGTGGTGTGTGTGTGTGTGTGTGTGTGTGTGTGTGTGTGTGTGTGTGTTCTCACTTTAACGCCCTATATGTCGCTCTCTCTCTCTCTCTCTCTCTCTCTCTCTCTCTCTCTCTCTCTCTCTCTCTCTCTCTCTCTCTCTCTCCCCGCCATACTACACCCTCTCCTCTCTCACTCCCCACAACACCCCCTTCCACCTCCTCTCCTCCCCCCCTTTCCCCCCTTCTCACTCCTACCTTCCCGTACACTACACCTACTCCACTACTTCCCACATTCATCCTTACTCCCCCCATAAAGGCTTAATCACGGGGCTACTCTAAACAAACAATGGATTCTTGAAGCTCGAAAATGAAACCTGAGAATTGGACGTATGAATCGATCTGACATTGATTGAAGTTCCCATTCCTTCAGACGTCGACCAAATATTTGATGATCTTTTTCTCTCTATAGATGACTCTTATTGATCTGGTGTCTGGGGGTATATAAGGCAGAGTCTAATATCAGGATTAGTATAGGTGTATGTGTTTGTTTATAATGAGTGTGTGAAATATTTGACCTTACCTTACCTTACCATACCTTCCCTTACCTCGCCTCACCTCACCTCACCTCACCTTACCATACCTTACCATACCTTCCCTTACCTTACCTCACCTCACCTCACCTCACCTCACTTCACTTCACCTTACCATACCTTACCTTACCTTACCTTGCCTTGCCTCACCTCACCTCACCTCACCTTACCTTACCTTACCTTACCTTACCTTACCTTACCTAACCAAACCAAACCACCCGGGGGCAGAGTCTTACATCTCCTTGACACTTAACCAAACCTACACTCAGACAAGGGGGTAAAAAAGGGTCATTATTATTCTCACAGGACAATTAAAGTGAATTATTCTACGTTAAAGTGTCGAATTCGCTGACGTATGAGGGGGGGTCTGTCGCATGTGTAATAAGTCTAAGGGTGGGGGTGTGGTGGTGTGTCAGGGGGGTGTGGTGGTGTGTCAGGGGGGTGTGGTGGTGTGTCAGGGGGTTGAGGCGTGTCAGGGAGAGATTGTGGAGGCGTCAGTTCGAAGCAGTTGGAGAGGTTAGTGACTCTGTGGGCAGGGCTTGGAGATTCTGTGTGTGTGTGTGTGTGTGTGTGTGTGTGTGTGTAGGGGGGGGGGGTGGTAGAGGGAGGGGCAGTAGCATCAGGGTTTGTTGAGTGGCACATTAGGAATAATTGAGTGAAGGACTTATGTGTTCTCTCCCCTCAGCTGCATGTGTCGTCCCCACCTCCACCACCATGCACTCCTTCTATCCCCCCCCCCCCTCCTCCCTTACCCCCTTACCCCCTCCCCCCGTTCTTGTCTCCTGAGTACATCATCAAAAAATCCAAAACAATCTTTTTTTTAGTGTGGCATTTTGTACTGTCATAATTATGCAATGTAGTTTTATCCTGCTAACCAGTCATAGTGTAATGTGGCTTCACGTATCCTCCTCTGGCCTCTCGTGTCCTCCTCTGGCCTCTCATATCTCCTCTCTACCCTCTCGTGTCCTCTTCCGATCACTGGCCTCATCATGAATACAAACCCGTAAACCTGAGTAAGAGCGTCGCCCAAAAAAAAAGATTAATTAATGCCCAGGTAATTGACCCCTTCTGAGGATCTTGCATAAATATTTTCGAACACAATTTGGCGCCACCTTTCACAGTAGCCAGTCTCCAGGAATCCATTGATTTAGGATCCAATAGGTTATAGAATTCAAGGTGCGTGGCCACTACAAATTAATTCATGTAACTTAGGTATTTGAAGATGGTTTGATGTTGTGGCTTCGGTGTCGGGTCGGGTCGGGTCGTGTCGTGTCGTGTCGGGTCGGGTCGTGTCAGGTCGTGTCGGGTCGTGTGTCGTATCTCGTGTCGTGTTGTATTAGAAAAGGATTATATTAAGCCAAGGATGTTTGAGTATGCTCTTATCTCGTTGTTGTTTTGTAGTTGTTATCTAATTGTAAACTATCATTAAATAAATAACTTGAGTTGAAACGTTGGTGATCGAGGCCGCCCTTAACGGTATATGATTGGACGAGCTACGTAATACTTGACCTCACAGACACATAATACTTGACCTCACAGATACGTAATACTTGACCTCACCGATACATAATACTTGACCTCACCGATACATAAAACTTGACCTCACAGATACATAATACTTGACCTCACAGACACATAATACTTGACCTCACCGATACTTAATACTTGACCTCACCGATACTTAATACTTGACCTCACAGACACATAATACTTGACCTCACAGATACATAATACTTGACCTCACAGATACATAATACTTGACCTCACAGATACGTAATACTTGACCTCACAGATACATAATACTTGACCTCACAGACACATAATACTTGACCTCACAGATACATAATACTTGACCTCACAGATACATAATACTTGACCTCACAGATACATAATACTTGACCTCACAGATACATAATACTTCACCTCACAGATACGTAATACTTGACCTCACCGATACATAATACTTGACCTCACCGATACATAATACTTGACCTCACAGATACATAATACTTGACCTCACCGACACATAATACTTGACCTCACAGATACGTAATACTTGACCTCACCGATACATAATACTTGACCTCACAGATACATAATACTTGACCTCACCGATACATAATACTTGACCTCACAGATACGTAATACTTGACCTCACCGATACATAATACTTGACCTCACAGATACATAATACTTGACCTCACAGATTCATAATACTTGACCTCACAGATACATAATACTTGACCTCACAGATTCATAATACTTGACCTCACAGATACATAATACTTGACCTCACCGATTGACAGTATATACTTGACCTCACAGATACATAATACTTGACCTCACAGATTCATAATACTTGACCTCACAGATACATAATACTTGACCTCACCGATACATAATACTTGACCTCACAGATACATAATACTTGACCTCACCGATACATAATACTTGACCTCACAGATACATAATACTTGACCTCACCAATACATCACAATCGCTCCTTAACAATCGGGAAATGAAAGAATCACAAATTTCTTACAATTTGACCCGGAAGAAAAAATTATTACCTACTAATTATCGAATTTTGAGGGTAATTAACCTCGTGAAATTAAATCGCGTTACCCACTTGATTGTTACCCTCTACGTGACCGATAATCTATAGTGTAATATTAGGGTGTGGGCTCTTCCTCCTCCTCCTCCTCTTCTTTCTTCTTCTTCCCTTCCTCCTCTTCCTCCTCCTCCTCCTCCTCCTCCTCCTCCTCCTCCTCCTGCACTCTATTTCCGGCACATATTCTTTGGCCTTTGTTGAGCGCAGCAAAACCTTGGTAAATATTTCAGTGCTTCGCCATGTGCTTGAATATTTCATCTTAGTGCTCTTACGATACCCTTTGAGTGTTGTGGTCGGTGGGGGTGGGTGATGGTGAGTGAGAGAGAGGGGAGGGGGGGTGATGGTGGGTGAGAGAGAGGGGGAGGGGGGGTGATGGTGGGTGAGAGAGAGGGGAGGGGGGGTGATGGTGGGTGAGAGAGAGGGGAGGGGGGGTGATGGTGGGTGAGAGGGAGGGAGGCGAGGGGGGGGGGGCTTCTGACATAGGTGAACATTGAGTGGTCAAGAGGCAATTTTTTCTCAAGGAAGTGATACAATACCTGTTGCTGCACTGACTTAACCGGATCAGAGATATTTTTGAGGTTTTTCGTAATTTTTTTTTGTATTTTGAGGAGTGAATTTTCGGGGTAATTCCCATGTGTGTGTGTGTGTGTGTGAGCTGTGAGGTGAAGGTCGTGACTCGTGCCTGGCAAGAGGAGGAGGACAGAAGGAGGAGGAAGAGGAGGAGGAGGAGGAAGAGGTGGAGGTGGAAGAGGAGCACCACTACTACACTATATTTAGAAGTGTCTTAAGAGGTGTGTGGGTGTAGAGGCTGGCTGGGTCGATGTTATTTGAGTTACTCTTTTTATTTATTGTATTTTGTTCGTACAGTGAAGCTTGACGTTACCTGGTCACGACACTCACCTGTTGTTACTGTTGCTACGAGTACTACTGTTGTTGTTGAATACTACTAATGCTGTTTCTGTTGTTGTTGATGTTATTGTTGTTAAATACCACTGTTGTTGTTGTTAAATACTACTACTACTGTTATCACTGTTGCTAATTATGTTATCACTGCATAAATAATGTAATCATATGATATCTCTGTTGCTGTTGCGCCCCTGTACTTGTTATCACCTTCCATCTTCCTGTTTACTAATGCCTATAGTCCACCCTTATGTTGATTCAGTATAGTGTGTGTGTGTGTGTGTGTGTGTGTGTGTGTGTGTGTGTGTGTTAGTAGTAGTAGTAGTAGTAGTAGTAGTAGTAGTAGTAGTGTACAAGTGCGTGTGTGTGCGTGCGTTGTTGTGTGTGGTAGCAGAGTGCAGTAAGAAAGCATTATTTAGCCAGTGCAGAAGGTCAAGAGTTCGATTCCTGACCAATGAGGAGAGAATTGAGTTACATCCTGTGTCCTAAGCCAGCCAGCCAGCCCAAGTGTATGCTGCAGTCGGTATAGTCAAGTAAGTGCATAGTTGAGTGGCTGTTGAAGGTGATCGAAGTGTAAGTCAATGAGCTATAGTATAATGTCAAAGGAGAGGGGAAGATGACTCAGTGTGTGTGTGTGTGTGTGTGTGTGTGTGTGTGTATCGACCGCCATACTAAACGGGATTTCCAATTTTAGAGTCGCGTCTCGCTTCAGGGATTATGTATTTATCACTAGTGTAATATTCGGTGCCGCAAGAGCTCTTACTGTTGACCCCGGTATACACACTCAAGTTTACCAACCATACAGCTCCTAATACACCCTCAAGCTTACCAACCATACAGCTCCTAACACACCCTCAAGCTTACCAACCATACAGCTCCTAACACACCCTCAAGCTTACCAACCATACGGCTTCTAATACACCCTCAAGCTTACCAACCATACAGCTCCTAACACACCCTCAAGCTTACCAACCATACAGCTCCTAAAACACTTTCAAGCTTACTAACCATACAGCTTCTAATACACCCTCAAGCTTATCAACCATACAGCTCCTAACACACCCTCAAGCTTACCAACCACACAGCTAACACACCCTCAAGCTTACCCTGAATTTTTACACTCGATTACCTTATTGATGGTCGTAATTATTTTTACCTGTTCATAAAGGTGTGTCCACAAATCCCTCCCCCCCCCTCCCCCTCAAGGTGACAGGTCGAGGATAACTTGTTAATTCGTCGTCGTCATCAGGTTAATTTTGTTAATTCGTTATCAAGTTAGTTTTGTTAATTCATCATCATCACATTATGTTAATCTGTCGCAGGATAAAGGGTTTCTCTACAATCCTCCACAGTCTTGAACTTTCCTACCCAGACAGTGTCCCCAAACGTCAAAATTTTACCTTAAATGTACCCAAGTTTCTTCATGGGGGGGGTCATATCTAATGGAAATTCCTATGTAAATAAACTCCGATAAGATGCTGAGGGATTATTTAGTATTAGTGTTAGTATTAAATGTTTAAAAATACTTTCTTACTATCAAATTGGAAACAGCATAAGGTGATAATTGATGTAAATATTGAAAGATTTATTTTAAGTTCCCACGTGATGGAATTTGTTGAAAAGAATCATTTTTTTTTTTTTTTTTTTTTTTTGTAGTTATGAACGATATTTGGTTATGATGCAAAGAAAGTCCGGAGTTTAATACGTAAATATGCACTCCTAAAATACACATTCCAAAAATACACACTCCAAAAAAGTTTAATACACACTCCAAAAAAATATCTGTACGGGAGGTGATCAATAAATTTCAAAATGAACACTACGACTCGTATTGTCTCAGTAGAGTTATCAAAATCCTTCATCCGTTGTGTCATATTACCCCACACAAAATCGTCCAGATACTTTTTTTTTTTTTTGGAGCTAGTGGTTGTGGTAATACTCAGTGGTTCCTCAACATGTTAGGGTTATGGTCCACAGACAGACATACCAAGAGTCTGGTTAGTCCCAGCAGCCAGGGAGCGAGAGACGAACCCCAGGAGTCACCTCAGGGGGTAAACTGTGTACCTTGGTTAGGTTTTAGGCGTAATGATATCAGTCCTAAAAGGTCCCTCAACCCGACTTAACCTAACCTCATCTAATCCAACCTCTCCTAACACCTAACCTCACCTAATCCAACCTTTCCTAACACCTAACCTCATCTAATCCAACCTTTCCTAACACGTAACCTCACCTAATCCAACCTCTCCTAACACCTAACCTCACCTAATCCAACCTTTCCTAACACCTAACCTCACCTAATCCAACCTTTCCTAACACGTATCCTCACCTAATCCAACCTTTCCTAACACCTAACCTCACCTAATCCAACCTTTCCTAACACCTAACCTCACCTAATCCAACCTCTCCTAACACCTAACCTCACCTAATCCAACCTTTCCTAACACCTAACCTCATCTAATCCAACCTCTCCTAACACCTAACCTCACCTAATCCAACCTTTCCTAACACCTAACCTAACCCCTTCTAACACCTAACCTAAACACTGGGTCCCAATGTTAAAGAATAAGTTAATATTAATTTTCTTATAGATTGTCAAGCTTATAGGAATGGGGTACATTTTTGACCAGGTATTCCTGTGTCTGTCTGTGTGTCTGTCTGTGTGTCTGTCTGTCTGTCTGTCTTCTTTACCTGTTTTATTTATTACTGAGGATCCATTAGTGAAATAGAAAGGTAATGTAGTGTAACTTTTTGGGCTATTAAATAATATATCTAAACGTCTTGGTCCCCCATGTGTGTGTGTGTGTGTGTGTGTACAGTATTCAAGTCCCCAGTTAAACATAGAGACTTGTTTACACTCAGTCTAATAGTAGTAAGAGTCACTGTAGTGGCCTTGAGCGTTTTCCTGGCTGCCTGGTGCTCGGGAAGTTGGATCTAAAATTAGCGAAGTAAAGTAAGATTTCCATTGATTGCCAGCCGCCAGACTAATTAAGGAGGTAAGTGCTAAACAGACCGGTAAATGATCAAGGTGTATAGAAGAGGTTTGGTGGTGATAGTGACATGTGGGATGGTGGTGATAGTGACATGTGGGATGGTGGTGGTGATAGTGAGTGACGTGGGATGATAGTGGTGGTGATAGTGAGTGACGTGGGATGATAGTGGTGGTGGTGATAGTGAGTGACATGGGATGATAGTGGTGGTGGTGATAGTGAGTGACATGGGATGATAGTGGTGGTGGTGATAGTGACATGTGGGATGGTGGTGGTGATAGTGAGTGACATGGGATGATGGTGGTGGTGGTGATAGTGAGTGACATGGGATGATAGTGGTGGTGGTGATAGTGAGTGACATGGGATGATAGTGGTGGTGGTGATAGTGAGTGACATGGGATGATAGTGGTGGTGGTGATAGTGACATGTGGGATGGTGGTGGTGATAGTGAGTGACGTGGGATGATAGTGGTGGTGATAGTGAGTGACGTGGGATGATAGTGGTGGTGGTGATAGTGAGTGACATGGGATGATAGTGGTGGTGGTGATAGTGAGTGACATGGGATGATAGTGGTGGTGGTGATAGTGAGTTAGTGACATAGGATAGTGGTGATGGGTGATAGTGAGGGGTGGAGCCTGACACCTCCCTCCTGCTAGTCAACACACCTGTTACACACCTCACCATTGTTTTTCTGTGTGTCGTTGATTTTATTTATACCGGCAGGTGTGTGTGTGGGCGTGTGGGCGTGTACAGTAGCTAACACATGAACACATTACCAGATATAAACAAAAGACTCACGTGAGGCGGAACCCAGCAGCAACGCCCACCCACCTCTATTGACTTGGCTCCCCCGTGCTGAAAAATCCACTTATTGATTACCTGTTGATTAATGATGTAATGAATCTGATGAACAGGTGGGAGGGGGGGGTGTTTATCATTCTTGTTTGTATACAACTATCATGGTGTTGTTTACGAGTGACTTATTGCTGTAGGTGAGGAGGGAGGGAGGGGGGGGTAAGTGGGTCTTGATGGGTGACTTGTTGTTGTTGAAAGTTAGGTGTAGGTGTAGTGAAGGGTGGTGGAGGGTGGTGGTGGTGTAAGGTAGTGGAGGGTGGTGGTGGTGGTGGTGTAAGGTAGTGTGGTGGTGGAGGGTGGTGGTGGTGTAAGGTAGTGTGGTGGTGGTGTGTCCCGGTGAGAAGGTCTAGACCCTCCCCACTTCACTTCCTGGTTTTTGACACAATATTATGAGCATGTTAAGTCTACCAACACACACTCACACAACCGTCTGCTGTTGGTTAGGTTAGTTTAGGGTTAGGTTAAGTTAAGTTCATATTCCTGACACACTTCTGCACATACTGGCGAAATAGTATGGTAATCTCTCTCTCTCTCTCTCTCTCTCTCTCTCTCTCTCTCTCTCTCTCTCTCTCTCTCTCTCTCTCTCTCTCTCTCTCTCTCTCTCTCTCTCTCTCTCTCTCCTGTATGCCTATCAATAACACCTCACGACCCTAATAAATTACTAGAAATTACTTGAAAATATTATGGACCTCAGACAGGCAGATATACAGTATTGATAAATTATTAGAAGATCAGTCTAGTATGGATTAATGATAAGGGGGGCTGGAGGCTTATAGATCTGGGTATAGGAGGCTGGAGGCTTATAGATCTGGGTGTAGGAGGCTGGAGGCTTATAGATCTGGGTATAGGAGGCTGGAGGCTTATAGATCTGGGTATAGGAGGCTGGAGGCTTATAGATCTGGGTATAGGAGGCTGGAGGCTTATAGATCTGGGTGTAGGAGGCTGGAGGCTTATAGATCTGGGTGTAGGAGGCTGGAGGCTTATAGATCTGGGTGTAGGAGGCTAGAGGTGTATACTGTAGGTGTATTGAGTGAACAAGCATCGCTTTTTTCTATATATGCGTAGCTGAATGTCTATAGGTTAATGTATAGAGGATTGGAGGGGGGAGGTGGAGGGGAGGGGGTGGAGGGGAAGGGGTGGAGGGGAGGGGGTGGAGGGTAGGGGGGAATGAAACGACCTCTCAAATTCCACAATAGAAAGTCACATCCGCTAACAGTCTCTTTGATATAGAGACAACGAGAAGGTCAACTATGATTCATGAGGACATAAACACTTGTTACTGTGGTGTGGTGGGAGGTGTGATGTGATGTGGTGGGGTGTGGTGTGGTGGGAGGTATTGTGTGTGTGTTTTTTTGTGTTGTGTGTGTGTGTTGATGTGATAAAATTCAAGTGTTGTTTTCAGTCACAAAACACAAACTTGACAATGTTGAAGTTGACGTCACAAATACACAGGGTAATGATAATTGTGTTGATAGTCACACACACACACACACAGGTGAGACTACTGACACGGCATTATAAAGTGTAGGCAGGGAAAGTCAATCAGGGTGTGTGTGTGTGTGTGTGGGGTCACAGCCTGGGACGTGCCTCACAGTAGACGGGGCGGGTTAAGTCCTCTACACGGGGCACCTCAGTGATGGTAATGGTCCCCCCTTCACCGCCTTCTTCACCCTCCCCCTTGCTTAAGTCCCACCGTGTTGCCTGGACACCATCGCCGCATGCACAAACAACATCTAGTGATCACCTTAAGATTCCTGTCACACCTCGTCCCTCACTCCCTCACACAGCATAGGGATTAGCCACCAATCGCCGACGTAAGCTATCCTAACCAAACCTAACCAGATCACACCAAATCATACCTAACCAGACCCAACCTAACCCAAAACAAACCAAGCTAAACCTAATCCAACCAGACAAAACCAAACATAACCCAACCAAACCTAACCAGACCCAAACTCAACTCAATCCAGACCAAACCTAACCTAATCCAACCAAACCTAACCCGACCCAACTCAACTCAATCCAGACCAAACTAAACATAACCCAACCAGACCAGACGTAGTCAAACCTAACCTAACCAAGTCTAACCTAACTAAACACAGCATGAAGGTACAGCATGGTAATACAACATTTAATCACAGCATGGAACCACAGCATGAAAACAAACATTGAAACACACTTAAAACAGCGTACAAACACAGCATACAATCACAGCATAAATTACAGCATACAAACACAGCAAACAAACACATCATACAGACACACCAAACAAACACAGCATTAAACAGCAGTAAACAGCAATAAAACACACCATGAAAACGGCATTAAACAGCTTAAAAACAGCATTAAAACACAGCAAACAAACATTATTATCGGCAACAACAGAGCGGGCGGCCAGGGAGGAAAATTTCTTATCTACCCGCTAATGTCCCTGTTGGTGCCCTGATAAGTTAATAATAATAATAATAATAATTAACGGTTTATTGAAAAAGTTCTGGAGCCCGAAGACTGAAAACATACATTGGACATAAATGACTTATTACATACATTGGTGGTTTAACAAAAGCCTTCATTAGAGAAAGGTAAAGGAACATACAGTGAACATACAGATTAATGTAGGTGTTGAACAGCAAACTCGTAGTGTAGTAACTCCCTCCCAGATGGTGTTATGAGGGACCTGACGTGGTGTAGTAACTCCCTCACAGTTGGTGTTATGAGGGGCCTGACGTGGTGTAGTAATTCCCTCACAGATGGTGTTATGAGGGGCCTGACGTGATGCTGTAGCAACTCATTCACTACATGGTGTCGTAGCATCATGGGGACACCACGTGGTCTGGTGTGGTCCCGGGCCTCCCTATCGTGGACGGATTAACACATAGCTGGTGTTGTCGAGTCTCAGGGCCAGTTATCATTGGGTACTCAACTGTTACTGTTGAGTTGTTTTTCACTGATTTAAGCACTGCTCAACACTGTTCACCACTGTTCAACACTGGTTCCATTCCTTTCCTAAATGAAATAGTAACTTCTGGCGAGAACTTGTCGATATTCCGGTGGGGAGGAGGGTTCAGGGGAGGGAGTTGGTATGGGCCAACATAATGTGTGTGTGTGTGTGTGTGTGTGTGTGTTACCTTCATGTGCACCAATTTACATTTCAACAGATGTCGTATTTTAAAGCACAAATTAACTTACAGAAAATAATTATTATAAAAATCATATATTAGTGATTAAAATATATATATATATATATATATATATATATATATATATATATATATATATATATATATATTATATATATATATATATATATATATATATATATATATATATATATATATATATATATATATATATACATACAGTATATATATATATATATTTTTTTATGCTTAAGATTATATAATTATTAGATTTTATTTTTTTAGTATTTTTTTCCTCTGAATATATTAGTTTGGAGAGTTTATTCAGTTTATTTATTTATTTACTTATTTATTTATTGATGTGAGTATTTTCGTAGGGAGAGTTATAGAATAGTGTTTAGTAGAGAGTTAAAGGTGTGGTGTTGGGTAAGCCTGAGTCTGTGTGTGTACGTGAGTGGCTGTGTGTGTCTCCAGGTAAAAATAAGAGGATGGGGGGGTGGAAGAGAGGTGGAGGGGAGGGGGGGATGGAGAGAAGAATGGACAGGAAGAGTAGGTGATAGAGGGAAGAATGGCCAGGGGGGGGGGGGATGGGGGGAAGAAGGAACAGGAGGAGGAGGAGAGGAACGAGGATGAAGAAGTAGTAAAATAACCTACTGATTTAACTTTGCTCTAGGTATAGTTATGATAAGACCCGTATGATCGACCGTGTGTGTGTCCTGACACGTGTACGTAGCGTGATAGACGGATACATACAGAACACGATAAGATGCCTACATGTGTTTTATTGTATGTCTGTTTAGCACTTCAGGTATGTCTATTTAGCTCTTTAGGGCATGTCTATTTAGCTCTTTAGGGTATGTCTATTTAGCTCTTTAGGGTATGTCTATTTAGCTCTTTAGGGTATGTCTATTTAGCTCTTTAGGGCATGTCTATTTAGCTCTTTAGGGTATGTCTATTTAGCTCTTTAGGGTATGTCTATTTAGCACTTTTTAGGTACCTTACCCTTCACTACTAGACCTCCCACACTATTGTACAGAAGGCGAGATCCTGGGTGTGGTCGGTGTGGTGTAGTGTGGTGTAGTGTGGTGGGTGTGGTGTAGTGTGGTCGGTGTGGTGTAGTGTGGTGTAGTGTGGTGGGTGTGGTGTAGTGTGGTCGGTGTGGTCGGTGTGGTGTAGTGTGGTGGGTGTGGTGTAGTGTGGTGTAGTGTGGTGGGTGTGGTCGGTGTGGCTGACTGCGTGTGCGTTGAGTCCCTACGGTGACCATACATACACTCATGTTGTTGACCTCAAGGGTTCATTCTAGGGGTTCAGAGGTGACGTAAGTATTGATATTAACGCTCAAGGGTTCATTCTAAGGGTGACGTTGTACATATACCCACTTGTAACACTTGAGGGATCACTTCACGGGTGACCTACGTAGATACACTTGACACTTGAGGGTTGAGAAGTGTCATGGAGTTGTTTGAGAGGAGATAAATATATTGATTTGTTTACTGTTTTGTTTATTAGTCTCTCTCTCTCTCTCTCTCTCTCTCTCTCTCTCTCTCTCTCTCTCTCTCTCTCTCTCTCTCTCTCGGTGTTGTGGCATCGGCTAGGTGTTATCAGTCACGGAGATAAGATACGGCGTGATGTAACATGTTATTTCCCCCATGGGTTATGTGTTCTCCAGACTCAGTATCAGTTAACGGGAAAACGTACCGGGATGATAACAAATTATTATCTACGTGTATAAAGGTTTACCACTTTTGATAACGCTTAGGTATACAGTCTAGTGGTCCCCTGTAGCTACTGGTACACGGCCACCTAACCTAACCTACCCTAACGTAACGTAACCTAACATAACATAACATAAGTTCACCTAACCTAACATAACGTAGTTCCATATAACCTAACCTTACCTAATCTAAACCTATCTTCACCTAACTTAACCTAACCATAAAATAACTTCACCTAACCTAACCTAAACCTATCTTAACCTAACCTAACCTAACCATACTCCAAGTACTGTATGTGGTATAAAAATCGATTCTCAGTATATACATGACTGATGCCTCTTATCTATAAATCATATATACATTACGTCTATACCAAGAACTAACTCCTATAACATTCATCCATGTTTATAGGAGTCATATAATGTTTATATACTCGTATGTTGTTATAATATGTTGCTATAAAATGTGTGGTATGCGTGTTCAGTCCTTCAGAGGTGTTAAAATATTTATATATATTATGTGGGTGTTTTAAAGCTTCCGTGTTAGTGAGTAATATTGTCATTGTTGATGGTAGTGGTGTGGGTGGTGTGGGTGGTAGTGGTGTGGGTGGTAGTGGTGTGGGTGTGGGTGGTAGTGGTGGTGTGGGTGGTAGTGGTAGTGGTGTGGGTGTGGGTGGTAGTGGTGGTGTGGGTGGTAGTGGTGGTGTGGGTGTTAGTGGTGTTGTGGGTGGTAGTGGTGTGGGTGGTAGTGGTGTGGGTGTGGGTGGTGTGGGTGATAGTGGTGTGGGTGTGGGTGGTGTGGGTGGTAGTGGTGTGGGTGGTAGTGGTGGTGTGGGTGGTAGTGGTGATTGTGATAGTTGTGGTTGGTGATGGTGGTTGTAATCATGGTGAGATGGTAGTTGTGGTGTTACAGGTAGCAAGACGTACAGGTGAGGTAGTGTGATGGTAATGGTGGTAATTGTGGTGATATACAGGTAACAACAATCTTACAGTACAGGTGAGGTAATGGTGGTGGTGGTGGTGGTGGTGGTTCACACTCAGTAAATTACTCTGAAGGTGAAAATCCTCTGGTGGTATAAGGTGGCCTGGATGACTCGATTTAATTGTCCTACATTCACCGATTTAACAGATTTTTCTTCAGTAGCATTTCATGGCGAGACCCTACAAGCTTAATACATCGTTAGGTTAGGTTAGTTTAGGTTAGGTTAGTTTAGGTTAGGTTAGTTTAAATACATCATTAGGTTAAGAAATATATTTTTTATTAACTCGACAGGAGAAAAAATACATTTTATAACAAGATTAAAAAATATAACTTGATATTTTCCTTCTAGATTTTTTTTTTTTTTTTTTTTGAGCAGCTGAGAGGGGAGGGAGGGGGAGGGGGAGGGGAGGTGAGGGGTGGGAAGAGGGGGGGGGGACTAGTCTACCAAGTTAACACAGGTGAGTATCAGTGTCAACAATAAGAAGAGCGGACAAGACAACTCCCTTTAATGTAGTGTCTGAAGAATTTATTCGCGACTTGACAGTATTGACAAGAGTTATACACGCAACAGACTGAGGGGAAAATCCATAGTCAGTCGTACACACACACCCACACACTCACCCACCCACACACTCTAGTCGATACATTTACCTCACAGGTACTTGACAACGTGGCTGATTGGTCCATTAACTTCTGCACCATTTAGGAAGTGACTTGGCTAATTCCCGGTATGAGACATTTGTTGTGGTGCGGCTCTTAACATGGCGACCACATGACACACAAGGCCAGTAATGTGGGTAGTCAGTAAGTCAGTCGAGCTGCGTGAAAGCCACATGAATAATTTAGGAATGATTCAAGCCCTACGTCTGGAATCGATTAGTAATGTCAGTTTGGCTGGATTCTTTTGTTTATTACCCAGTAACACCCTCAGCGGCTACAGTGAAGGGAAAACGGTGCCTGTACGAGTACCTGTGTAACTTACCTGTACACCTGTATACCTGTACCCTCTCTGTGAACTAAGGGGTGGGGTGTATGATAAGGCTGCCTCACCCTACACGTACAGTAAGATCAACAACTTGACACATATCAGTATCCAAGATTAGCTGAGCACTTAAGGACAATGGGAACCCTTTTAACATGACGTAATTAACCGCTGGCAACTACCGACAAAAGGTGACCTTTACCCGGCATTAAGGGCTCTACACTTCATCAACTTCGCGTCCGTTTGTCCGTTCGTCAGGAAACCAGCCAGACAGGAAGTCAGTCAGTCAGTCAGTAAACCAAGTCAACCAGTGTGTCAGTCAGTCAGAAAAAGCGTGCATGGAGCTGTCTAACGCAGGTGAAAAGTACGGGTATAGGTGTGGGCGTCGCCTCGCACCATTAGCAAGTGTTAAGAAGCAAAAGAAGGAGAAGCATTATCATAGAAAGCTGCGGCCATCGTCACCGCCTCATTAAGAGTCCATACATTACTATCGTCCACCAGCCCCCCCCCCTCCTCCCCTCTCTCCCCCCTCCCTCCCCTTCACCCCCCCCCCCCGGCCCGTGAATTTAAGGTCAAGCTGATATTGGCAAGAGTACTTTTTTTTTAATTCCTCAATGTGGAACCTTATCTAACCTAACGTAACCTAACCTAATCTAACCTAGCGTGACCTAACGTGACCTAACTTGACCTAACGTGACCTGTCATTTGTGGGTGCAGCAGATTATGACACATCACCATCGAGTTATGGTTAGATGATATTACTGCCCGCTGGTTCACAGAGTACGTAATGGTACCCGACCCTACTCGAACCGACCCGAACCCGAATCCAACCCGACCTCAACCCAACCCGAACCGAACCCAAACCCAACCCGAACCGAACCCAAACCCAACCCGAACCGAACCGAACCATGGATGCTAATTGTTGCTTGTCATAAAATGCCTTAGAGATGTGATGGCGTGGTGTGGTGTGAGGGATCAGTGTGGTGTGTGGGGTTTAATGTGGTATAAGGGGGAATCAATGTGGTATGAGGGGAGTCAATGTGGTATGAGGGGGGTCAGTGTGGTATGAGGGGGGTCAATGTGGTATGAGGGGAGTCAGTGGTGTGTGAGGAGTTAAAGGGGTCAGTTTGGGAAGGGGTCAATGAGGGGGACATGTTGGTGAGGGGTTAAATGGGTCATAGTGAGGTATGAGGGGAGGGGAAGGGGGGGGGGGACACTGTGGAAGGGCGTATCTCGGAAAGGTTGTTGATGAGGTGGTCTCAGAGGTTATGTGTCCCAAGGGCTTAGAAGTCCTCGTTATTTCCCCTCTCTCACCTGACCCACCTCCTCCTCTCCTCCCCTCTCTCACCTCCTCCCCTCTCTCACCTCTTCCCCTCTCTCACCTCCTCCCCTCTCTCACCTCCTCCCCTCTTTCACCTCACCACGCGTTTTAGCTTCGCCTCTCCCAGCGCCATTCTAGTTACCCAGCAGGAAGGAATGGAGGAAAGGAGTGGCAAAGTGGAAGAGAGAGAAGGAGGGGCAGAGGGGGAGGGGAGGTGTATAGGGGTGGATAGAGGAGAGGAAAGGGAGGGGCAGAGAGGGGAGAGGTGTAAGAGGGAGGAAGGGATGAGGGCAGAGTGAGATGGGAGGGAGGGGAGGGGAATAGGAGAAGGACATCCATCGTGTTGGAAGATTGACTCAACCTCTACTGTACACTCAGGTTCGCTTGGCTATGAGGCGCTATTTGAGTTCATTCATTTGTTATTCTTTTTTTTCTCATTTTTGGATCACGTGAAGAATCTCCTCCCGAGCTTTTCTCCTCCCCTTCCATCTCCTTTCTTCCCTTCCCATCTTTCCCCTTCTTCCTTCACACCTTCCCCCTCCCTTCCTACCTTTCCCATCTCTTCCTCCCCCCTTCCCTTGAATCTTAACCTCCTTCCCTCAACTTTCCCCCGTTCTCTCCACCCCTTCTACCCCCCCCCACCTTCCCCCCTCCCATCTTCCTCAGCATCGCCGTCATGCCGTAAGCCTTCAAACATCTCAAATTACATTCCACTCACCTCAAACTTTTCTCGGGTGTTCGCGGCGTCGTGACTCATACACCCTACCGCCGCCTCCTGCCGCTACCACTCCTTATATTGGCGCATTCCTACTCTCTTTTTTTTTTATTTGACCCCTTCCTTCCTTCCTTCCCTCCCTCCCTCCCTCCCTCCTTCCCTCCCTCCTTCCCTCCCTCCCTCCCTCCCTCCCTCCCTCCCTCCCTCCCTCCTTCCCCTTCACTCTCCTTTCTCCCTTCCTCTTCCCTCTTCTCTGTCCTTCCATTCTTCTTTTCTTCTCCTTACCCTTCCCTCGCTCTCTTCCCCCCCTTCCCCTCCTCAACTTTAATTACACACTAATGAGACCCCTTCCCCCCCCTCTCCCCCTCCCCAAGGATTTGTAAATTATCGGATTCACGTGTTAATTACCCCCCCCCCCACCCCACCCCACATCCCATCCCCAAGCTTGTTTCACCCAATTATATAACACCTTAACGCTACCTTGGGTGGTTAGGTTAGTGTTAGGTTAGGTTAGTGTTAGGTTAGGTTAGTGGTAGGTTAGGTTAGTGGTAGGTTAGGTTACATTAGTGTTAGGTTAGTGTTAGGTTAGGTTAGTGTTAGGTTAGGTTAGTGTTAGGTTAGGTTAGGTTAGGTTAGTGGTAGGTTAGGTTAGATTGGTGTTAGGTTAGTGTTAGGTTAGGTTAGATTAGTGTTAGGTTAGTGTTAGGTTAGGTTAGTGGTAGGTTAGTGTTAGGTTAGTGTTAGGTTAGGTTAGTGTTAGGTTAGGTTAGGTTAATAAGGTAAAAATAAGCTTCATTAAAACTTATAGCCTCCCAGTATAAAGTTAGGCAGTAAATTCCCCCGACCATTCTACAAAATCTGGGGCTGACGGTGAACTTTGTGGCGTTTCCCTCTGTTAGTTGAGAAACAGTGATAAAATACACCAGATGAGCAGCATGTGTGTATGTATGTATGTATGTGTATGTATGTATGTATGTGTGTGTGTGTGTGTGTGTGTGTGTGTGTGTGTGTGTGTGTGTGTGTGTGTATGTACCTAGCTCTATCTATCTATCTATCTGTCTGTCTGTCTGTCTGTCTGTCTGTGTGTGTGGGTGTGTATGTATGTATGTATGTATTCCGTTTATATATATATTTGGAAGGCTGTTGTCGCATGTGTGTTTTCAGTCAGTGATGTTGCATAAAATTTTCAAGGGGATGAGAAGCCTGACTGGTACCTCATACCACTGAGTCTCCTTGAAGTACTTCTGTATATTACCCCCGTGTGTTGTTGTAGTTACCAGTCTGGCTAGCCTAACCTAACCTAACCTGATCTGACCTGACCTGATCTGACCTGACCTGACCTGACCTGACCTAATCTAACCTAACCTAGTCGATCAATATTTGTCAATGGCAAAATTTCATTATTTCTAGGATAGTGGGATATTTTTACGTGCAGTTATATTTTTCTTTGGCATCAGTTAGGCATAGAGGCATAGTTAAGAATGCCCGGATTATGTATCTAGTGGGATATTTTTACGTTGTTGTATTCCTCTTTGGCATCAGTTAGGCATAGAGGCATAGTTAAGAATACCGGGATTATGTATCTAGTGGGATATTTTTACGTGCAGTTGTATTTAACGCATCAGTAGCCCAAATACAGGTACTGACCAGGTACTGTACCGTGTAAGACTACCTTCAGCGGGTCACCTTGTGTGGCATGTGCGTATTGTTAAAGGTATTACGTGACGCCCCCCCCCCCTGTATAGTGTCAACCTCTACGTGGTGACCTACAGTGTGCGTGTTACTCCCCTGTTTGTTAATGCAATGTGTGTGTGTGTGTGTGTGTGATTTTGCGTGGCTTCCGGAGAGAGAAACGTAGAAGAGAGAGACGTAGAAGAGAGAGACGTAGAAGAGAGAGAGAGAGAGAGAGAGAGAGAGAGAGAGAGAGAGAGAGAGAGAGAGAGAAATATAAAAGTAAGAGAGAAAGACGTAAAAGTGAGAGAGAGAGAGAGAGATTGGGGGGCGCGTGCCACGTGTATCAAGTGACCGCGTTATTGAAGTGCGTCACGCCTTGTAGGAGCTGACTCATGTCCACTTGTTATCGTCCTCAAGAAGGTAGTGTCTTCCTGCCTCAACCAGGTCACAGAAGAGACTTGATAACAAACCTGATAAGAAACCTGTTAGAAACCGGAACAGAGTCGTATTCTAACCGGGAGACATGATAACACCAGGAGACGAGGAGAAATTGCATGATGGATAAGGAGGCAAGTTTGGGCTCTCTAATGAGACAAATGATAAGATTCTTAACTCATACAGGACATAATGATCAGGACCCAGGAGTGTAGGGGGGTTAGGTTAGGTTAAGTTAAGTTAAGTTAGGTTAAGTTTGCGTTAGGGTGTTTAATCATGAGGTGTAACAAAAGAGGGAAGGAGACAGGGTTTAATCTTCAGGTGATCCCAAGATACTTATCACGAGTGTCTGCCTTAGTACACATCAATATGTCTATAATTAGATAAGACAAAGGATTGATTCGTTAAAGTTACAACCATCCAGCTGCGAAAGGTGGGAAAATCAATGGAGGTGGCGTGGTGAGAGCTTTGTGGAACCGTGACGTGTCCAGACGCTTTGTGATCGAGTGGATGGGTGGTGTGGGGCGATGGGGGGGTTGTAGGGGTGGATGTTGTGGGGAAGGGTGTGGATGGTGTATGGGAGGGTGGTTAGTGGTGGGTGGGAAGGGTAGGGTGGTTATTGGTGTGTGGGAGGGGGGGTTGTATTTGAGGGGTTGGGTGGTGTATGGGAGGGTGGTTAGTGGTGGGTGGGAAGGGTAGGGTGGTTATTGGTGGGTGGGAGGGGGGGTTGTATTTGAGGGGTTGGGTGGTGTATGGGAGGGTGGTTAGTGGTGGGTGGGAAGGGTAGGGTGGTTATTGGTGTGTGGGAGGGGGGGTGTGGGAGGGGGGGTGTATTTGAGGGGGTGGGTGGTGTAGGGGGAGGGGGTGTAGTGAATGCGTGAGTCAGTCCTGTTGGTGGCATAAATTGAGTGACGTGGATAATCAAGCACGATGGTTTGTTTTGATGTTGCGCGACCCTAAGGCCACCTGTCTAGTGTGTGTGTGTGTGTGTGGTGTTTGTTGTGTTTTAGTCGTGTTTTAAGACCGCTTTGATTGCTTCATGCGTCTACTAAGGCTTTATATACCGTGTGTTTGTTATATTTATGGAGCATTTAATTGGTTCACGTGTCCTAATGATTTATACCACGATCTATCTTGTTTTAAAAGAGCATTTGATATAGCTACTGCTCCTGTTGGTGTGAAGAGCATTTGATATAGCTACTGCTCCTGTTGGTGTGAAGAGCATTTGATATAGCTAATGCTCCTGTTGGTGTGAAGAGCGTTTGATATAGCTAATGCTCCTGTTGTTGTGAAGAGCATTTGATATAGCTAATGCTCCTGTTGGTGTGAAGAGCGTTTGATATAGCTAATGCTCCTGTTGGTGTGAAGAGCATTTGATATAGTTAATGCTCCTGTTGGTGTGAAGAGCGTTTGATATAGCTAATGCTCCTGTTGGTGTGAAGAGCATTTGATATAGCTACTGCTCCTGTTGGTGTGAAGAGCATTTGATATAGCTACTGCTCCTGTTGGTGTGAAGAGCGTTTGATATAGCTAATACTCCTGTTGGTGTGAAGAGCATTTGATATAGCTACTGCTCCTGTTGGTGTGAAGAGCGTTTGATATAGCTAATGCTCCTGTTGGTGTGAAGAGCATTTGATATAGCTACTGCTCCTGTTGGTGTGAAGAGCATTTGATATAGCTACTGCTCCTGTTGGTGTGAAGAGCATTTGATATAGCTAATGCTCCTGTTGGTGTGAAGAGCGTTTGATATAGCTAATGCTCCTGTTGGTGTGAAGAGCGTTTGATATAGCTAATGCTCCTGTTGGTGTGAAGAGCATTTGATATAGCTAATGCTCCTGTTGGTGTGAAGAGCATTTGATATAGCTAATGCTCCTGTTGGTGTAAAGAGCATTTGATATAACTACTGCTCCTGTTGGTGTGAAGAGCATTTGATATAGCTACTGCTCCTGTTGGTGTGAAGAGCATTTGATATAGCTAATGCTCCTGTTGGTGTGAAGAGCATTTGATATAGCTAATGCTCCTGTTGGTGTGAAGAGCATTTGATATAGCTAATGCTCCTGTTGGTGTGTGTGATTAGAGGATACTTATGTTGAATTATGGTTCCAGTTATAAACAGGAATATATTGTGAGTAATGGCTAGTGCTATTTGTGAACAGGGCTTGGAGTTAGAGAGGGCCAAGGAAGAAATCTTGAAATTAATGGAAGATCTATACAAATTTATCGAATGTTATGAAAAATGGCAGATGAAATTTTATGTGGACAAATGTAAAGTACTCAGTATAGGGGATGTAAACAGGGAAACCAGATACCAGATGAACAACGATGTTATTTAGAAATCCGACTGTGTGTGTGTGTGTGTGTGGGGTGATTAGATTGTTAAGGAAATAATCAATAACCAGACACATTATACATTACATTATACAATACATTATACATTACATTATACAATACATTATACATTACATTATACATTACCATAAAGTAAACATCACATTCTAAAAAAGATCCCTATTATATTATGTAATTACAATACAATACAATAGCTACATCCACAATAACAACACATACATACAAACAATACCGCCGCTATAAATAACCCCAGTAATTTATTGTACTCGTATAAGTATGCAGGGTAACAATGGCCATAAATCACCTTAAACACAGCAGGTAGTACATGTTGTTATACTGTGTTAAGCGAGTCATCATCTCCTACTGTGAGATACTAGGGGACTGAAAGATGTTAAAATGTGTTAAAAAGTGTTAAATGATGTTAAAAGGTGTTAAAAGGTGTTAAAAGTGTGATAGAAAGTGTTAAAAAGTGTTTCTTCTACTCGCCTGACTCCTTTATAGGGGGGTGTTTGTTGATGGTAGTGACCTTGTGATAGATGTATAGTGAGGTATTGTGCAAGTGCCGCTATTGTTATCCTTGTCGACGACCACATAAGTATGACGTGTATTTGTAAGCATTGTATGGGTTAGGTTAGCTTAGTTGAGGTGAGGTGAGGTGAGGTGAGGTGAGGTGAGGTTAGGTTAGGTTAGGTTAGGTTTTGGGGAGTCCCATTATGTTTTCCTGGTGTGTGTGGAGCAAATAGTCTCACATGAGTTGGATCCTTGTGCGTTCAGATGGTTAGGATTAGACTTTGGTGCGTTTAGATGGTTAGGATTAGACTTTGGTGCATTTAGATGGTTAGGATTCTGGTGCGTTCAGATGGTTAAGTTCCTGGTGGCTGTTGCGTTCAGATGGTTAAGATTCTGGTGGCTGGTGCGTTCAGATGGTTAAGATTCTGGTGCGTTAAAGTGAACAGGATACGGCTGCGTTCAGATAATTGGATCCTGATGTTTGTGAGATGGTCGGAATGTTTACATAAGCCGAATAGGTTTAAAAAAAAAAGAAAATCCTGCCATGAATGTGTACTGTAGTGAGTGTTTTAACTGAGTGGTCGTTATTAGGGGTTTAAAATGACGTGGGATATTATTATTATATTATTGTGGTTTTTGTTGTTATTATTGTACTTGTATCGTGGTTGTTGTTGTTAGTATCGTTGTTATATTGTTCAGTGCCCACAGTAATAACCGCAATCACTTAATGTTTATTTTACACCTCTCGACAGGCGCTAGTTGACCAGGCCTCCTCCTCCCCTGCTGCCTAGACACACTGGAGTGAACGACGCTCTCGGGGTAAGTAAAATTTTTCTGTTGTTTTGAGTCCATTAATATTTTCTTTTGTTTTTGTGTTTTTGTTTTATTATTGTTAATCGTATTTGTCACAGCCTCTACACCTTAGTGAGTATGTGGGGGTAGGTGAGGTGAGGTGTGGAGGTAAGGTGCGTGAAGGTAAGGTGAGGTGCGTGAAGGCGAGACAAGGTGAGGTGCGTGGAGGAGGAGAGAGCAGTGAGGTTACATACATACATCCTGTCCTCTCATCTAATAGAAACATCCACAGTAAAAAGGTAAACACTACCTCGTGTCCACAGGTATATAAACACATCACCTGAGGCAGAAAATGATCCCCACCTGTTGTTCTTTGGCACGAGAATAATATAAATTCTCAACCATCTAATATAAAACTCTTATACATCTGTTTTGGCGTGAGTACCTGTATGTATTTCAACCCTTACACCCTCTAATGATTTATATACAGAGATAATTATATATACATTCTTCACCATGTCATTTTCCTCTCGCTGATCCTGACCGACAGAATGATGAAGAAAGATGAGGAGAGGAAAGAGGAAAATTAAGGTAATGGAGAAGAAATTTGGTATAGTAGTTAAGGGAAGGAGAAGGGGGAAGGGGGGAAGGAGGGGGAAGGTAACGCAAACATATCCGCGAGTGTAAACATTGCGGAGGTTCAAGGTCACGTTGCTCTCTCTCTCTCTCTCTCTCTCTCTCTCTCTCTCTCTCTCTCTCTCTCTCTCTCTCAGTAAGATATTCTTCGCCTAAATCGCTACATAAACAATTTGGGTTTGGTTAGGTTAGGTGGCGTGTATTTAAAGCCTCTCTGTAGTACATATGTTGCCTGGCTGTGTCGTGTTGCTGTTAATAATTTATAAGACTAGAGAGAGAGAGAGAGAGAGAGAGAGAGAGTGTGTGTGTGTGTGTGTGTGTGTGTGTGTGTGTCGGAAGCGTTAAGAAGATAACACAATATTATTTCAAAACTTACTCCCCTTATTTCTCTTACCACCAACACAAACTTTCCTCGAGGCTTATAATAATCTCCTCTTTATAGTTCAGCAGTAAAGTCTAATACTGGTCTTATTCTTCCCCCTTACCCTTACCCCCTTACCCCCTTCCTCATCCCCCTCCCCTTTACCCCTCCCCTCCCCCAGGCTGCTCTGTTGGTGGAGGGTGAGTGAACTTATTATACTACAAGTAACACACACACACACACACACACACACACACGAGAACATAGGTATATTAGGATACAGACATATACGTACACAGGTATAAACGAATTCACATACAAACAATCAGGCACACGTACACAGGTACACCCCCCCCCCCCACACACACACAGGTCATTTATATTGTATTTACAGATGTTCACAATCCTGTACCGTTCCCGTAGTGACTGTTTGATATAACTCTGAAAGGTCTGGATGTATACAGTATATATGTTGACCCCTAGAGGTAAAATATAGTACAGGCCAACTTATCCTTACTTCTGGGATGGACAGTTAAGTTTGCCAAGGGAATCTCGAGATGCTGGGCTACGTTGACGTGGATTGATTATTATAGTATAGTCAACTCCTGTGTTGGTTAATACATGTTACTGTTGTTTGATTTATTGTCTTGATAAAGTATGAGGGATTGGCTGTTTTACATCGTGTGTGTGGCACTAAGTCCCATTGGAGCAACGTCACAAGTGGAGTTCCCCAAGGCTCAGTACTTGGACCATTATTGTTTATTATATACATAAACGACATAGATATCGGCATAGACAGCAACATAAGTAAATTTGCTGATGATACTAAAATAGGACGTGTTATCAAATCTGACGAGGACTCGGCAAAACTACAGGAGGATCTAAACAAATTTTTCGAATGGTCTGAAAAATGGCAGATGAAATTCAACATTGACAAATGTAAAGTACTCAGTATAGGAAATGTAAACAGGGAAACCAGATACCAGATGAACAACGATGCCATAGAGAAATCCGACTGCGAGAGAGATTTAGGAGTAATGATAAGTAGGAACCTTAAGCCAAGTAAACAATGTGTTTTTGCTCGTAACAAGGCTAATATAGTACTTGGGTTCATACAAAGGAGTGTTAGTTACAAGACTAGCGAGGTCATCCTAAAACTGTATCTTGCTCTTGTGAGACCACACCTGGATTACGCAGTCCAGTTCTGGTCACCGTATTACAGAATGGATATAGAATCCTTGGAAAGAATTCAGAGGAGAATGACAAGACTAATCCCGGGTATCAGGAACCTTGAGTATAGAGACAGGTTAAAGCATCTTAATTTGCACTCCCTTGAGAGACGTAGAGCGAGGGGCGACCTGATAGAGGTGTATAAATGGAAGGCAGGGCTAAACAAAGGGGACATTACAAAGGTACTCAAATTATCCAACCAGGAGCGAACTCGTAACAATGGTTTTAAATTGGACAAATTTAGATTTAGGCGTGAAATAGGTAAACACTGGTTTGGAAACAGAGTAGTGGATGAATGGAACAAGTTACCAAATATCATCATTAACTCGAATACGCTGAATTGCTTCAAACATAGGTTGGATGCTCATATGAGCAATAGGGGTTGGGTGTAAACGGGACTGCCCAGTATGGGCCAATAGGCCCGCTGCAGTTTCCTCCATTCTTATGTTCTTATGTGTGTGTGTGTGTGTGTGTGGGGATAAGCATCATGGTTTTATTTGGTGGGTTGACTAATGCGTCTTGAGTATGTGTGTGTGTATGTCAATGCTGGTGTTGTCATTCTCAAGAGGCACAGCTGTCTAGTCTTGAACACTACAGAGTGACATACATACATACATACATACATCCTTCTTTACATACATACATACATACATACTTAAATACATACAACGCACCACCTTGTCTCAATATAACCATTACAAATTATCATCGAAACGTCCGAATTATCACAAAGAAATTAATTATTAGCAACAAATATTAACAAAACATAAATTATTCAGTGTACATTTTCCTGACGAAGTGATTATTATTATTATTATTATTGGACGGGGGGTAAAGGGGGTTAGGGGGGTAAAGGGGGGTTGATGGGGAGGGGGGAAAGGGGGGTTGATGGAGAGGGGGGTAAAGGGGGGTTGATGGGGAGGGGGGTAAAGGGGGGTTGATGGAGAGGGGGTAAAGGGGGGTTGATGGGGAGGGGGTTGATGGAGAGGGGGGTAAAGGGGGGTTGGGGGAGGGGGTAAAGTGCATTAACCCTTAAGTAGGAAGGGTGGTTCACTCTGCTGGATAATATTGTCTCGCATTAACCGGGATAATATACCCAAGGATTAATCGAGATAGGCTTTTACAGCATCACTATCATCATCAATCATTATTATTATTATTATTATTATTATTATTATTAGTTAGTAGTAGTAGTAGTAGTAGTAGTAGTATTGTTGTTTACTATTGTTGTTTACAGCTGTATCTCTAAAAATACCTTAACGACCATCAACTACCACGGCTCTAATATATAACCACACATGTTCTTAGGTTGACATTTAAAGGTTACATAGATAATTTACGAAGCAGCCATTTTGATCTGTAGCCAAATCAACAGTCGGTCTTGTTTAATCTGCCACACTGTCGTTACTTGTGCCTTTGTGTCAATTGGGTTATGTTAGGTTAGTTTTGGTTAGGTTAGGTTTGGTTATGTTAGGTTAGTTTTGGTTTGGTTAGGTTAGGTTAGGTTTGGTTAGGTTTTGGTAGGTTAGGTTAGGTTAGTTAATGTGGTGTATTGGTGTATAGATAGATGGCTTTTATCTGTATGTAGGGAGAGGGGCAGGGGGTAGTGTTTGTGGGGGAGGAGTAGGGGGGAGTGGGAGGGGAGGGGTAATGGTGTGTGTGGGGGGGGAGGGGGATAGTATATACGTGCGACCATGTGTGTGTGTGTGTGTGTGTGTGTGTCCCTGTTTGTGGATGTGTGTTAACGTCGTAGATTGAGACGATAGGTCGGAGTGGTAGTTAAATAATGAGGTCTACATCATTGTTCTGGTTGGTGAAGCAGTGAACAGTAAACACGATGCTCGCTTGGCACTAATAATATAAGGGAGGGGGTGAATGACCTTACCTTCAGTTGTCTTGGGTGCCATTCCTATTTAGTAGACGTGAGTTTGAGTGCCACTATAGCATTCGTGTTAGTGCCACCAAAAAATTATTGAGTGCCACTAAAGCATTCCTGTTAGTGCCACCAAAAACATTATTCCGGGTGCCACTAAAGCATTCCTGTTAGTGCCACCAAAAACATTATTCCGGGTGCCACTAAAGCATTCCTGTTAGTGCCACCAAAAACATTATTCCGGGTGCCACTAAAGCATTCCTGTTAGTGTCACCAAAAACATTATTCCGGGTGCCACTAAAGCATTCCTGTTAGTGCCACCAAAAACATTATTCCGGGTGCCACTAAAGCATTCCTGTTAGTGTCACCAAAACATTATTCCGGGTGCCACTAAAGGTCATGTGTTACCACTACTAAAATCTTGATGTTAGTGTCACAAATGCACTTATGTTAATGCCATCAGTGCCACTAAAAATCATTGTTGGTAACTAATCGTGGGTAAGTGCCATTAAAACTTGTGTTATGAGTGCCAAGAGACAGGAGTTTGAGTTCCCATAAATGATTTTGGTTGTGGCAGATACTGAGAAATGTGGGTATGAGGGCCTTAAAACAATGTGGGTATGAGTGCCTTAAAACAATGTGGGTATTAGGGCCTTAAAACAATGTGGGTATGAGTGCCTTAAAACAATGTGGGTATAAGGGCCTTAAAACAATGTGGGTATGAGGGCCTTAAGACAATGTGGGTATGAGTGCCTTTAAACAATGTGGGTATGAGGGCCCTAAAACAATGTGGGTATGAGTGCCTTAAAACAATGTGGGTATGAGGGCCTTAAAACAATGTGGGTATGAGTGCCTTAAAACAATGTGGGTATGAGGGCCTTAAAACAATGTGGGTATAAGGGCCTTAAAACAATGAGGGTATGAGGGCCTTAAAACAATGAGGGTAGGAATGCCTTAAAATAATGTCGGCAGAAAGTAGAGTAAGTGGTGGGTCAGGTTAAGTGTCTGATAGTAGGGTAAGTAGTGGACCAAGTTAAAAGTGGCAGGAACTGGGTTAAGTGCCACTTGAAGTTAGAGAAAGTACCATTACCATATTGGTGGCAGAGAAGATAAGTGGAGAGGGCAAGTAGTACATGTTGTGTGACTGAGGGAGGGGAGAGAGAGAGGGGGGAAGGGAGGAAGGAGAGAGAGGGGGGAAGGGAGGAAGGAAGGAGACAGAGAGAGGAAAGAAGGGGGAGAGAGTGTGGAAGAGAGGAATTGAGGGAGATGGGAAGTGAAGGGGGAGAGAGAGTGGTAGGGAGGGGAGAGGGGGGAGTGAAAGGGGAGAGGGGGAGTGAAAGGGGAGAAGGGAGGGGAGTAGACTCTGCCCCGCCGTGATGAGAAACAAACCAATTATAGCTCAACAGACTGTGGTAGGCCAGCCAGCCAACCAGTGTGTGTGTGTGGCGAAGTGCACGTGTACTCACATTGTAAACAAACCCCAAGGTCTTCTCCACACCGACGCTATTTACGGGTACCAGGAAGTCCACTGAATCCTGGGGGGGGGGGGGGGGATGCTAATTGATGGTAATTAATGGGAAACAGGTCCTGGTTTAGTGCCAACGGAAATAAGTGCCATTGTTGAGTGTCTCGTGTCTTGCAGTGCCATTCCTCACGAGTGTCAGTGCATTGAATGGCGTCGCTGTTGCTTGAGTGCCTCTTGTCATCGTACTTGGTGTAAGTGTGCCGGTGTAGTAGCCCCATAATACTCCCCCCCCCCCCCCCCCCCAGAGAACGTTCGAGTGTTTCAAGATTGTCTCCAAAGGTTCTAGTCAAGAGTGTGTTGGGGTGTGGCCAAAATTTCTTCCCTCGCTAGTTTGAAGTCACTCGCCTTAGTCTGAAAACACTCACAGTTAGCCCCCAAACTCCCAGCTTGCTGTGATTGTCAGCTTACTATGAGTGCCAGCTTACTATGAGTGCCAGCTTTCTATGAGTGCCAGCGTTCTATGAGTGCCGGCGTTCTATGAGTGCCAGCTTACTATGATTGTCAGCTTACTATCAGTGCCAGCTTTCTATGATTGACAGCTTACTATGAGTGTCAGCTTACTATGAGTGCCAGTTTACTATGATTGTCAGCTTACTATGAGTGCCAGCTTACTATGAGTGCCTGTTTACTATGATTGTCAGCTTACTATGAGTGCCAGCTTACTATGAATGCCAGCTTTCTATGATTGACAGCTTACTATGAGTGCCAGCTTTCTATGATTGACAGCTTACTATGAGTGCCAGCTTACTATGAATGCCAGCTTACTATGATTGTCAGCTTACTATGAATGCCATTACACGTAAGTGCCAATGTACCTGTTCGTACCTAAGTGACGGGCAGGGGGGGGGGGGGGTTGAGGAGTATTCGAGTGCCAGCATAGTTTTTGCATTACTCAACTAAGGTGTCCAATGTACCTCGAGTGCTACTTGACCTAAATGTCATCCCCCTCAAGTATGATCTCATTCTTGAATAATTGTACGTGTGTTTAATGAGAGGGAGGGAAATGGTGAGGGGGGAGGGGGAAGAAAGGAGGAAGGGAAGGGGGGATGGGGAAGAAGAGAGGGAAAGGGGGATAGAGAGGGTAACTCATTCCTCACGAACATCAAGGAACTTTGTAAACACCCTCAGGCTAGGTAACTCATTCCTCACGAACATCAAGGAACTTTGTAAACACCCTCAGGCTAGGTAGCTCATTCCTCACGAACATCAAGGAACTTTGTAAACACCCTCAGGCTAGGTAACTCATTCCTCACTAACATCAAGGAACTTTGTAAACACCCTCAGGCTAGGTAACTCATTCCTCACGAACATCAAGGAACTTTGTAAACACCCTCAGGCTAGGTAACTCATTCCTCACGAACATCAAGGAACTTTGTAAACACCCTCAGGCTAGGTAACTTATTCCTCACGAACATCAAGGAACTTTGTAAACGCCCTCAGGCTAGGTAACTCATTCCTCACGAACATCAAGGAACTTTGTAAACACCCTCAGGCTAGGTAACTCATTCCTCACTAACATCAAGGAACTTTGTAAACACCCTCAGGCTAGGTAACTCATTCCTCACGAACATCAAGGAACTTTGTAAACACCCTCAGGCTAGGTAACTCATTCCTCACGAACATCAAGGAACTTTGTAAACACCCAATATAATTCCCTCATAAATCATGTTAGTGGAGAGGACGTGGTTGAACAATGACGTCATAAACCACGTCTGGCCAGCGAGAGATTGGACGATGAACCAGGCGGCTCTTGTGCGTGGTGTCGTGGAGTGAGGTGGCGTAGGAGGGTACGAGCAGCTGCGACTGTATAAAGGAAGGAAAATATTGACCAGCTGAGAGAGAGAGAGAGACTCTGTATAAAGGAAGGAAAATATTGACCAGCTGAGAGAGAGAGAGAGAGACTCTGTATAAAGGAAGGAAAATATTGACCAGCTGAGAGAGAGAGAGAGAGAGAGAGAGAGAGAGAGAGAGAGAGAGAGAGAGAGAGAGAGACTACTAATCCTTGGGTCGCTTCTTGAGTTGAATAAATCCCTCTGGTGTTAGGTTAGGTTAGGTTAGGTTAGGTTATAGTGTAATAAGTTGGCAGCGTCTGTACTATAAGAATGCTGTTAACAACGTGTCCTGTCTCTGACCCAGGATAACCATTATCGTCTTCTGACTAAGGCTATCTGCGTGCTGGTAGAGGTGGTGGTAGAGGTGGTGGTAGTGGTGGTGATAGTGGTGGTGATAGTGGTGGTAGAGGTGGTGGAAGTGGTGGTGATAGTGGTGGTAGTAGTTTGTTTCGTGGTTATTTTGTTTTATTGGGATTATATTTTTTTTTACACCACTTCTCTCTCTCTCTCTCTCTCTCTCTCTCTCTCTCTCTCTCTCTCTCTCTCTCTCTCTCTCTCTCTCTCTTTTGGTTAGGTTAGGTTAGGACAAGTTAGGTTAAGTTAAATTTTGATTAGGTTAGGGTCGGTATTTAATAGTCAAGTGAGACAAGTTAGAGGGGGTGTGTACTAATCTGCATAATTTACGATGGAAAACGATGCATGTCTACGGACTTGGCACACCCCCATTCGTTGTACGCTGTCACGAGCGTTCAAACTTTCACTGGGCACGAAGGTGCCCGCGATCACTTGTCTGATCTATAGGGGAGAGCACTGTATGTATGTATGTATGTATGTATGTATGTGAGTAAGGGAGTGCTGTATGTGTGTGTGTACGTGTGTGTGTTTGTTTATCTTGGCCGAGCATCTGTGTGTTTACTGCAACAAGTGACTCAAGTGTCGAGAGCGGAATGTGTAGTAGTTTTTTCATCGACTTACAGATAAGTGTTTAGAGGAAAAGACACAGTAACACTTAAGACAATGTAAACAAACGGGAGAAAAGTGCACTAACCTGATCCCAAGTTAATCGTTTACAACTTCCTTTAATTAGTAGGTTATATATTTTGTATTTTATTATTTATTTATTTTTTTATGTTTTATATATTTTTTACATTATCTACGAGAGGTTTTTTCTGTAGCTGTTAGCGGTGAAGTCTCTGTGAGTGTTAGTGTGTGTGTGTGTGTTTGTGTTTCAGTCTCAGTCATCGAGGAGGAAGCTACTGTAGGTGAGTGAGTGAAGGTGTGTACAGTAGGCAGGCAGGCGGGGGAGTCATGGACGGACGATGGCTCAGTACACTCTCTTGTTTACACTACAGCTGCCAGCACATTTTTCCCGCTTTCTCGTGGTTGCTTCTACTGTTGCTGTGGGTCCCTCAGCCACGTTCGAGTGATGCTGAAACTGGTGAGTGGATGGGTGCTGTTAATACATCGTCTGCTCTAACTACTCTTCAAGTGCTTCCTAGAGTGATTTTCTTGAGATTGTGGTCGGTGCTGCTTGATAGTAAGTGCTGGTGGTGCTGGTGGGTAAATGTGAGTCAAACGCGTCGAGGTCTACCCGTAGCTACAGTAATACCTAGAATTATTCGTTTCATTGTCAGTCTATCAGTCAAGACAGATAGACAGACAGACAGACAGATAGACAGACAGACAGACAGACATGCTACACACGCAGGCAATCCTTGTTACTAGTTGACAGAAACCAATTATGACCTCCCGCCTACTGTGTTGGGGGGTGCTATATTGTATTGCAGTGTTCCGGATCGTCACACACACACACACACACACACATTTCAGACTTCATAGTTCGTGTAACGGATTATACTGAGAGACATGTCCGCTATATGGAGGTGTCACTCTATTTGTTGTGACACGCACTCAATTGGCACGGTTAATTGAGCAGGTAACTGAGTCTCACCTGCTGGGATTAGATGACGTTATCTTAGGGTCTTAAAGACGCTTAAGCCTCCTCGCCCTCAGCCCCTCACTGTGTTGGTAGGTAGAAGACGGTGAGGAGCGTGAGGCATGGCCGTGAAGATACTGTAGCCGGGGAGATATGCCTCAGGTAGGGGGGGAGAGAGGAAGAAAAAGAGAGGGGAAGGGAGGTATGGAGGGAAAGAGGAAGGGAAGGAGAGAGGAAGGAAGGAAGGAAGGAAGTTATGTTAACAGTAAAGCGCCCAGACTAAACACGGTATCAAGGCCATTACAGAGAGAGGAATGTCACAGAGATACATAATTCAGGAGTTATTACAGCACCATGTTTACGCAGGGCTCATGATGGGGGGGGGGAGGGGTGTGAGGGGGCGGGGAGGGGGTGAGGGAGAGGGGATAGGGAGGGGGGTTCTCCTATCCATCCATCCTTACCCTCGTGCTGTAATGACTCCTGAATTATGTATCTCTGTTACATTCCTCTCTCTGTAATGGCCTTGATGCCGTGTTTAGTCTGGGCGCTTTACTGTTAACATAACTTCCTTTCTTCCTTTCAGTTTATAGCACTTTCTCTCTACCTCCTCTTCCTAATCATCATCATCTCTCTCTCTCTCTCTCTCTCTCTCTCTCTCTCTCTCTCTCTCTCTCTCTCTCTCTCTCTCTCTCTCTCTCTCTCTCTCTCTCTCTCTTATTTACATACTAAGACCAGGTGTTGTTGACTGGGGAGGGAGGGAGAGAAGGGAGGGAGAGAAAGGGGGGAGAGAAAGGTGGGAGAGAAAGGGGGGAGAGAGAGGGAGGGAGAGAAGGGGGGAGAGAGAGGGAGGGTTTGATATGTTAATAGGAAGTAGTAACGATCCGCGTACAGTCTCCATGTGAGTAAGAATAGTTACTCTTTCATACATACATACATTCATACATACATACATACATACATACATACATACATGCATACATACACAACTTAAGGGAGATTATAAGAGAACGACACAAAATATAAAAGACCTTGAGAATAATATAAAGAATAAGGGTGAATATAGAACAGGATATATGAGGGAGGATATAACTAGGGAGAAGATAAGAAGGGATGATAATATATAAAGGGAGAATATTATGTAAGGGAGGATATATGAGGGGTTAAACATAGACAAGGACAGATAACCAACTGACAGTGACACCCTCTATTTAACGGACCATCTGGAGAGGAAGTCCGTTATATCGAGGGTCCGTTAAATGTGAAATCTCCATCTAACAAACTACATAGAGAGGAAAGTTCGTTATATCGAGGGCCCGTTAGATATGAAACCTCCATCTAACGGAGTGTACAGTATGGAGATAGAAATCCGTTATATGGAGGTTTTACTGTTCTTACTTGCCAGATACAGTACTTGGTTAGGTTAGGTCAGGTCAGGTCAGGTCAGGTTTGGTTTGGTTTGGTTTGATCAAGTCAGATTAGGTTAAGAACATAAGAATGGAGGAAACTGCAGCGGGCCTATTGGCCCATACTGGGCAGTCCCGTTTACACCCAACCCCTATTGCTCATATAAGCATCCAACCTATGTTTGAAGCTATTCAGCGTATTCGAGTTAATGATGATATTTGGTAACTTGTTCCATTCATCCACTACTCTGTTTCCAAACCAGCGTTTACCTATTTCACGCCTAAATCTAAATTTGTCTAATTTAAGACCATTGTTACGAGTTTGCTCCCGGTTGGATAGTTTGAGTACCTTTGTAATGTCCCCTTTGTTTAGCCCTGCCTTCCACTTAAACACCTCTATCAGGTCGCCCCTCGCTCTACGTCTCTCAAGGGAGTGCAAATTAAGATGCTTTAACCTGTCTCTATACTCAAGGTTCCTAATGCCCGGGATTAGTCTTGTCATGCTCCTCTGAATTCTTTCCAAGGATTCTATATCCATTCTGTAATACGGTGACCAGAACTGGACTGCGTAATCCAGGTGTGGTCTCACAAGAGCAAGATACAGTTTTAGGATGACCTCGCTAGTCTTGTAACTAACACTCCTTTGTATGAACCCAAGTACTTTATTAGCCTTGTTACGAGCAAAAACACATTGTTTACTTGGCTTAAGGTTCCTACTTATCATTACTCCTAAATCTCTCTCGCAGTCGGATTTCTCTATGGCATCGTTGTTCATCTGGTATCTGGTTTCCCTGTTTATATCTCCTATACTGAGTACTTTACATTTGTCCACGTTGAATTTCATCTGCCATTTTTCAGACCATTCGAAAATTTTTTTAGATCTTCCTGTAGTTTTGCGGAGTCCTCGTCAGATTTAATAACACGTCCTATTTTAGTGTCATCAACAAATTTGCTAATGTTGCTTTTAAACCTAACCTAACCTAACCTGACCTGACCTAACCTAACCTTCAGTCTCGTGGATTTGGACACCACCCAGACGTTGCCTCAGCACACTTATACCTTGAACATTTAAATTGGTAAATTATGGCGAGTCGGACCTCAGGGCTAATCTTGACGCCCCCCCCCCCCCCTCAAGCTCCTACTTTATCTCCAAAGGCTTAGACATTCATTAATCGTCCCTCTCTTTCATCCACTCCTCCCCTCTTCCCTCCATCCCCTCACCCCCCTCCCCTCTTCCCTCCATCCCCTCACCCCCCTCCCCTCCATCCCTCACCTCCCTCCCCTCTTCCCTCCATCCCCTCACCCCCCTCCCCTCTTCCCTCCATCCCCTCACCCCCCTCCCCTCTTCCCTCCATCCCTCACCCCCCTCCCCTCTTCCCTCCATCCCCTCACCCCCCTCCCCTCTTCCCTCCATCCCCTCACCCCCCCTCCCCTCTCTCAGTTTATGGCCAACGAACGAGTCATTTAGTTATTTATATCATTCTAACTACAAATCATTCTTACCCATTAAATTTGTATATATTTTAACTATTAATTTGTTTATCTTCTCACGACAAAAAAAAAATGTGTTGGTGTTTTTGTCATTGGTTGATAATTTTGTTTTTTGTTTTTGTTTACATTTGGTGGAAAAAGAATGAGGGAGAGGGGGGGGGGGAGCCAAGGTCAGGGGGATGTGAAATAAACACACGAGGGTGATGAGGGATGGGTAAGGGTTGAGATGTTGAGGTAGGTGAAGGGGGGGGGGGTCGTGTGGAGGTGATGAGTGAGGGAGAGGAGAGGAGGTGGGGGTAAGGATTGAGGGTGTTTGGAGGGTAGGGTAAGGGTGTAGGTGATGAGTGAGGGAGTGGAGGGTGAGAGGGGTCTTTGGAGTGGAGGGTGAGAGGGGTCTTTGGAGTGGAGGGTGAGAGGGGTCTTTGGAGTGGAGGGTGAGAGGGGTCTTTGGAGTGGAGGGTGACAGGGGTCTTTGGAGTGGAGGGTGAGAGGGGTCTTTGGAGTGGAGGGTGAGAGGGGTCTTTGGAGTGGAGGGTGTTTTTGGAGTGGATGGTAAGGATGTAGGTGGAGAGGGAGGGAGACGAGGAGTGGGGTGAGAGGGGGAGGAGTGTATAGGTGTTATGGGAGGAGGTTAAGTGTAAAAGACCTGATGAAGATGGGCGTGATGTGGGCGTGGGAACGTTGTCTTAAGTGATGACGTCCACCCGCATCATCTCTTGACACCACTGCCACCACCTCTATCATCATCTCTTGACACCACTGCCACCACCTCTATCATCATCTCTTGACACCACTTCCACCACCTCTATCATCATCTCTTGACACCACTGCCACCGCCTCTGTCATCATCTCTTGACACCACTTTCACCACCTCTATCATCATCTCTTGACACCACTGCCACCACCTCTATCATCATCTCTTGACACCACTGCCACCACCTCTGTCATCATCTCTTGACACCACTGCCACCACCTCTGTCATCATCTCTTGACACCACTTCCACCACCTCTGTCATCATCTCTTGACACCACTGCCACCATCTCCATCACCCATTGATACCTGACACTGGCCAGACTTCCCATTGGCCACTCGAGGTTGGCACATGGTCACGTGATGGCCAGAGAGCCCCAGCCAGTATGTGATGACTGTCTGGTTAGGGTGGCCATTAAACACTCGCTGGTTGAGTGTCCTAGTCTGGGGGCACCGTAGGAGGGGGTGTCCTAGTCTGGGGGCACCGTAGGAGGGGGGGTCCTAGTCTGGGGACACCGTATTTGGGGGTGTCCTAGTCTGGGGGGCACCGTAGTAAGGGGGTGTCCTAGTCTGGGGACACCGTAGGAAGGGGGGTGTCCTAGTCTGGGGACACCGTATTTGGGGGTGTCCTAGTCTGGGGGCACCGTAGGAGGGGGGGTGTCCTAGTCTGGGGACACCGTATTTGGGGGTGTCCTAGTCTGGGGGGCACCGTAGTAAGGGGGTGTCCTAGTCTGGGGGCACCGTAGGAGGGGGGGTGTCCTAGTCTGGGGACACCGTATTTGGGGGTGTCCTAGTCTGGGGGGCACCGTAGGAGGGGGGGTGTCATAGTCTGGGGGCACCGTAGGAGGGGGGTGTCCTAGTCTGGGGACACCGTATTTGGGGGTGTCATAGTCTGGGGGCACCGTAGTAAGGGGGTGTCCTAGTCTGGGGGCACCGTAGGAGGGGGTATCTCCCAGGACTCAGGGAGGAGAGGGTTACTACCTTGGTTAGGTTCATGGAGCAGGTGTGTTGTTTCCAGAGGAGGAGTCTTGAAGGTTATTGGGGGAGGCTGCCAACCCCCTTTCCCACCTCCTATTCATCCCCCGAGGCCTCCTCCCCTTCCCCCAAGCCTCCTTCCCACCCCTAGGCCTCCTCCCCTTCCCCCAATCCTCCTCCCCACCCCTAGGCCTCTTCCCCACCCCAAGGCTTCCTCCTGCACCTCCCCCTCCCCCCAAGCCTCCTCCTCCCTCCTCCAGAAAATATATAATCTATTTTTTATAACATTTTGAGTATAGTTACAAGTATTCGAATATACATATGTAACCGACCTATATTTTTGTGACGTACCTATATTTTTCTGTAACATTAGTGAATACGGTATCACTTAACCTAACCTAACCTAACCTAACCTCCCATGACGCCTGAGGTACAATAAACGAATGAATTACTCCATCACTGCACACATACCTCTTCCTTAAGTCAACAAAACGTGATAAATAATGAGTGAAGAGGAGAGAGAGAGAGAGAGAGAGAGAGAGAGAGAGAGAGAGAGAGAGAGAGAGAGTTTGATAAGGACACAAGCTTAGATAATGATTAAGCGTGGAGTGAGAATGGGACCATGAATGTGTAAGAATGGGACCACGAATGAGACTATGAATGGAACCATGAATGGGACGTGGGGCATAGAGTAGTGGTGTTCAGTACTGCTGGCTGGGTGGGAGCGGGGTTGGGGGGGGGGGGTACTCCTCCATGTCCTTGTGAAGTGACAGTGATGTAACCTCTATTGCGTGTGTGTGTGTGTGTGTGTGTGTGTGTGTGTGTGAATTTAAGTATATGGATGGATATGAGTGTGTAGTGCGGTAGTGACGGTATACAGTGTGGTAGTGACGGTATACAGTGTGGTAGTGACGGTATACAGTGTGGTAGTGACGGTATACAGTACAGTACATATCTTATCCTGCCGCGGAAATCCTGTGTGTTGTGCAGGGAGACCCACAAAGCCACGAGGAGTTAAAACTATAACACTCGGGGATTAACTCTCTCGGTGTTTAGTCTCCACAGAGGGTTATAACCGTCCGGTTTTGTTGAATTCCGTTGATTTTATATATAAATTAAGTGTGATTTTATGTCTTTTATTGTTGTTGTGTTTATTATTATTATTATTCATTATTATTATTACTATTATTGTTGTTGTTGTTGTCGGGGGTGGGAGTTGGGTTGGTAGGGGGGGGTGGTATAAAAGACGATTTGCTCAGGTTCTTATTTGTGGTCCAGGGAGGTCTTGGTATACACTGGAGGGAGGTCTTGGTATACACTGGAGGGAGGTCTTGGTATACACTGGAGGGAGGTCTTGGTATACACTGGAGAGAGGTCTTGGTATACACTGGAGGGAAGTCTTAGTATACACTGGAGGGAGGTCTTGGTATACACTGGAGGGAGGTCTTGGTATACACTGGAGGGAGGTCTTGGTATACACTGGAGGGAGGTCTTGGTATACACTGGAGGGAGGTCTTGGCCTAGAACTTGGTAATGTTAAAGTTGCAGCAACATCATAAAACAGGTGGTGCAGAGACTCTAGGGCGGGGGGAACAAGGTAGCCAGCTGATTAATTCACCATCTGCTCTAATTCGTTGATCCAACAGCTGGTGCAACGTGTGCCAGGTGGTGCTGGTGATGGTGGTGAGGTGGTTGTAGGGGTGATGGTGAGGTTGGTGATGAGATTGGTGATGATCAGGCCTCCTCTTGTACCTAAAAAGACAATCCCTCATCCATTCTTTACGATTTTTGTCTCTCACTCGCCCCTAGAAGTTTCTCTCACCTCTCACCAATCTTTTAGCCCTAGACACACACACACACACACACACACACACACACACACACACACACACACACACACACACATGCACGGATTCATCATAGGTTTTAAGAAGTGAGGTAGGTAGGTAGGTAGGTAGGTCTAGGCACCCCCACGCCCTCACGTAATCTGTGGGCGTGACGCAGAAACACTAGATAGCCACGCCCCTCCCTCTCTGCTCTCACGGGCACCTCATCTGATAACACCGATGATAACACTTGCAGCTTAGTGGCCTCTCTCTCTCACCTCATCAACCCTCACCTCACCTCACCCTCACCTCACCCTCACCTCACCATCTACTCACCCTCACCTCACCCACCCTCACTAACCCCCGCTAAGCTCCCCTCCTTCACTAGCTCCCTCACCCCCCTTTATACACACGCGCCAAAAAAATTATCCTTACCCTTTAGTGTTTGATAATATAACCCAGCTGCCGAAGGATTTTGAGACAGTCCTTACCGAGACAACGGGAGTCGCTGTGTTTATTTTGAAATTCATTGAACTCATCCGTAAAGATGCCAGGGGAAATTAGTATTGTAGGAAAGGGTTAACGCTATTTTATGAGCATTGCTTTGAGGATATGTTAATTTTGGCTTTCCTCCCTCCCCATGAAGATTTAACCCCTTGAATATGAAGATTTGACCCTTTGAATAGAAGGACTTAACCCCTTGAAAACGAGGACTTAGCCCTTTGAATATTTAGATTTGACCCTTTGAATACGAGGATTTAACCCCTTGAATACCAGGACTTAACTCTTTGAATCGTTTTGTAATCCTATCTCCTATATCCTTATGATGGTACTGTACTTAGGGGATTGAGTCCTCGTACTCAATGGAAGGGTTTGAGTCCTCGTACTCAATGGAAGGGTTAAAGTCCTCGTACTCAAGGGTGGATAACCTCAATCACCCTCCTAAACCTCAGATATTCCCTAAAAAAAAGTCAGATATTCCCTAAAAAAAAGTCTGATATTCCCCCCAAAAAGTCAGATATTTCTCCCCCCCCCCCCCCCCAAAAAAAAAAATCAGATATCCCTAAAAAGGTACATTTTTAGGAGAAATGGTATGGCAATTTTAATAGTGTCTTGAGTATTCTACCAGTATCTATCTTAATTCCAGGTTGTAATATCACTCAGCTTTATAATATTTCCCCGTTCTGTTATTAACCATTTGTGTTAGTGATATGTTATTTACAATATATATACATTACAACACTTAAGAATATACCCTTACTGTTGTGGTGTTCAGTATAGCAGGATGTCGGGCACTGTGTTATCTCCGTGTTGTTGAAGTTCAGCTCATAACCTTTAGTGTGGGTTAAATTATGGAGGTGGTGGTGGCTGAGGTGTTTGGTTGGTTGGTTGGTTGGTTGGTTGGTTGGTTTAATAGATATGTTACCTTCATTTGCCCTGATTGAGGAACTGTTTTAAAGTATTTTTTCTAGAAGGGATTAAATTACCTCTTTTTAACATATAGATTTTATTTTTAGTTTTAATGTACTATTTAAACCTACTTCAGGTGGGTTTATTTAACATTCATTAGATGGGTTTTTTTTTGGGGGGGGGGGGGTTAGTTTACTCCGTTTTAACACGTGGTTTATTAGTTTATGGAGAAAATTATATCAAGATTGGTGGAATTGGCAGCAAGTGTAGACACGGGGGAGGAGAAGGGGAGGAGGGGGAGAAAGGGGGGGGGGCGTCTGAAATAGATACAAAGGGGAAATGAGGGGTAGGAGGGGAAATCTGAAGTGAAGACACAAGAGGGGAGGGGGGGGGAAGGGGAAGTGTGAAGTAAAGACACAAGGAGGAGACGGGGAGGGGAAGGAGGTGTCTGGGTTCTATTTACTCCTATTTTAAGTGTCTCTCTGGGCAGGTGAGTTGGCAGCTATCAACACCTGTCCTTAATATTGCTGCAGGTCGGTTACATTAAGTCAAGCCAGATTAGATTGGGATAGCTCACCTCAAGTTAGATTAGGTTTGGAGTAGGACAGGTTAAGTTAGATTAGGTAGGTCAGGTCAAGTCAGATTAGGTTGGGATAGGTTAGGTTCAATTCAGTTTAGGTTGGGGTAGGATAGATCATGATAGGTTAGGTTGGGGTAGGTTAGGTCAAGTTAGATTAGGTTGGGGTAGGTCAAGTCAAGTCAGATTAAGTTGGGATAGGTTAGGTTCAATTCAGTTTAGGTTGGGGTAGGATAGATCAAGATAGGTTAGGTTGGGGTAGGTCAGGTCAAGTTAGATTAGGTTGTGGTAGGTCAGGTCTAAGCTATGACAGTTTGAGACGTCATATGAGATCAGGTTAGGTAACGAGGGCATTAATTAGGGCTGTCATTAGTGTGATAAGACGTTATGGTGTTTAGATCCTCTGTGTGTGTGTGTGTGTGTGTGTGTTTACAATTATGTAGTGATACTTTGTTGTGGTGTGTGTGGACTCTGGGAGTAATGTAGGTCAACACATGGTAGAGGGGCGTCTCTCTCTCTCTCTCTCTCTCTCTCTCTCTCTCTCTCTCTCTCTCTCTCTCTCTCTCTCTCTCTCATAAAACCGATCGTAATCGTCACAACAATCTCTTAACGTCACTGTCATCACGCCTCGAGACACCACTACACCACCTCCCCCCCCCCTTCCCCCACACCACCATAAGCATTACTCTCTCGGCTCACCTGTCACTCCTGTCTCACCTATCTCACCTGTCACACTTATCTCACCTGTCACACCTATCTACGCTAAGGTGTGTGATCGTGTGAACTCTTGGAAGACTTCATGGTGGCAAAATGTGAGCTGTTATAGCCACCATCATCAGCCCGTGTATATCCCTCGTCTATACTGCTTGTCCTTGGAAAACACTGTCCTCCCTCCACTATCACCATTCAAACACCACCACTACTACCACTGTCACCACTACTACCACCCCTATCACCACCCCTATCACCACCACTATTACCACCACCACCCCTATCACCACCACCACCACCACCCCTATTACCACCCCTATCACCACCACTATCACCACCACCACCCCTATCATCACCACCACCCCTATCACCACCCCTATTACCACCACTATTACCACCACCACCACCACCCCTATCACCACCACTACCACCACCTCTATCACCGCCACCCCTATCACCACCACTACCACCCCTACCACCATCCCTATCACCACCACTACCACCATCGTCACGTAGTAAGCAGATAAACAACCCTCTTGGGATAGTAATTATAGTAAACAAGACACACTCGACCTTGGCACCCTCACACACAATCCTCTCCCCCTCTCACCCCTTATCCCTCCCACCATTTCCCTCTCTGTTCCCCCACCACTATTTTCCCCCTCACCCACCTTCTCCCTCCCACCATTCCCCTTCTATTCCCCCATCTTCCCCCTCTCCCCCACCATCCCCCCCTCTGTTCCCCACCTCCCCCTCCCAGACCATTCCTCTCTCTGTTCCCCCACCGCCATTTTCCCCTCACCCTTCCCCCCTCTCCCCCACCATTTCCCTTCTATTCCCCCACCCTCCCTCTCCCCCACCATTCCCCTCTCTATTCCCCCCCTTACCTCCCCCCCCCCCCTACATACGTGTACTGAGAGCTCTTACGTAACGACTGTGTACAACCAATTAAGTTATTTGAACAACATGGTTACTGGAGACAGGGATAATTACACAGACATTTCACCTTTAGGAAAATAAACACAACTACAAGTTTATTATAAATTACAGGTACAGTGAAACTCAAATTACAGTTGGAACCTTGAATACAGTTAATTATACAAATATTATACAGTTCTTACCTTGACTACAGTGTTATTGAAACGATGTATATTTAGAAAACTATATTAATCAAGCTGTATACATTCACTCAAAAAAACTATCGTGACTTGAGGTGAACGATGAATTCCAGAATGAACACTGTGACTCCTGTTGTCTCGGTAGGGTTGTCAAAATTCTTCGCCCGTAGTGTCATATTTTTTCAACACAATTTGTATAGATATTTTTTTTGGGGGGGTGACTGAACATCTAGTAATTACCTGGATGTGAATAGGAATGTAATAGGTGCGTGTTATTTTGTAATTAGCGTCAGGTATTACAGGTAAGGTGTAATTGGGAGTGTATCTGGTGTAATACTTAGGGAATAGTAATGGCCTTGATATAAATGAGGAATGTGTTTTGAAAGGGATACCTCCTCCCTCTTTCTCCCTTCATCCTCCCCTTCTTCCCCTCTCCCTTCTTCCTCCCCCTGCCCCCTCCTCTTTCCTTTTTTATTCCCTTCTCTGTCCTCCTTTCCCCCCCCCCTTTTCCTTCCCCCTGTCCCCTCCTCTTCCCCCCTCTGAGGATACTTGTCTACTCTCACCATACGAAAAACAAGTTGTACTGTACCATATGTGGGTGTTGGTGCATCTTAGCAGCTTCATGTCTTTCCCACACATGGAGCTAAAAGATCCCTTCCCTTCAGTGTGTGTGTGTGTGTGTGTGTGTAATAATAATAATAATAATAATAAAAATAATAATAATAATAATAATAATAATAATAATAATAATAAACGGTTTATTTATAGAGTTGTAGCCGGTGGCTGAAAATATACAAACTTACTTTTGATTTAGACATAATGATATAATATGCGTTGAATACATTTACATGGCTGTACAGTACATAAATCAGGAGTTGTTTATTATTTTAACAATAGATGGGATGGTGCTATTCTTACATCTATCAGTGCTGGCTCTTATGGGCTGAATTTTGTTGTAGTGGCGGACTGCGCGAGTTGGGCGGGGGGCTGCTGATGGCAGGAGGTGGTGATGACGAGGGTGGTGCATTAGTTGGCTGCCAAACCTTGCTGTGTGTGTCCCTCTCTATTGCCCATATCTTCTTCATGTTACTCTTTAACCCCTCACTCTTCTTCTTCCTCCCCCTCCACTCTTCCTCCTCCCCTCCCTCCCAACCTCTTCTCTCTTTCTCCTCCCCTCTATCCCCCTCTCTTCCCTCTCTTTCTCCCCCCCCTCCTACTTCCCGCTCTTCCTCCCCTCTATTACCCTCTCTTTATCCTACCCCTCCCCCTCTCTCTCTCTCCCCTCCCTCCCTCCCCCTTTCTTCTCCCCTCCCCATCATGGTCGACCATTTCCCTGGGACTGCCGGGTGACCTTTCTGGGTCATTAGGGTCATTAAGGGGAGGAATAAATCCCCCCACCACAACCCCTACCGCCCCTCACCCCTCACCCCTACCGCCCCTCACCCCTCACCCCTACCGCCCCCACCCCTCACCCCTACCGCCCCCCACCCCTCACCCCTACCGCCCCCCACCCCTCACCCCTACCGCCCCCACCCCTCACCCCTACCGCCCCCACCCCTCACCCCTACCGCCCCCCACCCCCACCCCTACCGCCCCCCACCCCCACCCCTACCGCCCCCCACCCCCCACCTCTACCGCCCCCCACCCCTCACCCCTACCGCCCCCACCCCTCACCCCTACCGCCCCTCACCCCTCACCCCTACCGCCCTTCACCCGTACCGCCCCCACCCCTCACCCCTACCGCCCCTCACCCCTACCACCCACCTTTGCTATTATTATTGGATTATATGAAATTATCACCACTCTTTTTTTTATCTGTCTTCTATTACAGTTAATTATATACAATTATCACAATATTAGCTCCGATTATCATTTAATTATTCAGATATATAGTGAAGTGTTATAGCTCTTATTAGATTATCACCAATTATCATGATGGGCGATTATTTCCCAGGTTTCCATTATATTCTCTTATTATAATCTTACTGGGTTATCCTGAATTATAATACAATATCACCGGATTTGTTCTTCATTCCGCGATAATTCATGGATTATATCGAACATTTACTGTAAACACAAACATCCATTTAGTTTAGTAATTATCTTAATAATCTCGTCAGTTTATTGTGTGGATTATCTTGGGAGATTATTATTAGTGTGGGTTATTGTACACAAGATGTCTCTGTACAAGCTGAACCAACTGAAGGGATAACTGAATACTATCTATCTATCTATCTATCTATCTATCTATCTCTATCTATCTTTCTAGGGCAGGGATTTCTTTTTTTTTTTTTTTTTTTTTTTTTTTTTTTTTTTTTTTTTTTTAGGGAGACCATCTCGTTGTGACTGGTCTTGTCCCTGTATCTAGGTCTCTCTCTCCCTCCCTCCCACTCTTGCTCTCTTTTCCTCTCCCTCCCACGCTTCCTCGTTTCCTCCCTCCCACACATACTCTCCCTCTCCTTACCCTCCTTCTTTACTCCCTCTCATCCTCCCTTGTTTGCTTGCTCTCTGCCTCCCTCTCACTTGTTAATTAAGGTACTTACAGGTGTTATGTGCCTGTGTCTCGCCCCTCACTTTGTAGTTTATATTGTTTACCTCCCTCTCCCCTCCCTCCCCTTTCCCCCCTCCCCTCCTCCCTTGAACTACCCCCTTCTTTCCCCTATCTTTCTATTTCCCTCCTCTATCTCTCTTTCTCTCACCCAACTCCCCCTTTTCCCTCCCTTTCCCCAACCAACTTCTCCTCCCCTTCCCTCCCTTACCTCATCTACGTCTCTTCCACCGCCCCCTTCCCATATCCTTTCCACCATGTACAAGTAATTAACTATTGTGTAGACTAGTGGGCGTCTCCTGTAGCTGGTGTGTATGTATGTATGTATGTATGTGTTTACAGTATATTGGCCAGTTTGGTAACGGTCTGACCTTCAGCTGTCAAGACCAGTGTGTTGTAGTAGGCGAACAACCCTGACAAACTTTGGCCAAAATGGTTACCGTCTGTATATGCAAATTACACCGGGATATATGTTGTGTGTGTGTGTGGGTGAGCAGTGATTGATGGTGCCGTTTTCGAAATACGTTGTGTGGGTTTATGTATGTGGGTGTGTAGGTGTGTGTGGGGGGAGGGGGTGTACGTTTATGTGTGAGTGTGGGGTGTATGTGTGGGTGGGTGAAGATGACACACACACATCATTAAAAAATAATCCTTATTATTTTGTCCTCGCTGGATCATCGTCATACTTCACCCCGAGTAATAGCTGAGATTGGGTGGGTGGGTGGGTGGGTCTGTGTATGAGGGGGTGTGTTTATGGGCGAGGGGAGGGGCTAAACCAGCAAGTAGGACACGACGAAAATACTGTCTGTTTGTAGGCTGATGGTGGCAGGTGGGCGTCTGTATCTACACTGTGTGGGCGTGAACGTGCTGCAGCCTGATCACGATGAGGAAGGGTGTGCGGTGCTGTGTTGAGGGCGGTGTGTGGGTGTTGCGGGCGGTGTGTGGGTGTTGAGGGCCGTGTGTGGGTGTTGAGGGCCGTGTGTGGGTGTTGAGGGCGGTGTGTGGGTGTTGCAGGCGGTGTGTGTGTGTTGAGGGCCGTGTGTGGGTGTTGTGGGCGGTGTGTGGGTGTTACGGGCGGTGTGTGGGTGTTGAAGGCGGTGTGTGGGTGTTGAGGGCGGTGTGTGGGTGTTGCAGGCGGTGTGTGGGTGTTGCGGGCGGTGTGTGGGTGTTGTGGGCGGTGTGTGGGTGTTGAGGGCGGTGTGTGGGTGCTTAAGGCAGTGTGTGTGTGTGTTGAATACGTCCTTATGCTTCTTGGAGGGGTTAGGTTAGGTTCGGGTATTTTACGTGTACTTCAGCTAAGTTGGAGATAAACACAAAAGGGTAGAAACACGTGGTGAATTATACTTCACCTGAAGTGCAGCAGTTCAATAATTACGAGGTTGTTATTATTAAGTGGAGTACACAGTGAGGAGGGTGGTGATGGTTGGCCCTGGAGGAGGTGGGGGTCAGAAGGTGCCAGAGGAAAACCCAGTGATATTACGGATGTGAAGGTCTTCTAGAAGCTGGAGGAGGAGGGGTGGGGGGGGGGGAGGCGGGTGCGAAAAGAGCGGCGTAAGGCGTGGTGGACCCATGGGGGAGGGGGAGTTCGGGGGTGATGGTGCCACAGTGTGCCACTCCCCCAGGCGTAACACAGTGTCAGTGTCCCCCTCCCTGGCTCCCCTCCCCGGTGGCCCTCACTGTGCCATCTGCTGTACTGAGAACTATACCTCCCTAACGTTCCCAGAACACCACAAACGCTGCCTCACTCTCATGAATGGAGGAGAACCAGAGTGAGTGATGGTGGGAGAGTGTTGGCAAGGGAGCGGGTTGCGTGACGTCAAAGTGACGTCACTGGAACATGGTGAGGAGGGATGATGGTGGAGGTGCGGGCCAGGCAGTCTCCTCCCTCCGCGTGTGTAGTGGTGAGCTCCTGGACCCTGGTTGTTGCAATACTCATACGTAATTCTTTCCTTTGCACTCTTTCACCGCACTCGTCCGTATACTCTTCAAAACACTCGCCGACACACTCGCCTTTCTTCACCTCCGTGCATCACATACCGCCGAGTGTCCTCCGCTGTCCCTCTCATAACCTCGGGGGAAGGAGTGTCGTGTTTACATTCTGAAAAAGACGTAATAACAAACACAGTAAAATATTCATAAAGTGTATATATAATATGGTCAGAAGTGGGTGTGTGTGGTCAGAAGTGGGTGTGTGTGGTCAGAAGTGGGTGTGTGTGGTCAGAAGTGGGTGTGTGTGGTCAGAAGTGGGTGTGTGTGGTCAGAAGTGGGTGTGTGTGGTCAGAAGTGGGTGTGTGTGGTCAGAAGTGGGTGTGTGTGGTCAGAAGTGGGTGTGTGTGGTCAGAAGTGGGTGTGTGTGGTCAGAAGTGGGTGTGTGTGGTCAGAAGTGGGTGTGTGTGGTCAGAAGTGGGTGTGTGTGGTCAGAAGTGGGTGTGTGTGGTCAGAAGTGGGTGTGTGTGGTCAGAAGTGGGTGTGTGTGGTCAGAAGTGGGTGTGTGTGGTCAGAAGTGGGTGTGTGTGGTCAGAAGTGGGTGTGTGTGGTCAGAAGTGGGTGTGTGTGGTCAGAAGTGGGTGTGTGTGGTCAGAAGTGGGTGTGTGTGGTCAGAAGTGGGTGTGTGTGGTCAGAAGTGGGTGTGTGTGGTCAGAAGTGGGTGTGTGTGGTCAGAAGTGGGTGTGTGTGGTCAGAAGTGGGTGTGTGTGGTCAGAAGTGGGTGTGTGTGGTCAGAAGTGGGTGTGTGTGGTCAGAAGTGGGTGTGTGTGGTCAGAAGTGGGTGTGTGTGGTCAGAAGTGGGTGTGTGTGGTCAGAAGTGGGTGTGTATGGTCAGAAGTGGGTGTGTGTGGTCAGAAGTGGGTGTGTGTGGTCAGAAGTGGGTGTGTGTGGTCAGAAGTGGGTGTGTGTGGTCAGAAGTGGGTGTGTGTGGTCAGAAGTGGGTGTGTGTGGTCAGAAGTGGGTGTGTGTGGTCAGAAGTGGGTGTGTGTGGTCAGAAGTGGGTGTGTGTGGTCAGAAGTGGGTGTGTGTGGTCAGAAGTGGGTGTGTGTGGTCAGAAGTGGGTGTGTGTGGTCAGAAGTGGGTGTGTGTGGTCAGAAGTGGGTGTGTGTGGTCAGAAGTGGGTGTGTGTGGTCAGAAGTGGGTGTGTGTGGTCAGAAGTGGGTGTGTGTGGTCAGAAGTGGGTGTGTGTGGTCAGAAGTGGGTGTGTGTGGTCAGAAGTGGGTGTGTGTGGTCAGAAGTGGGTGTGTGTGGTCAGAAGTGGGTGTGTGTGGTCAGAAGTGGGTGTGTGTGGTCAGAAGTGGGTGTGTGTGGTCAGAAGTGGGTGTGTGTGGTCAGAAGTGGGTGTGTGTGGTCAGAAGTGGGTGTGTGTGGTCAGAAGTGGGTGTGTGTGGTCAGAAGTGGGTGTGTGTGGTCAGAAGTGGGTGTGTGTGGTCAGAAGTGGGTGTGTGTGGTCAGAAGTGGGTGTGTGTGGTCAGAAGTGGGTGTGTGTGGTCAGAAGTGGGTGTGTGTGGTCAGAAGGGTGTGTGGTCAGAAGTGGGTGTGTGTGGTCAGAAGTGGGTGTGTGTGGTCAGAAGTGGGTGTGTGTGGTCAGAAGTGGGTGTGTGTGTCAGAAGTGGGTGTGTGTGGTCAGAAGTGGGTGTGTGTGGTCAGAAGTGGGTGTGTATGGTCAGAAGTGGGTGTGTGTGGTCATGAAGTGGGTGTGTGTGGTCAGAAGTGGGTGTGTGTGGTCAGAAGTGGGTGTGTGTGGTCAGAAGTGGGTGTGTGTGGTCAGAAGTGGGTGTGTGTGGTCAGAAGTGGGTGTGTGTGGTCAGAAGTGGGTGTGTGTGGTCAGAAGTGGGTGTGTGTGGTCAGAAGTGGGTGTGTGTGGTCAGAAGTGGGTGTGTGTGGTCAGAAGTGGGTGTGTGTGGTCAGAAGTGGGTGTGTGTGGTCAGAAGTGGGTGTGTTGGTCAGAAGTGGGTGTGTGTGGTCAGAAGTGGGTGTGTGTGGTCAGAAGTGGGTGTGTGTGGTCAGAAGTGGTGTGTGTGGTCAGAAGTGGGTGTGTGTGGTCAGAAGTGGGTGTGTGTGGTCAGAAGTGGGTGTGTATGGTCAGAAGTGGGTGTGTGTGGTCAGAAGTGGGTGTGTGTGGTCAGAAGTGGGTGTGTGTGGTCAGAAGTGGGTGTGTGTGGTCAGAAGTGGGTGTGTGTGGTCAGAAGTGGGTGTGTGTGGTCAGAAGTGGGTGTGTGTGGTCAGAAGTGGGTGTGTGTGGTCAGAAGTGGGTGTGTGTGGTCAGAAGTGGGTGTGTGTGGTCAGAAGTGGGTGTGTGTGGTCATGAAGTGGGTGTGTATGGTCAGAAGTGGGTGTGTATGGTCAGAAGTGGGTGTGTGTGGTCATGAAGTGGGTGTGTATGGTCAGAAGTGGGTGTGTGTGGTCATGAAGTGGGTGTGTATGGTCAGAAGTGGGTGTGTGTGGTCATGAAGTGGGTGTGTGTGGTCAGAAGTGGGTGTGTGTGGTCAGAAGTGGGTGTGTGTGGTCATGAAGTGGGTGTGTATGGTCAGAAGTGGGTGTGTGTGGTCATGAAGTGGGTGTGTGTGGTCAGAAGTGGGTGTGTATGGTCAGAAGTGGGTGTGTGTGGTCATGAAGTGGGTGTGTATGGTCAGAAGTGGGTGTGTGTGGTCATGAAGTGGGTGTGTATGGTCAGAAGTGGGTGTGTGTGGTCATGAAGTGGGTGTGTGTGGTCAGAAGTGGGTGTGTGTGGTCATGAAGTGGGTGTGTGTGGTCAGAAGTGGGTGTGTGTGGTCATGAAGTGGGTGTGTGTGGTCATGAAGTGGGTGTGTATGGTCAGAAGTGGGTGTGTATGGTCAGAAGTGGGTGTGTGTGGTCAGAAGTGGGTGTGTATGGTCAGAAGTGGGTGTGTGTGGTCATGAAGTGGGTGTGTATGGTCAGAAGTGGGTGTGTGTGGTCATGAAGTGGGTGTGTATGGTCAGAAGTGGGTGTGTGTGGTCAGAAGTGGGTGTGTATGGTCAGAAGTGGGTGTGTGTGGTCATGAAGTGGGTGTGTATGGTCAGAAGTGGGTGTGTGTGGTCATGAAGTGGGTGTGTATGGTCAGAAGTGGGTGTGTATGGTCATGAAGTGGGTGTGTATGGTCAGAAGTGGGTGTGTGTGGTCATGAAGTGGGTGTGTATGGTCAGAAGTGGGTGTGTGTGGTCATGAAGTGGGTGTGTATGGTCAGAAGTGGGTGTGTGTGGTCATGAAGTGGGTGTGTATGGTCAGAAGTGGGTGTGTGTGGTCAGAAGTGGGTGTGTATGGTCAGAAGTGGGTGTGTATGGTCATGAAGTGGGTGTGTATGGTCAGAAGTGGGTGTGTGTGGTCATGAAGTGGGTGTGTATGGTCAGAAGTGGGTGTGTGTGGTCAGAAGTGGGTGTGTATGGTCAGAAGTGGGTGTGTATGGTCATGAAGTGGGTGTGTATGGTCAGAAGTGGGTGTGTGTGGTCAGAAGTGGGTGTGTATGGTCAGAAGTGGGTGTGTGTGGTCAGAAGTGGGTGTGTATGGTCAGAAGTGGGTGTGTATGGTCAGAAGTGGGTGTGTATGGTCAGAAGTGGGTGTGTATGGTCAGAAGTGGGTGTGTGTGGTCAGAAGTGGGTGTGTATGGTCAGAAGTGGGTGTGTATGGTCAGAAGTGGGTGTGTATGGTCAGAAGTGGGTGTGTGTGGTCAGAAGTGGGTGTGTATGGTCAGAAGTGGGTGTGTATGGTCAGAAGTGGGTGTGTATGGTCAGAAGTGGGTGTGTGTGTGGTCAGAAGTGGGTGTGTATGGTCAGAAGTGGGTGTGTATGGTCAGAAGTGGGTGTGTATGGTCATGAAGTGGGTGTGTATGGTCAGAAGTGGGTGTGTGTGGTCAGAAGTGGGTGTGTATGGTCAGAAGTGGGTGTGTGTGGTCAGAAGTGGGTATGTATGGTCAGAAGTGGGTGTGTATGGTCAGAAGTGGGTGTATATGGTCAGAAGTGGGTAGGTATGGTCAGAAGTGGGTGTGTGTGGTCAGAAGTGGGTGTGTATGGTCAGAAGTGGGTGTGTATGGTCAGAAGTGGGTGTGTATGGTCAGAAGTGGGTGTGTATGGTCAGAAGTGGGTGTGTGTGGTCATGAAGTGGGTGTGTATGGTCAGAAGTGGGTGTGTATGGTCAGAAGTGGGTGTGTGTGGTCAGAAGTGGGCGTGTATGGTCAGAAGTGGGTGTGTATGGTCAGAAGTGGGTGTATATGGTCAAAAGTGGGTGTGTATGGTCAGAAGTGGGTGTGTGTGGTCAGAAGTGGGTGTGTGTGGTCATGAAGTGGGTGTGTGTGTGGTCGGAAGAGGGTGTGTGGTCATGAAGTGGGTGTGTATGGTCAGAAGTGGGTGTGTGTGGTCAGAAGTGGGTGTGTATGGTCATGAAGTGGGTGTGTGTGTGGTCAGAAGAGGGTGTGTGGTCATGAAGTGGGTGTGTGTGTGGTCAGAAGAGGGTGTGTGGTCATGAAGTGGGTGTGTATGGTCAGAAGTGGGTGTGTGTATGGTCAGAAGTGGGTGTGTGTATGGTCAGAAGTGGGTGTGTGTGGTCAGAAGTGGGTGTGTGTATGTGTGTCTGGGTGGGCGCCGCTCGTCATGCTGGGAAGAACCCACAAGGGTGTGTGAGAGAGAGGGTCGTTTGCCCCGTGTGTCACTTTCACTATGGTGGGGGAGGGGGGGGTTACATGCACACGGGGTGGGGCAAGGGGGGGGGGGTTACATGCACACGGGGTGGGGCTAGGGTGGGGAGTGGTCTAAGCCAGTCTAAGTAGGACACTTTATGTATTCATTTATTTATTTATTCATTTATTTATTTATTTATTTATTTATTCATTTATTTGTTTATTTATTCATTCATTTGTGTATTTGTTTATTCTTTATTCTTTTCCTTCTACAGTTGAGTTTCTCCAGTTAGAAGAAGAATTGCTCTGAAGGACATGGTGTCTTATGTGAGTTGGTCAAATACCATGGGTTAGTTAGTACCATGGGCGGTTCTGGTACCATTAAAGTAGGTGGCACCGTATGTGGGTAGAGCACTATGGGTGGATGGCACTGTGGGTGAGTGGCAGTATGGGTGAGTGGCATTATGGGTGAGTGGCAGTATGGGTGAGTGGCACTATGGGTGAGTGGCACTATGGGTGAGTGGCATTATGGTTGAGTGGCACTATAGGTGAGTAGCATTATGGGCGAGTAGCAGTATGGGTAAGTGGCACTATGGGTAAGTGGCACTATGGGTAAGTGGCACTATGGGTAAGTGGCACTATGGGTGTGGTACTGTGGATTAACAAAGTACCGTGTGTGGGTGTGGTCGAAGAACAGTGTTCAGGATATTAAAGGGTGTGGTAGTGGTGGTAGAGGTAGTAGTAGCGGTGGTAGTGGTGGTGTTGGTGGTGGTAGTGGTGGTGTTGGTGGTGGTAGTGGTGGTAGTGGTGGTGTTGGTGGTGGTAGTGGTGGTAGAGGTAGTAGTAGTAGTGGTGGTAGTGGTGGTGTTGGTGGTGGTAGTGGTGGTAGAGGTAGTAGTAGTGGTGGTAGTGGTGGTGTTGGTGGTGGTAGTGGTGGTAGAGGTAGTAGTAGTGGTGGTAGTGGTGGTAGAGGTAGTAGTAGTGGTGGTAGTGGTGGTAGAGGTAGTAGTAGTGGTGGTAGTGGTGGTGTTGGTGGTGGTAGTGGTGGTAGAGGTAGTAGTGGTGGTGGTAGTGGTGGTGTTGGTGGTGGTAGTGGTGGTAGAGGTAGTAGTAGTGGTGGTAGTGGTGGTGTTGGTGGTGGTAGTGGTGGTAGAGGTAGTAGTAGTGGTGGTAGTGGTGGTGTTGGTGGTGGTAGAGGTGGTAGAGGTAGTAGTAGTGGTGGTAGTGGTGGTGTTGGTGGTGGTAGTGGTGGTAGAGGTAGTAGTAGTGGTGGTAGTGGTGGTGTTGGTGGTGGTAGTGGTGGTAGAGGTAGTAGTAGTGGTGGTAGTGGTGGTGTTGGTGGTGGTAGTGGTGGTAGAGGTAGTAGTAGTGGTGGTAGTGGTGGTGTTGGTGGTGGTAGTGGTGGTGGTAGTGGTAGTAGTGGTGGTAGAGGTGATAGTGGTGGTAGAGGTAGTAGTGGTGGTGGTGGTGGTGGTGGTAGTGGTAGTGGTGGTAGTGGTGGTGGTAGTGGTAGAGGTGATGGTGGTGGTAGAGGTAGTAGTGGTGGTGGTGGTGGTAGTGGTAGTAGTGGTGGTAGAGGTGATGGTGGTGGTAGAGGTAGTAGTGGTGGTAGTAGTGGTGGTGGTAGTGGTAGTAGTGGTGGTAGAGGTGATAGTGGTGGTAGAGGTAGTAGTGGTGGTGGTGGTGGTGGTGGTAGTGGTAGTGGTGGTAGTGGTGGTGGTAGTGGTAGAGGTGATGGTGGTGGTAGAGGTAGTAGTGGTGGTAGAGGTGGTGGTGGTGATAGTAGTAGTGGTGGTAGTAGTGGTAGAGATGGTGGTGGTAGTAGTAGTAGTAGTGGTGGTAGAGGTGATGGTGGTAGTTGTAGTAGTGGGGTTATGTTGTCTATCTGAAAGGGTTAAGTTAGGTTAGTTAAGGTGAGGGTTAGATTAGGTGAAGTTAAGTGAAGTGTGGATTAGTTTAAGTTAGATTAAGTTAAATTAGGTTAGGTTAAGTTAGGTTAACATAGAGAACTATTACCACCACACACTGAAGGAAAGGGGAAACACCTACCCATTAACTAGATTAAAGCAACAGAAACATTATTTTTTTTATTATGTTGAAATATAATGAAAGAGTTAACACACATAAACTTAAATACATCTAATTATATCCTCATTATATTCTTTTGTTATTAAATATTCCATTACTTAATAATAAAAAAAAAGTCGGAAAAAAAACAGAACGATGTCACAGAGTTTGAGAACTTTTATTAAGTCTCTCGCGTGTTAATAAAAATAAAAAAGCAAATTAAATAAAAGCTGCGGTTGATTAAAAGGAACTCACTCAAGAGGCGAAGTGTTACCAGCTAGTGATGAGAAAGGTCTTGTTTGTTTTAGCTGTTGGTGAAGGGTCTTTTTTGTTTTAGCTGTTGGTGAAGGGTCTTGTTTGTTTTAGCTGTTGGTGAAGGGTCTTGTTTGTTTTAGCTGTTGGTGAGGGGAATTTGATTTTAGCTGTTGGTTAGGGGAATTTTATTTTAGTTGTTGGTGAGGGGAATTTTATTTTAGCTGTTGGTGAAGAGTCCTTTTGTTAGCTCTTAATGAGGGTGTGATAGAAATTGACAAGATTGAAGAGGTATAAGGGCGAGATGTTAGGTAACCATAGATAAAAGTGTGTGTGTGTGTGTGTGTGTGTGTGTGTGTGTGTGTGTGTGTGAGGTAACCCTGATCGTATAGTGGAGATAGGAACGTGATAAGAGAGCCAATGCTGTGAGCTATAGGTATTTAAGACAGGTGACTGATAAGATGCCCAGACTAATGAGTAATGATGTTGGATGGTAATTAGAATTGAATACAGGTGATATAAGGGTGATGTGTGTGTGTGTGTGTGTGTGTGTGTAAGGCTAGTGAGGGGTGGAAAGGGGAGGGGTAGGTGAGGAGGAGGTGCGTAGGTACGGGTTATAGACAAGAGATTGATTGTTTTGGACTCGGTAATTGGTATGGTCGATCAGCGTGCATGTGGACCTTGATGGATTAGGGGAGGGGTGGGGGGGATGGGAGAAGGGGAAGGAGGGGGTCATTAGGTTACGTATGGGATGGGGGGAGGGAAGGAAGTAGGGAGAAGGTGGGGGGGGGGGTCATTGGAAGGCCAAGATAGGTAAAGGTAGACGGATTTTTTTTCTGATAAATTAAAATATTCCTCTTGATAACAACTTTCTAACCTAACCATTCCTTTAATTAACCTCTACCTGTTAATATTGAGGAGAGAAAATATAAATATAAACTTTGATGATACTTAAAAGTTTATAATAGAAAGTAGTTTGGTGTACCTTATAGTGGGGATATATATAGTATACTAGTTACCAGTTTGGGTAATATTTTGGTGAGTCTTCCTCGTCTCCATGTGGTGCTTGGTGGAGAATGTGGGCCAAGTCACTTTAAGTAGATGTGGCTCCTCCTCCTCCTCCACATATTACTGGCTCCTCTTCCTCCTCCTCCTACTCCACTTAAACTGGCTCTGCTTCCTCCTCCTTCCCCACTTATAACTGGCTCTTCATCCTCCTCCTCTTCCTCTTATAACTGGCTCTTCTTCCTCCTCCTCCACTTATAACTGGCTCTTCTTCCTCCTCTTCCACTTATAACTGGCTCATATTTTTGTGAGCAATGTCTCAGTGTGTCATACTATTTTTTTTCTAAAGTTATGATTGGCCCTGTAATTATTAACCACTACAGGGTGTCTCAGAAGAAATATTTGACACACTGGTTTACTGATTTTCCCTAGAGATGGCGTCATTGCTTCTCTTATAACAACATTGGTTTGGTTAGGTTAGGTTAGGTACCACCACAAACAACTTCAACGTAACAGCTAGATAGATAGATAGATAGATAGATAGATAGATAGATAGATAGATAGACCTATTGATCGTAAGCGCAGGTGTTGTGGACAATGGCGGTGTGTTGTAACCTGCAACACCATAGAGTTGAAAGTCTTTACAAAACACAACTTTAAGACTTTTTTACCGTAATTGAACAAGACTTTTTACCGTAATTGAACAAGACTTTTTTCCACAGAATTTATTGACCAAAGTGTAAGAAGAAAATAACTGAACTTGCGGTGAACGAAAATAGAGACAGATAGTGAAAGTGAGAGAAAGAGAGAGAGAGAGAAAGTGAGAGAGAGAGAGAGAAAGTGAGAGAGATAGAGGTGAGGGAGACAGTATACTGTACGATGCGAGAGGGAAAGAGTCGACCACGCTATGTGTCCATCTTGCCCGGAGCCGACCAGACCGTCAAGGTGGAGCCAGCCCCCCACACCCCCCTCTGGCTCTATTATAAGTAAGTCCTCTGGCTCTATTATAAGTAAGTCCTCTGGCTCTATTATAAGTAAGTCCTCTGGCTCTGTTATAAGTAAGTCCTCAGGCTCTGTTATAAGTAAGTCCTCTGGCTCTGTTATAAGTAAGTCCTCTGGCTCAATTATAAGTAAGTCCTCTGGCTCTGTTATAAGTAAGTCCTCAGGCTCTGTTATAAGTAAGTCCTCAGGCTCTGTTATAAGTAAGTCCTCTGGCTCTGTTATAAGTAAGTCCTCTGGCTCAATTATAAGTAAGTCCTCTGGCTCTCTTATAAGTAAGTCCTCTGGCTCAATTATAAGTAAGTCCTCTGGCTCTCTTATAAGTAAGTCCTCTGGCTCTATTATAAGTAAGTCCTCTGGCTCTATTATAAGTAAGTCCTCTGGCTCTGTTATAAGTAAGTCCTCTGGCTCTATCATAAGTAAGTCCGATGACTATTTAAATATAAAATACATATTGAAATGATAACTGTGGTAACATTATGAGATGTTCTTATTACCACCATGTTATTGTACTATTCCAGATGATACTAAATATTACATAATACTTCCTTGAGATAAATGTATAGTGTATATCAGGTGCAGCTCAGGTTCTCAACTGGCTCAGCCATGTTAATATTGTTATTATTATCCAGTCTGTGTTTGTGTTTTTATGGCTAAATAAACTGTTTCAATTAAATTCAATGTACGTAGACAGATAGATAGATAGATAGATAGATAGATAGATAGATAGATAGATAACACAAAGACATGACAAACAAGCTCTCTCTCTCTCTCTCTCTCTCTCTCTCTCTCTCGTATGTGGAGAGGAGGACATTAAGAGTGAAAGAATGAAAGAGGAAGAGAAAAAAGAGAGCGAAAAAGGGAGAAAGAGAGCGAAAAGGGTAGAAAGAGAGGAAGCCGAAGAAGAGAAACACAGAGAGAGAGAGAGGCAGTAGAAATGAATACAGTCCATGAAGTAACAAGATCATGGGCCCACATGACACTGACGTAGGCGATCCATTGGTACTGAAGGAGTGGCTGAAGGAGTGGTGGTGGTGGTGGTGGTAGTAAGAGGGTGTGATGCAGTAGGGTGATAGGAAGGGTGAGAGTAGGTTGAGGATAGAGAAGAGGAGGGTAAGGAAGGGAAGGGAGGAGAGAAAACAGGACGTAGGAGGAAGCAAAGAAAAGGGAGGGGGAGACGAGAAAGGGAGGAAGATGGTTTAATAATGGAAGAGGAGAAGTGGAGGAGGAAGATGATTGAATATAGAAGGAGAAATGAAGAAGAATTTAAGAAGAAGAAGAATTTAAGAATAATAATAAGAAGAAGAATAAGAAAGGCAACGAGGAACTATGAATCAGCGGTAATACAAAATCTCCCCGTGTTCAATTCTTCCCCTAAAATAGACGGTGCTGGCTAGCCTCTCTCACTGACTCACTTACCTTACGACGTATTTATATTGCGACCAAAATGGCACACAAATTGCACAGAGACTCTACTATATAACGCGTTGGGTGTCTGTTATTATCCACAGTTACCGGGGGGGGGGGGGGGTGGTGGTGGTGAATAGTGAATAGGTTTTACTTCTATTAGGCCCCGGTTCTTTTAGGCCCCAGTTCTTTTAGGCCCCAGTTCTTTTAGGCCCCGGTTCTTTTAGGCCCCGGTTCTTTTAGGCCCCAGTTCTTTTAGGCCCCAGTTCTTTTAGGCCTCAGTTCTATTAGATCACATTTTTATTAGGCCCCAGTTCTTTTATGCCCAATAGAAATATGACCCACATAATTTGTTCACCTGTGCAGTTTGTTCAGTACATTACCGAGATTATTAAGTGGCCGGGTAGGGGGTAATGGGGGAGGAGGTGGGGATAATGGGGTAAGGGGTAAGGGGGGCAATGAGGAGGAATGGGGGAGAAGGTGGGGGCAATGGGGGAGGAGGTGGGGGTAATGGGGATCAGTGTAGGTTGTAGAGACGTGTGTGTGTGTGTGTGAGGGGGGAGGAAGTGTGTGTGTGTTATGTAATGTAATGTAGTAATTTCACCCTGGGTCGTGTCATACAAGGTCAGCCTATATCCTCCATCACTCTCATCCCACTCTACCCCCTCCCCCACTCCACCCCCCTTCCCCCACTCCACCCCCCTTCCCCCACTCCCCCCCTTCCCCCACTCCCCCCCTTCCCCCACTCCACCCCCCTTCCCCCACTCTACCCCCTCCCCCACTCCACCCCTTTCTCCATTCTACCCCCCTCCTCCACTCCATCCCTCTCCCCCACTCCACCCTCTCCCCCACTCCACCCCTTCCCCCACTCCACCTCTTCCCCCACTCCACCCCTTCCCCCACTCCACCCCCTCCCACTCCACCCCCTCCATTGTTCCACCTCCACCCCCTCCCCCACTCCACCCCCCTTCCCCCACTCTACCCCTTCCCCCACTCTACCCCTTCCCCCACTCTACCCCCCACTCCACCCCCCCGTCCCCCACTCTACCCCCTCCCCCACTCCACCCCTTTCTCCATTCTACCCCCCTCCTCCACTCCATCCCCCTCCCCCACTCCACCCTCTCCCCCACTCCACCCCCCTTCCCCCACTCCACCCCCCTTCCCTCACTCCACCCCCTCTTCCCTCACTCCACCCCCTCTTCCACTCCACCCCCTCTTCCACTCCACCCCCCTTCCCTCACTCCACCCCCTCCTCCACTACACCCCCTCTTCCACTCCACCCCCTTCCCCCACTCCACCCCCCTTCCCCCACTCCACCCCCTATTCCACTCCACCCCCCTTCCCCACTCCACCCTCTCCCCCACTTCACCCCTTCCTCCACTCCACCCCCCTTCCCCCACTCCACCCCCCTCCCCCCACTCCACCCCCCCTCCTCCTCCTCCACGGTAAATATCACTATATAATCTTGCTATTTATCCATTAACTCCAGAACTAGATAATTACACCTTAAAGAACAATCATTAGGTCCAATAACACCCCTTGGATAACATATAACATTGTATATATATCAAACGTCAGGGGGTAATTACTGATAGATAATGATGTTTAATTACAGGTGAATGTTTATGTATGACGTAATGTTATGCCTGTGAGGGAAGAGGGAATGACTCGTTTTATTCTTTCCATAAATGATTCGGATTCACGTGTCTAAATCTCTCGGGATTCGGGAGGAGATGGGACAGGACTTTTATGGGAGACTATTTATTTAGGTATACATACATACATACATACATACATACATACATACATGGGGGTCAATTCCTGGGGGGCATTTGGGTCATGTAGCCAGGTAAGGATTAATCCACTCAATTTCATGGCAGTTTTTATTACCCTGAGACCCATACACAGGATAATAATGACAGGTGTATGATAACAAAAACGATGCTAATATCGCCAGGTATAATTTATGAGGTAACCTAATGAGGTCTTCTCTCACCTGTGCTAAGAGGTAAAGGTTGCCAGGTATAATTTATGAGGTAACTTAATGAGGTCGTCTCTCACCTGTGCTAAGAGGTGAGGGAGGAAGGTTAGGGGATTGATTAGGGTAGGTGAGTCCGCTTCCACCTGATGGTTGATTATCTGGTGATAGGTGGTCCAGGTGATAGGTGGTCCAGGTGATAGGTGGTCCAGGTGATAGGTGGTCCAGGTGATAGGTGGTCCAGGTGATAGATGGTCCAGGTGATATGTGGTCCAGGTGATAGGTGGTCCAGGTGATAGGTGGTCCAGGTGATAGGTGGTCCAGGTGATAGGTGGTCCAGGTGATAGGTGGTCCAGGTGATAGGTGGTCCAGGTGATAGGTGGTCCAGGTGATAGGTGGTCCAGGTGATAGGTGGTCCAGGTGATAGGTGGTCCAGGTGATAGGTGGTCCAGGTGATAGGTGGTCCAGGTGATAGATGGTCCAGGTGATATGTGGTCCAGGTGATAGGTGGTCCAGGTGATAGGTGGTCCAGGTGATAGGTGGTCCAGGTGATAGGTGGTCCAGGTGATAGGTGGTCCAGGTGATAGGTGGTCCAGGTGATAGGTGGTTTAAGTGATAGGTGGTTTAACTGATAGGTGGTCCAGGTGATAGGTGGTCTAGGTGATATGTGGTCCAGGTGATAGGTGGTCCAGGTGATAGGTGGTTTAAGTGATAGGTGGTTTAACTGATAGGTGGTCCAGGTGATAGGTTGTCTAGGTGATATGTGGTCCAGGTGATAGGTGGTTTAGGTGATAGGTGGTCGAGGCGATAGGTGGTCCAGGTGATATGTGGTCCAGGTGATAGGTGGTCCAGGTGATAGGTGGTCCAGGTGATAGGTGGTCCAGGTGATATGTGGTCCAGGTGATAGGTGGTCCAGGTGATAGGTGGTCCAGGTGATAGGTGGTCGAGGCGATAGGTGGTCCAGGTGATATGTGGTCCAGGTGATAGGTGGTCCAGGTGATAGGTGGTCCAGGCGATAGGTGGTCCAGGTGATATGTGGTCCAGGTGATAGGTGGTCCAGGTGATATGTGGTCCAGGTGATAGGTGGTCCAGGTGATAGGTGGTCCAGGTGATAGGTGGTCCAGGTGATAGGTGGTCCAGGTGATAGATGGTCCAGGTGATAGGTGGTCGATGTGATAGGTGGTCCAGGTGATAGGTGGTCCAGGTGATAGGTGGTCCAGGTGATAGATGGTCCAGGTGATAGGTGGTCGATGTGATATGTGGTCCAGGTGATAGGTGGTCCAGGTGATAGGTAATCAAGGTGACAGGTGATTCAGGTGACTATAATTTTTGTTTTTGTTGTTGTTGTTGTAAAGCCGGTATATAACTATGTTTGTTGTTGTTTTTGTTGGAGTAACAAACATAAAGCTTTCAGGCGAGTTAATTAAACCATCATCAATTAATTGGTTTGGTTTATCGAGGGTGACGTGAGGTATTTGGTTTATCTAGGGTGACGTGAGGTATTTGGTTTATCGAGGGTGACGTGAGGTATTTGGTTTATCGAGGGTGACGTGAGATATTTGGTTTATCGAGGGTGACGTGAGGTATTTGGTTTATCGAGGGTGACTTGAGGTATTTGGTTTATCGAGGGTGACGTGAGGTACTTGGTTTATCGAGGGTGACGTGAAGTACTTGGTTTATCGAGGGTGACTTGAGGTATTTGGTTTATCGAGGGTGACGTGAGGTATTTGGTTTATCTAGGGTGACGTGAGGTATTTGGTTTATCGAGGGTGACGTGAAGTTCTTGGTTTATCGAGGGTGACGTGAGATATTTAATAAATCGAGGGTGACGTGAGATATTTAATAACTCGAGGGTGACGTGAGATATTTAATAACTCGAGGGTGACGTGAGATATTTAATAACTCAAGGATAATGTGAAGTATTTATTGCCTCAAGGAGATGACGTGAAGCTTTTGGCACCTCGAGGATGATATGATCTATTTAATGCTTCGAGGATGACGTGAACTATTTAATGCTTCGAGGATAACGTCAGACACTTAAAGAGATACCAATGATGACTTTTTTTAGCTCTCTAATGCTTGTTGAAGGATCCGCAAGGTGAAGGGTGACCTATGCATGGAGGCAGACAGCCATCTTGAGGATGACGTAAGAGATAGGAGAGATGGCTTCTTTAAAATCGTGATGAGAAAATGATATAACTTCCATTTATGTCCAGCGTGTGGGTGAGAAATATACCGCGTTGGGAAATATTGTATGAAATGTATTGCATGGTAGGTGGAGCGGTGAGAAATGTATTGTGAAATGTATGAGGAAATATACTGCATTGAGAAATATATATTGAATTTATTAAGAAATATATTGCATTTGGATATATTAGGAAATGTATGAAGAAAATATACAGCATTTGGGAAATAATGTATGAAATGTATTGAGATATACCTTGCATTAGGAACATACATATACATTATTTTTAACCTGTATTAAAGAACTGTACTGGGGGGGGGGGGGGGAGAGATATATGAAATGTATTGAAATATACCGCGAAATATAACGTGATTGATTGGGGAAAAAGTCTATTTTAAGTCAGGTAGAATGTACACCTTGAACTGACTTGAGATAATTTATGAAATGTGTTAAAGAAATGTATAATAATTTATGATGTATGAAGACGAAATTACCAATCTCATGTGGAGAAACTCACCCTCTCCGCCTACCTCCTCTTTCTTCCCCCTCCTCTCCCTCTTCCTTCTTTCTCTATTACCCTCTCATCTTCCTCCTTCCTCTTTTTCCTCCTACCCCCCTACTAGTCCCCCGCTTCCTCCACCTCCTCTCCCTCTACTTCTCCTCCTCCCTCTCCTATCCCTCTACTCCTCCTCCCTCTCCTTCCCCTTCCTCCTCATCCCTCCTTCCTCTATTACCCTCTCATCCCCCTCTTCCCTCTCCACTACCCCACTGCTTCCCTCTCCTCCTCCTTCCTTCTCCCCTTCCTTCCCTCTCCTCCTCCTTCCCTCTCCTTCCTCCACTCTATGATATAAGGTAATGTATCAGTTTTCCCCGATATAAGTAGGAAGAGTGAAGAGGTACTTGGTGAGGAGGGGAGGGGAGGCCAAGGTCAGTGCCACGCCAACACCACCGCCCCTCACCCCCTCTTCAAGCACGTATGTACTCACCCCCTTCCCCCACACACCCCCACACACCCTCAACACAGCCTCCACACACCCATCCTCTCTTGATAGTGGCCAGTCCTCACGCCCACCACCGCTAGTATGTTGATGGAGTCATGTGGTGGTCAGAGGTTATACAGGGAGTTTTTAGTTTAACAAATTTATTGGCAGAGCTTGTAGTACAGTTTGCCTATTGTGAGTAATTCAGTCAGGTCTTGACACTGAGGGTGGTATCACTTCTCACTGCCACGCAGGACAGAGGTTCATACACAAAGAAATACATCATATTCATTAACAGCTATATATGTATAGAGGTCAGATTCATATGGGTAATGTCACTGTTCACTGCCATGCAGGACAGAGGGTCGTACACAAAGAGATGCATCATATTCATTGACACTATATATAGGTCAGATTCATGTGGGTAATGCCACTGTTCACTGCCATGCAGGACAGAGGTTCGTACACAAAGAAGGAAATACATCATATTCATTAGCAGTATATATAGGTCAGTGGTTCACATACATTGGAGTCATATTCTAATTGAAGACTAATCAGTGTGGGCTAGCAAATTTGGGATAAACAGCAGGAATGCCCTCAAGTATCCCTGATTCAATGTAGTAATTACATAGTCCAAGATACAATAAGTCAGGTGGCCTGAAGTCTTTGACAGTGTCACATTCAATAAATAATATAGTGTTCAAGTGTATGCTTTAGAGGTTTATCAGGGAGGAGAGGAGCTTGGGTGCTGAACTGCTGTAGATCACATGGGCTTCACCTCTGATGGGCTCTACCCTAACCTAACCCTAAACATTAAGGCTCATTAGAACTTGTCCCCAATATTAATATAAGTTATATAAGGTACGAGCCAAAACAGAAGCCCAGTTGACCACCGCCAGCCCGTAGGTGGAAGAAGGGGTAAGAGAGGGTTAGGGAAAGAAGAAAGGAATAGGAGAAAGAGGGAGAACCAAGAAAGAGAAGAGAGAGTTAATGTTGGGGGAGATGAGAGAAATTTTGGGAATAATGGAAAAGGGAATTAGAATAAAGAGGAGTATAGAAGAGGATGGATTAGAAAGGTGAGGAGGTGGTGTAGGTAGGAGGTAGGTGAGGTGTCATGGAGGAAGTGGAGGAAGGAGGTAGGTGAGGTGTCATGGAGGAAGTGAAGGTAGGAGGTAGGTGAGGTGTCATGGAGGAAGCGGAGGAAGGAGGTAGGTGAGGTGTCATGGAGGAAGTGAAGGTAGGAGGTAGGTGAGGTGTCATGGAGGAAGTGAAGGTAGGAGGTAGGTGAGGTGTCATGGAGGAAGCGGAGGAAGGAGGTAGGTGAGGTGTCATGGAGGAAGTGAAGGTAGGAGGTAGGTGAGGTGTCATGGAGGAAGTGAAGGTAGGAGGTAGGTGAGGTGTCATGGAGGAAGCGGAGGAAGGAGGTAGGTGAGGTGTCATGGAGGAAGCGGAGGAAGGAGGTAGGTGAGGTGTCATGGAGGAAGTGAAGGTAGGAGGTAGGTGAGGTGTCATGGAGGAAGTGAAGGTAGGAGGTAGGTGAGGTGTCATGGAGGAAGTGAAGGTAGGAGGTAGGTGAGGTGTCATGGAGGAAGTGAAGGTAGGAGGTAGGTGAGGTGTCATGGAGGAAGCGGAGGAAGGAGGTAGAGGTGAGGTGTCATGGAGGAAGCGGAGGTAGAGGTGAGGTGTCATGGAGGAAGTGAAGGTAGGAGGTAGAGGTGAGGTGTCTTGGAGGAAGCGGAGGAAGGAGGTATTGAGGATCTTTGAGTCGTGACAGACAGTAAGAGGTGCGGTGGTGGTGGTGGTGGTGGTAGGGGGGTGTGGTAGTGGTAGTAGGGAGGTGGTGGTGGTGGTGGTACAGGGGTGTGGTGGTGATGGTAGAGGGGTGTGGTAGTGGTAGTAGGGAGGTGGTGGTGGTAGGGAGGTGTGGTAGTGGTAGTAGGGAGGTGGTACAGGGGTGTGGTGGTGGTAGTAGGGAGGTGGTACAGGGGTGTGGTGGTGGTAGTAGGGAGGTGGTGGTGGTGATGGTAGAGGGGTGTGGTAGTGGTAGTAGGGAGGTGGTACAGGGGTGTGGTGGTGGTAGTAGGGAGGTGGTGGTGGTGATGGTAGAGGGGTGTGGTAGTGGTAGTAGGGAGGTGGTGGTGGTGGTAGGGAGGTGTGGTAGTGGTAGTAGGGAGGTGTGGTGGTAGGGGGAGGGAGGTGTGATGGTAGGGAGGGGTTAGGGGGGTTGAATTAGCAGGCAGAACCCGTCGTGTCAGTAAGGAATTTGATAAGCCTTGCATTGTGGTGGCTCAGGTTCTCCTTGTAGTGGCCTCAGGCAGTATGGTGGTCATGGTGATGGTCATGGTGGTAGTGATGATGGTGGTGGCATTGATGGTGATGGTGGTGATAATGGTGATATTGATGGCTGTGATGATCGTGGTGGTAGTGGTGGTGGTACAGAGGCCAGGGGATGATACTGGTGGTGGCACAGAGGCCAGGGGAGTGGTAGAGATGGTGTCCTTGGTGGTACAGAAGGAGGTGAGAGGTGAGGTTGTGGGGGGGGGGGGTCAGAAAGGGGGGGGGGGCAGCCAGCATGTCTCTAATCCAATAATAAACAGGTGTACGTGTTCCCCCTCCCCCCTCCTGCCCTGCCCACTTCGGAGGATCCACGTCATTTTGTTTGGTTTACCTGGACGAATATTTCCCACCTGTACATGTGTGTTGGATCTGTGGGAGGTCGACACACCACACCACTTACTCATTGTTTCCTATCATCTTAATTCTTCTTGGTCAGCGTGTGGTGTTATGCGTATGGTGTTATGTGTGGTGTTATGCATGTGGTGTTGTGTATGGTGTTATGCGTGTGGTGTTGTGTATGGTGTTATGCGTGTGGTGTTGTGTATGGTGTTATGCGTGTGGTGTTGTGTATGGTGTTATGCGTGTGGTGTTGTGTATGGTGTTATGCGTGTCGTGTTATCGAGATGTCACGCACCTTTATTTTAATGTAAGGTTTATTCCCGTTTTTCAAGTGCCTATTTATAGTCATGACTCCTGTGGGTGATTGAGTCATACATCATCTGGTGTTGTGATTGGCGGCCTTGTTGTTGTTAACTGCTAGATGACCTTCGATTGTTGTTGTTGTTACCTAATACATGGTTGTTTGTCTGATTGTGTATGGTGGGTGCAGGAGTGTGTGTGTGTGTGTGTGTGTGTCCCTCTAGTTAATTTACCACAAACACCAGGTGGCGGCGGGCCTCATAGTCACGGTGTTCAGTGTTAATTGCTTACTTCCCTCCCTCTCTTCTTTCCCACTCTTCCTTCCCTCTCTCTCTCTCTCTTCCCTCCCTCTCTTCCCACCTTACTACCTCTCACCCCAACCCCCCACTACCCCACACTCCTACTACCCCTCACCCCCACTCCCCCCTTACCCCATCAACCCATTACCCCCACCAACCCACTACCCCCACCACCCTCACTACCCCCCCACACACTCACCACCCCCACTACCCCCACCACCCGACTACCCCCACCACCCGACTACCCCCACTACCCGACTACACCCCACACACACCCCTTCCGTGAACGACTGACTCAAGCGCTATTTTCATTAACCTTCGCCCGTGCAGTTAGGAGGATATTGCGTGTGTGTGTGTGTGTGTGTGTATTCTTTAGTGTGTTGTCTTATTGTGTTTTGTTGTTATTGTTGTGTCATTGTATTGTTTATTTGTTTTTTTGTTTTACTGTTGCGTTTTATACCACGACAAATAAAAATACCTTTGTCTACTAGTACTTGTTTTTGTTTCTCTATGTATCCAACACGTCCGTCCGTCCTTCTATCCGTCCGTCTGTCCGTCCGTCCGTCTGTTCATCCGTCCGTCCGTCCATGCGTCTGTTCATCCGTCCGTCTGTCCGTCCGTCACATTTTCCCCCCCTCGCCAATATCTCGTCTTAGAGGAAGGATGACTGCTGGGTTTATCATATTCAAGAGACATAACCTTTGATTAATTTAGGTCAGGTTAAAGGTCATTGTATCTGTGGTGATGTAATGCACAAGGGAAATCTGAAATCTGTTGGGGGTCAAATCTGAAATCTGTTGGGGGTCAAATCTGAAATCTGTTGGGGGTCAAATCTGAAATCTGAATCTGATAAATCTTCCCTTTTAATTAGGTCTGCTCCCCCCCCCCTTTCCACCCCACACCCATTAGTCTCCCCCTCCCCCAGAAGAGTAGAACTATATTGTTGTTGTTTTTTCTTTGGGTAGTCTTCTTTCTTTCTTTCTTTCTATATATTTTTTATCATTGTATTAGTTTGTTTTGATCGATATATTTTTTCCTATGTTAAATGTTATTAAGTCATTGCTCTCTCTCTCTCTCTCTCTCTCTCTCTCTCTCTCTCTCTCTCTCTCTCTCTCTCTCTCTCTCTCTCTCGTAGTTATAACATCCTCCCTAAATTGTCATGTCTCTTGTGTGATATTGTTATCTTAGTTCTTGTCATACTCCTTCCTTCCCCCTCCCCCCCTTTCCTCTCCCCCCCCCCCTCATCCCCCTTTCCTCTCCCTCAATCATTTTCTCCCCACACCCGCCCATCCTTTCCCCGCTCCCCCCATCCTCCCCCCGCACCTCCCATCCTCCCCCCGCACCCCCATCCTCCCCCCGCACCTCCCATCCTCCCCCCGCACCTCCCATCCTCCCCCCTCACCCCCATCCTCCCCCCTACCCCGCACACACCATCTCCACCCCACCCTTTCCTGCCACACCGTGTACCTCCTGCCTTTTATCACCCCCGTGTGTGTGTGTGTGTGTGTGTGTGTGTGTGTGTGTGTCGCCCTTCCTTCCTTCTCAGCTTGATCCTTATAGTGGGTCTAACCCCTGAAGCATTATAATACGAGTTTGTTAGTTTGTTTGGGGGGCTGCTGGTGTCTCTGTGGCTCCATTGTTGGTGATTGCTTAAGTGTATGTTGCTTAATACCCCCCCCCCCCCTCCCGCTACACTCTCCTCTACACCCCACCTTGTGTTAAAGAAAAGGGGTGTTGCTTACCCCCCCCCCCCGCTACACCCTCCTCTACACCCCACCTTGTGTTAAAGAAAAGGCGTGTTGCTTACCCCCCCCCCCCCGCTACACCCTCCTCTACACCCCACCTTGTGTTAAAGAAAAGGGGTGTTGCTTACCCCCCCCCCCCCGCTACACCCTCCTCTACACCCCACCTTGTGTTAAAGAAAAGGTGTGTTGCTTCCCCCCCCCCCCCGCTACACCCTCCTCTACACCCCCACCTTATGTTAAAATAAAGTTGTGTTCCAGAATAGGGAAATTTAAGACCACTCGTGTGTAAATGGATTTGTTCTATAAATAATGCTCACTGGTGTAGGAAGTATGAGGGAGGGAATTCTTCTTTCCGAGAACTGAATTTAATCACAAACTGGAGTAATCCTCAGAACTGGTTTTTTTTTTTTTGGTATATAAATTGAATTTGTTCGTAAACATTATTCTTAGGAGGAAAATTTGTTGTTTTATCTCGCCACAGGACTAATATGGCGCGCCTCTTGCCTCTATTATGTGTTAGTTCATCATTATTTACTGGTTCATTATAACCTAACCTAACCCAACCTAGCCTAACCCAACCTAACCGAATGTACTTGCGTGAATGTGGTCAGCTATTATATATAATTTCACTGGGATTCTTTTTGTTATTTTCAATATTTACTTACTTGTGTTGCCAACTAGACGGTTTTGTTTTTGTGGTGTTGGAGCCGCTGCATTAGTTTCACCTGTTAGATATTTACACCGTTTACCTGTGTATTATTGGGACAACTGATGTATTGTTAATAAACACATCCGATTGTATTACCGTATATGAATTGACTGGCTTTTTGGCCGAGTTACAGAGGTCAGAGGTCACCCATAACTCGTGAGGGGCTGAGAGGGGAGACTTGTCAATATTCTTTGTAATTATATTTTTTAGTTTGTTTTTCCAAGAAGCATAACTTCCTGCCTCGTGTGTTATCTTAGTATAGTGTTATCTGTATAGTGATATCTGTATAGTGATCTTATAACACTGTCGAGTTGTAGCATAGTTATGATGCATCATTTGTGTTTTATGTAACTACTGACACTAATAATCACCCTATGTATTAGCTGGAAAGGAATTGGCCAGAAAGTTGATGACGCCATGATTCCTGTATTGGTGGAAGTGATGACGTCAGGGTCAAGTGTAGGAGCACAAGTGGTGTGAGTGAGGGTGGGACACGGAGGCGGCAGACGGTTGGCTGGACAGGGTGATGACGTCAGTGTCTCGTGATGGTGTGCAAGTGGTGACGTCAGTGTGACTCAGCCAGGCGGAGGGTGTGAGGGATGGAGGAGGGAAGGGACAATGGCTCCCGTATCCGCATGTTTACTCTCTGACTCGTGACCTTTGTATCCCGCTGTTACAGTCGCCCCGGGGGAAGATATTGACCACCAGGAGGAGTAGAAGAAGAAGAAGAAGTAGGCGAGGCCATAATGGAGGTGGAGAAGATACCATTAGCGTGAGTCTTGTCACCCTGTGCTGCCTCACACCTGTGGCCTGAACAGTGTTGCCATATCAGCTCCTCCTCCACCCTAGCCTTGGCCACTAAGTTGAATAGAAATGATTCACGTATCCGGTAGTTAATATATGTAGTGATAACCTTGGCAAGACTGCATGGCTGGCTTAGACCATTAGTATTAGCTTAGACAGTATTTCCGTTGTATTACCCACATTGTGTATATTTTGTATTCTTGCACTGACTCTGTACCTACTTTGTATACCTTTATTTATATATGTATACTGTAGCCATGTATTGTCTGTATTCATGCTGACTCGGTCTATCTACCATGTATCAAGATCTTCCTGCTGTAGGGTCGTGGTGTGAGGCGTGTAGATGGATAGATAGATAGATAGTTAGATAGATAGATTTATTCCCATATCACCATACTAGTTCACATCACTACAACACATGTAATCAGGGCCGATATACAAACAACGGTAAACAGAACAACGGTAAACAGATCAATTGTAAACAGTAGGTCGAGTTATCTATTAAGTCAGAGAAAAAGTTGTTACCGGATTCACGTGAAATAGTCTTCCGAATTTGTGTTTTTTTCCTGATATTTTTTAGTATATTTGTGTGGCAGTGTGGTCATGTGGCTAGTGTGGTCATGTGGCTAGTGTGGCAGTGTGGTCATGTGGCTAGTGTGGCAGTGTGGTCATGTGGCTAGTGTGGCAGTGTGGTCATGTGGCTAGTGTGGCAGTGTGGTCATGTGGCTAGTGTGGCAGTGTGGTCATGTGGCTAGTGTGGTCATGTGGCTAGTGTGGCAGTGTGGTCATGTGGCTAGTGTGGCAGTGTGGTCATGTGGCTAGTGTGGCAGTGTGGTCATGTGGCTAGTGTGGTCATGTGGTAGTGGAGTTAGTGTGGCTAGTGTGGTCATGTGGAGTTAGTGTGGCTAGGTGTGGTTGGTGTGTAGATTTCCCACGTGTCTGTTGGTTCCATTTGGAGCTTGTGTTTATTTTCGTTTTTCATGTTTAAATTAGGAGGCATTAAAACGTGTCTGTATGTAGGTAATATGTGTGTGTGTGTGTGTGAGAGAGAGAGAGAGGGGGGGGAGGGTGAATGAGTAATGGTGGTTGTGGGGCTTCTCTCTCTCTCTCTCTCTCTCTCTCTCTCTCTCTCTCTCTCTCTCTACTGGTCACCTCCGCCACACTTCCCTCTCCCGGTGCAATTAATATCGAGGCAGTCATTCCCACTCCGCCCTCTCCTACGACTGTTATTCCCACTCTCCCATCTTCCAGGGCCACTACCCCCCCCCCTCCCCACTCACTCTCTCCTCTCCCTGCCAAAACCACTTGCTCTCACACTCCCTCTCTCCTTCCATTTTTGCCAGGACCACTCGCTCCCACACTCCATCACTCCCTCCCACTCACTCCCTTCCTCCTTCTCTCGCTGTCAGGACCACTCATTCCTTCCTTCCTTCCCTCCCTCCAAGGACCACCCCCACCTCTCCCTCCCTCCCTCCAAGGACCACCCCCACCTCTCCCTCCCTCCCTCCAAGGACCACCCCCACCTCTCCCTCCCTCCCTCCACCGTCAATCAGTGTTGGGCCTAACTTGCACCCCCGTCAAGTAATAAGGAACTCGGAACCCAATTACACAAGGCTTCACTGACCCTACCCAAATTTGACAACCACTCCACACCCCCCCACTCCCCCCCCCTCCCTTCCTCACTCCCACCCTCCTATCCTCACTCCCACCCTCCTCTCCTCACTCCCACCCTCCTATCCTCACTCCCCCCCTCCCCCCTCACTCCCACCCTCCTATCCTCACTCCCTCCCTCCTATCCTCACTCCCTCCCTTCTATCCTCACTCCCTCCCTCCTATCCTCACTCCCACCCTCCTATCCTCACTCCCTCCCTCCTATCCTCACTCCCACCCTCCTATCCTCACTCCCACCCTCCTATCCTCACTCCCTCCCTCCTACCCTCACTCCCTCCCTCCTCTCCCTTGATCTTATAATGTGTATCCGGCATAATATTTCACCCCGTCTTATTTTCTTTTCCCTTTCCTTTATTCTTTCCGTTTTCTGTATTTCTTCTTTTCTTTACTTCCAACTCTCTTCTCTCTATCCTCCTTCCCCCTCTTCTCTACCCTCTTCTCACCCTCTTCTCTACCCCCCCCCCCTCACCCTCTTCTCTACCCCCCCTTCACCCTCTTCTCTACCCCCCTCACCCTCTTCTCTACCCCTCTCACCCTCTTCTCTACCCTCTTCTCACCCTCTTCTCTACCCCCCCCTCACCCTCTTCTCTACCCCCCTCACCCTCTTCTCTACCCCCCCCTCACCCTCTTCTCTACCCCCTTCACCCTCTTCTCTACCCCCCCTCACCCTCTTCTCTACCCCCCTCACCCTCTTCTCTACCCCCCCTCACCCTCTTCTCTACCCCCCATCACTAATTAGCTCGCCCACGTCTTGCTCATTTAACCAATATAAAGAGAGTCCGGCTAATGACCTATGAGGTGAACTTTCTTTGTATTTATTTATTTTGGATCACCTGAACATTAACCACCCTGTTCTAATTATTTGCGGATGGGTTAGGTTAAGTTAGGTGAGGTTAGGTTAGGTCAGGTTAGGTTAGGTGAGGTGAGGCACTACTACTAAGACGACTCACCGAGATTAGTTCCTGGAAGCTTTAAATCGATGCTCAGAGGCTCTTGGGTAAGGGAGGGGCAAGGGAGGCTCAGTAAGGGAGAGAGGGAGACTTTGTAAGGAGAGGAAGAGAGATTCGTGGGTAAGAGGAAAATGGAGGCTCATTAAGGTATAAAGACAGACTCATGGATAAGGGAGGAAAAGGGAGACTCATGGATAAGGGAGGAAAGGGAGACTCATGGATAAGGGGGGAAAAGGGAGACTCATGGATAAGGGAGGAAAGGGAGACTCATGGATAAGGGGGAAAAGGGAGACTCATGGATAAGGGGGGGAAGGGAGACTCATGGATAAGGGGGGAAGGGAGACTCATGGATAAGGGAGGAAAGGGAGACTCATGGATAAGGGAGGAAAAGGGAGACTCATGGATAAGGGAGAAAAGGGAGACTCATGGATAAGGGGGGGAAGGGAGACTCATGGATAAGGGAGGAAAAGGGAGACTCATGGATAAGGGAGAAAAGGGAGACTCATGGATAAGGGAGGAAAGGGAGACTCATGGATAAGGGTGGAAAGGGAGACTCATGGATAAGGGAGGAAAAGGGAGACTCATGGATAAGGGAGGAAAGGGAGACTCATGGATAAGGGGGGAAAAGGGAGACTCATGGATAAGGGAGGAAAGGGAGACTCATGGATAAGGGGGGAAAGGGAGACTCATGGATAAGGGAGGAAAAGGGAGACTCATGGATAAGGGAGGAAAAGGGAGACTCATGGATAAGGGAGGAAAAGGGAGACTCATGGATACGGGAGGAAAGGGAGACTCATGGATAAGGGGGGGAAGGGAGACTCATGGATAAGGGGGAAAAGGGAGACTCATGGATAAGGGGGGGAAGGGAGACTCATGGATAAGGGAGGAAAAGGGAGACTCATGGATAAGGGAGAAAAGGGAGACTCATGGATAAGGGAGGAAAGGGAGACTCATGGATAAGGGGGGAAAGGGAGACTCATGGATAAGGGAGGAAAAGGGAGACTCATGGATAAGGGAGGAAAGGGAGACTCATGGATAAGGGGGGAAAAGGGAGACTCATGGATAAGGGAGGAAAGGGAGACTCATGGATAAGGGGGGAAAGGGAGACTCATGGATAAGGGAGGAAAAGGGAGACTCATGGATAAGGGAGGAAAAGGGAGACTCATGGATAAGGGAGGAAAAGGGAGACTCATGGATAAGGGAGGAAAGGGAGACTCATGGATAAGGGGGGGAAGGGAGACTCATGGATAAGGGAGGAAAAGGGAGACTCATGGATAAGGGAGAAAAGGGAGACTCATGGATAAGGGAGGAAAAGGAGACTCATGGATAAGGGGGGAAAAGGGAGACGCAGTAAGGGAGAAAGGAAGATTCAAACGTACGGAACAGGATGATAATATACCCACCTACTTGTTTTACTAAAGGAAACTCTATCTATCAAACAAGATAAATCAGACTAACTTGATCTGACTGATGGAAGAATTTATCTGTTTAGGAAGGGTTAAATACTTCTTATCTAGATTATTGTGGCTGTAAGGTTATATTATCAAGGGATTAACACTCGTTTGTTTTGGATAATCGGGATAATCCTTGGGTAAAGGTGTGTGTGTGTGTGTGTGTGTGTAAAATTCATGCTGAGGTGTCATCATGTAGTAGGAGGACATAGACACACACACACGGTGACAGGTGAAGTGGGCTGATGGACCCAAGATAGCTACTATAAAACTTCCTTATAACATAGGTATCTGTCTCAACCCGATCGACAGAGAGAGAGAGAGAGAGAGAGAGATGCCTTGACTATAGTGTGAGGATGGTGACAAGTTGCTCTCTCTCTCTCTCTCTCTCTCTCTCTCTCTCTCTCTCTCTCTCTCTCTCTCTCTCTCTCTCTCTTGGTGTTTGTGTTTTGATGGACTTAGAACTCAACCTCGACCTATAATATAACCTTGTGCATTTCGGAAGTGTTTTAAATTATTTTCTTTTTTTTATTATTTTTTTTTCTTTTTTTATTAGTGTTTTGTTTTGTTTTTGTGTTTTTTTGTTTTGTTGTGTTTTTTTGTTTTGTGTTTTACTTTGTATTTGTTTTGTTTTGTTCAGCTGTGGTGGTGGAAGGGTCAGGTTAAAGGTGTCATTTAGCTGTGGTGGTGGAAGGGTCAGGTTAAAGGTGTCATTTAGCTGTGGTGGTGGAAGGGTCAGGTTAAAGGTGTCATTTAGCTGTGGTGGTGGAAGGGTCAGGTTAAAGGTGTCATTTAGCTGTGGTGGTGGAAGGGTCAGGTTAAAGGTGTCATTTAGCTGTGGTGGTGGAAGGGTCAGGTTAAAGGTGTCATTTAGCTGTGGTGGTGGAAGGGTCAGGTTAAAGGTGTCATTTAGCTGTGGTGGTGGAAGGGTCAGGTTAAAGGTGTCATTTAGCTGTGGTGGTGGAAGGAACAGGTTAAAGGTGTCATAAGCTTACCAAGGAACCTCCCTCCATGCACACAACTGCCTAACTACACACACACACACACACACACACACACACACACACACACACACAAAGCGTCTAATTTAGTGTTACTTAACGTTATTATTATCTGTTGTTTTGCTGTAGATTGAGACAGACAGACAGACAGATGAGAAAGACAGAGATGAAAGGACAGAGAGAGAGAGAGAGAGAGAGAGAGAGAGAGAGAGAGATGATAAAAAAACACGACGCCCCTTGTTTTATCTTATCTGGGATGATAGTGCGTCGTCCGTCAGTGCAATATTTATCAAAATACAACGAAGAGTTCCCACTTAACTAAGCCATGTCAGTTATATTTTTAGTGTGTGTGTGTGTGTGTGTGTGTGTGTGTTTTCTAACTAAATTTATAAATTGTTTCAATAACTATCTCGTGGAAGAAGGAAGAAGGAAGGAAGGAAGGAAGGAGACGAGATGGAGGGAATTTTAATTTTGTCGCCGATAGCAGCTAGTTTAATGTGCACTTCATAGAGAGCAGAAGTCATAGAGGTTGTGGGAGGGAGGGAGGGGGAAGAAGGGAAGGGGGCTGAATGGAAGTAGAGAAGAGGGAGGAAGGGAAGGAGACAGAGAGAGAGAAGAGGAGCGGGATGGAGGAACTGAAGTGCGAGGGAGGGAGGGAGGGGAGGGGGGGAAGAGGTACGTGCCATAGTGCCAGTGGTGTGTTGTGGCCCTGCGTGGCACTCACCCCACTCAGTTGGCACTATCGCCCCAACGTGGTCACCCGCATGCCTCTGCTCCCACCCTGCACTTGCTAGACCCACAAGTTTAACTACCTGTGATTGACCAGCTGTGGATATATAACCGATCTGGTAACTGAGACGATAATTAATTGCTTTATACGTGAGGGATAAGGAATACCCCTGGGTTCTCTGCTTATCCCGACGTGGTTACCTGAACGTGTTGCTTCGCCCGTCGATGGACCATAATGATAGTCATGATCACGTATGTGGTAGTTTATTAAGGGAAGGTGTTGAGTGCTGTACAGGGTCAAGCTGTGTGGGTCTGGATCCTCGTGTGCTGCTGTGGCATCTGCTCTTGACTCCAATGACAGGTGTGTCGGTAAGCATGTATGTCTCTTTTTCACAGGTGTGTCTCTCTCTCTCTCTCTCTCTCTCTCTCTCTCTCTCTCTCTCTCTCTCTCTCTCTCTCTCTCTCTCTCTCTCTCTCTCTCTCACAGGTGTGTCGAGCCGTTTACCTGTAGTTAATAGCCTCCATTTGGTGGTTCGTGGCTCTATTTTGGATGGTGGTGAGATGGTGTGGGTGATAGTGAAGAGTGGTGGTGTGGTGGTGAGAGTGATGGCGTGGAGGTGAGAGTGATGGCGAGAGTGATGGCGTGGAGGTGAGAGTGATGGCGTGGTGGTGAGAGTGATGGCGTGGTGGTGAGAGTGACGGAGTGGTGGTGAGAGTGATGGCGTGGAGGTGAGAGTGATGGCGTGGTGGTGAGAGTGATGGCATGGTGGTGAGAGTGACGGAATGGTAGTGAGAGTGATGGCGTGGAGGTGAGAGTGATGGCGTGGTGGTGAGAGCGGTGGTGTGATAGTAAGTGTTCGTTAACCTAGCCTTTCTGTGTGTGTGTTTTACCTGATAACCTAACCTAATCCCACCAGGTAACATTAAGGTGTTTAATCATCAGGTGAAATAAACTAGGGTGTCTAATCAACAGGTGAGCCATAATTGTCACCATAATCAGTCATCTTTTATTTATCTTAACTCTCGCGCCCGTCTCCCCGTTTGTGTCTAATATCCCATAGTTGTCCTTGTCGGGTTAGGTGCAGTGTGGCAGTCTTGCGTTTATTTGCATTCGACAAAGGAAACTCGCAATAATAAACATACTATGGAATCAAAGTAAAAACAAATTAAAACAAATATCTCAATATCATGATTTGTGGAATATTTATTATAATTAGCATCTGTAAACGCAAAAGTGAAGGGGACTGTACCTCACGAATATTTTTGTTTTTACATATAATTACCCCATTTACAGGAGCTACTTTATTGTGCATCCCATACTCATCCTGTGAGCGGTAACGCCAAAGTATTACAGATTAGAGTTCACAAAGGGTCTGTATATAACTAACCCTATAGTCAGGATATTATGGTATTGAATGTGGCAGTGTGTTTCAAATAGATTCTTTCGAGGGCCCATGGTTCAGTCAGTGGGTCACCTTGAGTTAAATGAATTGCGTTTTTATGGCTTCTATTGTGTGATTTTCAAAGGTATAATATCAGTCCACCTAATTTGCATAATCCGTTAGTTTTAAAATGGTCCACATGAGAGACGCGGTGTGTGTTGTGTTAGTCTGGTCTCTTGTTGTTATTTACCTACACCACACTCTGTAGTTTCATGTTAATTGTGTGTCAGGGCGCTTGGTGTCGACAATTTTAAGCTACACACACACACACAGACACACACAGACACAGGGGCACCAATGTCTCCTCACGTATGTTGTTTCTGTAGTAATATGACACTAGTTGACCACATACAGGGCGTCTCAAATGTAAACAAACTCCCTGACACATTTCCCAGGTGATGGCGTGAATGCTCATGTTATAAAGAGTAACATTATCCTCACTTGTAAGAGACCTCCTCACATTATCAACAAGTGAGGCCGCAAGTGTTGCTGTTTTAATACAATCATTCACTCGATCGCCAGGAAAATATGTCTGGCAGTGTGTTGATGTAAATACACACAAAATGTTCTAGAGAATAAAGGAACAGCCATCCACGTGTGTTATGAAATTGCTGCACGTTTACTGTATCAGAATGCCCTTACGATAAAAATCTCTTATTTTGTTATCAGATTATAATTAAAATAGTTTTGTTGAAGAGAAGAGTGAGGTGAAAGGTGATTGGCTCGGCTTTTTTGATGAAGGGCTAGAGGTGATTGGCTCAGCTTGTGTTTATTAAGTTAATGCGCTCTCATTGGCTGACACTACTTTACTGACACTGCCCACAAGGATATTACATCAATACCTTGCCCCCCCCCCCCCCCCCACAACCTTGGACCAGGCGCCGTGATGTGGCCTGAATAACACACATGTTGATATTAATTACTGCTCTTCAATAACTACTTAAATACACTCATCATCAATATTTAATAGATACATCAATGTCTCTTGCTGAATAATGTAACCACTGGGTCTGGCGCCTGAAGTCTAGTAGGGGATAATTTTTTGACACTTGGTAAAAATTTGGTCCTTGGTAATATGGACTAGTATACCCTGCGTGCCATTGTAATGCTTCGCCACTCGGTGTTTGGGGAGCAGAGGAACTGTTTATTATTATTATTATTATTAACTACTGTCTACTACAACTATTATTACTACTTCCATAACTTTTACTATTACTACCAGTACTACTATTATTACCACTACAACTACAACTTCTACTACTACTACTACTACTATTATTATTATACGTACGAGGTGGGCTATTTGCTAAAGGTGTTTACTTACTCTGTGTGCATTCGCTTTTGTCTAATTGTATTTGCCTAATATAATATTTAGGTCGTAGGATATTTATATAAGCTGGGAGAGTGGAGTTAAGGGGGGTGTTTGCAGGGGAAGGGCGAAGTTAAGGGGGTGTTTGCAGGGGAAGGGCGAAGTTAAGGGGGTGTTTGCAGGGGAAGGGCGAAGTTTAGGGGGTGTTTTCAGGGGAAGGCCGGAGTTTAGGGGATTCTTACACACACACACACACTTATGGGTTACTGTGGGTACGTTAGGTTAGGTCAGGTCAGGTGATATTAGTGTTAGGGTGGTTAATCTTCAGGTAAAATAAGCACGGGAGGGTGGGGGCTAGGGTGAATCTTCAAGTGATCTGAATTTTTTGTATTTAAAGAAACTAACTGCGTAGTCGAGGCAGGTAATGGGCGGAGAGGAGTGAGTGATAACCCGAATATATGGTGACACCTGGACGTCTTGATCACCTACCTGCCTACCTGACCCACCTACCCACCCGCCAGCCCACCCATTAACCCGCCAGCCCACCCATCAACGCCTCCCACCCACCACCCCACCCATCAACTCTCCCACCCACCAGTCCACCCATCAACTCTCCCAGCCGCCACCCCACCCATCAACTCTCCCACCCACCACCCCACCCATCAACTCTCCCACCCACCACCCCACCCATCAACTCTCCCACCCGCCACCCCACCCATCAACTCTCCCACCCGCCACCCCACCCATCAACTCTCCCACCCACCACCCCACCCATCAACTCTCCCACCCGCCACCCCACCCATCAACTCTCCCACCCGCCACCCCACCCATCAACTCTCCCACCCGCCACCCCACCCACCAGCCCAGTTATCCACCCACTCACCTTCTCTGCCCCTCCCTGATCATCTTGCACTTCACCTTTATACCTCACTCACTCTCCCTCACTCCCCTCCTCTCCCTCACTCCCCTCCTCTCCCTCACTCCTCTCCTCTCCCTCACTCCCCTCCTCTCCCTCACTCCCCTCCCCTCCCTCACTCCCCTCCCCTCCCTCACTCCCCTCCTACACCTTCTCCCCTCTCCCTCACTCCCCTCACTCCTCTCCTCTCCCTTACTCCCCTCACCTCCCTCATTCCTCTCCTCTCCCTCACCCCCCCTACACCTTCTCTCCCCTCCTTCACCCCACCACCAGACAACACAGGTACTCTTCACGTAATTACCTGAGCGTGAAGTTTGTACTCGAGACTAATGGCGTATCCGTGTATGTCACCTGCCGCCTTTACTGCTCTCTTCTCTAGATCCTCCCGCATCTCTCCTTCCTCCCGCCTCTCCCTCCTCCAGTCTCTCCCTCCTCCCGTCTCTCCGTCCTCCCGTCTCTCCCTCCTCCCGTCTCTCCTTCCTCTCGTCTACCCCTCCTCCTGTCTTCTCCCCCGTCTCTCCCTCCTCCCGTCTACCCCTCCTCCTGTCTTCTCCCCCGTCTCTCCCTCCTCCCGTCTACCCCTCCTCCTGTCTTCTCCCCCGTCTCTCCCTCCTCCCGTCTACCCCTCCTCCTGTCTTCTCCCCCGTCTCTCCCTCCTCCCGTCTACCCCTCCTCCTGTCTTCTCCCCCCGTCTCTCCCTCCTCCCGGATCTCCCTCGTCCATTTAAGCAATGGGGCCCATCTGACTGTCAACTTATCCACGTGGGTCAACATTTGGGGACCTCAGGTAGAATCGTAAATTACTACACACACAAAAAAATACAAAGATACAAAAAATACACAAAATACAACAGAAAGTAAAGAAAATACACAAAATACAACAGACAGTAAATAAAATATGCAAAATCTGATCCACAAGAAACCATTTTATTGGGTATTACTTAAGATAAATTTATGAAAGCCGACGGCTGGATCATACTTCAATTGGCCAATTTTATCATCCTATGTAATCCGCTGTAACCTTGGTGGCGTTTGATCTCATGATGGTCCGTGTGTGTGTTTGGTTGTGTGTGTGTGAGAGAGAGAGAGAGAGAGAGAGAGAGAGAGAGAGAGAGAGAGAGAGAGAGAGAGCTCCCCCCCCCCTCCTCCTTCCTCATCTTAAGCTTCCCCTACGCCTAACTCTCCTTACTCTACTCCTCCTCGTCTTTCTCTCTTTACTCCCTTCCTTCTTCCTTTACTTCCTTTCCTCTCTTCCTCTCCCTCTCCTCTTCTTCCTCCTCATTAAGTAGAGTAGGTAGTGATACGTTTACTTTTTGCTCACTTCCTCATTAGTCTCTTATCACTTACGTCATTAGTCTCTATCTATCTCTCTGTCTCTCTGTCTATCTTTCTGTCTCTCTGTCTGTCTATCTTTCTGTCTCTGTCTGTCTGTCTGTCTGTCTGTCGGAAGTTTACCCTGGCTAACAATATCATCACCACCACTTCCTATATTACATGAGGTGAACTTAAGCCCCGTTGAAGGTTTACTGACCACAACAAGCAGCTCTCTCTCTCCTTCCTATAGTGAGGTAATGTAGAAGCTTTATCTCTCTTTATCTCTCTTTATCTCTCATTATCTCTCACGTTTACTAATGTTATCTCTATCGAGTGTTGAGGCGGCTGAGAGAGATGCCTGCCCGTCCAATTGATTACCCAAGAGGGAGAGTGACGGGGGGTTTATCACGGTCAGGATTACTTGACGGAGAGGGTGTGATTTGACTTGACTTGACTTGACGGAGAGGAGTCGCACCACACACACACACACACACACACACACACACACGTGGCCTTTAATCAGCTTGTAATCCGTAAGAAGGTATGACGTGTGTTGAAATATTATATGTACTTTATTCAGTATTTTTTCTGTGTGTGTGTGACTCAAGAGGTTAGTTTCATGGGTGATATAAACAGGTGTATGGTGGAGTGGTGAGGGTTGTGTGTCGTGTCCTCGCTGTGTGGCGGCATCCTGCGGGAAAGTCATGCATGATTCACCTTGTGCCACCTGACTCACGGACGTCAGAGTCACGCCCGCCCTCCTCCACAGCCTCTGGTGCTGCTGCAGTGGAGCGGAAAGCCTGCGTATGAGTCACTGTGGTGTCAGCATCCACGGTGTGTGCGTTATATACTTTATCGATGTAACTTGTTGTGTTAAAGGGGCTGTAGGGAGTGTTGACAGCAGTACATGTTCAGCCGAGCCTGACCTAGTGAGTATTGGGGTGTTCTCCACTGGGAGTTGGTGAGTGAAGTTAAAAGATTGTATTTCTCCTCAATACAGTGAGGCAGTGGGAAGAGTTATAAAGCTGACCGTGTAGAGGCTTAATGGCGTTTGGTGTAGTTTACTAGATGACGACTCGGCTGTGACGGCCCACTGAATACCGTTTCCTGTCCCAAAAGGTCGCTGGCTCGCACCAGGGGCATCCTCAATCTACTGGCTACCTAACATTACGATTGGGAAGTGCAGTGCCGGCCACACTGGCTCCGTTTTTGCCGAAAAAAAGCCTAGTTTGCAGTGTGTTGTATTCGTGCTGCCGCCTCCAAGCTCACGGGACCCACTTTCGTTACAAGACGACAGTGCCTAGTGGTATGAGCTGACCACACGACCTAGTTTGTGGGTCCTGCGAAAAGTGTTTTGAACACAGCGTCACACCCCGTGTCTTAATAGCCACACAGACCCAACAGTTGGTGAAGAATGTGTGGCCGTAAAGTGAGTTTCCTCTGCACACAGCAGGAGGTGTGGTCATCTGGCACACACTGGACCACTTTTACTGCGGGTACACGGCGGTAACGGTCGAGTTCATTCTGCGCGTCGAATCAAGTGCTCTTGTGTATAATGTCCAGGATCACACACACGCAGCCCCAGAGGGTGGCGTGATGCTTCTTAGTGTGTGTGTGTGCGTGCTGTGGGTGGGTGGGTAGTGGAGCCAGTCAACCTGTGTTGTTGTTGTATCTGGTCATTGACTGTTGTGTGGGAGGCTTGAAGTGGAACCTGTCCTCCCTCACACCACACACACACATCTACACTACCACTCACTCACTACACTCCCTCCATACCTTCACCATCACACGTTATTCCACCACACCACACACTCCACATCATCACACCACACTCCACACCTCCACCTCCATCTTCCCACCCTAGCGCCACCACCACACCTCCATCTCCCCACACTAGCGCCACCACCACACCACACTTCCAACTCCCCACACTAGCGCCACCACGACACCACACTCCCCACCTCCACCACCACTCGCGTCATCCACCTCCACATATTTAACTACTTTGGTCGAGTTCCCCTTAAAAAAAAAAATTCCTTCCACCATAGAGAAAGATAACTAGGGAAACCACCGCCTCGCTTCACCTCCGTTCCATCCCCCATGCTCGTGACAGCCCGGGGAGGGGAGGAGGGTAGGTGGGAATGTACGATATTTTTTTAATCAAAGTTGCTGGAGTCAATGAAGGTAGGAGGGAGATAGGGTCCACGGAGGAGTTTTTCATTGGTATTGTCGTCATTGGTGCGATAAGGAATTTTTTTTTTTAGATTTTTTTGTCAATTAAGTTACATTTTTTCTGGGATATTTTTGTTATGAGGCAGTGGTGTAGACAATTTAGTTTACGGAATTGTTTTTTTTTATTGTTATTCTCATTAATAGATCACCTGAAGAAACGTCACCCCAGAGTTTGGCAGGGTGACCATTCTTCAGGTGGAGTCAAGATCTTCAGGCCTAACCTCACCTCACCTTATCTAACCTAATCTACCCATTGTAATGTGCATCGTATATTTTGATATATTGAGTAAAGTATTTTGTATATAGTAGTTTGTATTTTGCAATATTATCTATATTATGGGCTGGGGTGATGATTCTTCAGGTGGAGCGGGCTGGGGTGATGAATCTTCAGGTGGAGCTGGCTGGGGTGATGAATCTTCAGGTGGAGCTGGCTGGGGTGATGAATCTTCAGGTGGAGCTAGCTGGGGTGATGAATCTTCAGGTGGAGCTGGCTGGGGTGATGAATCTTCAGGTGGAGCTGGCTGGGGTGATGAATCTTCAGGTGGAGCTGGCTGGGGTGATGAATCTTCAGGTGGAGCTGGCTGGGGTGATGATTCAAGTGGAGCTGGCTGGGGTGATGATTCTTCAGGTGGAGCTGGCTGGGGTGATGAATCTTCAGGTGATCCTTATTAATTATTATTATTGTTGTTGTTGTTGTTTTTGGTATTTATTATTATTATTAGTAGTATATAGAATAAAACCACGAAAGAGAAAACACACACACACACTCACACACACACTCACACACACACACACACAGTAGCCTTCACCTTCACATTGAACACACCGGATGCGTGTCCCAAAATTGAAATGGAATCTCACAGTAAAATTGCCGCTATGCCTTTATATTTACTCGTGTTTCTTGTATTACTTACGTAGAGTTTAGGTTCCACATTATATAGGACTGGTGAGTATAATCTGGAGCCTCGATTGTATATAGTTTCCATTCAATTAAATTCAATTCAATTCAATTCAGGAAGTATGGGAGGGGGGAAGGGTGATTGGAGAGGGAGGGGGAGGGGTGGGAGGGGTGGTCGGAGGGGGACGAGAGAGAGACTGAGAGGGAAGAATGGTCTGGAAAGGATGGAGGGAGAGTGCAGGTCGGGGAGTAAGGGAAGGACGCTTGAGTGGTCGAGGAGAGGGAGTGAGGTGAGAGAGGGAGGGGAGGAGAATGGTCAGTGAGAGAGGGTGGGACGCAATGAGTGGTCGAGGAGAGGGAGGGGAGGAGAATGGTCAGTGAGAGAGGGTGGGACGCAATGAGTGGTCGAGGGGAGGGAGGGAGTCCTTTAATCTGGAGCTGTATGAGAGAACAGTGTGTGTGTGTGTGTGTGTGTGTAAGTGTGTAATAATAATAATAATTAACGGTTTATTGAAAAAGTTTGCAGCCCTAAGGCTGAAAATAGACATTGGACATAAATGACTTATTACATACATTGGTGGTTTAACAAAAGCCTTCATTAGAGAAATGTGAAGGAACATACAGTGGACATACAGATTAATGTTTACACACGTAGATCATGTGAGCTGAGGTGTTGAACAGCAGACACGTGGTGTAGTAATTCCCTCACAGATGGTGTTATGAGGGGCCTGATGTGGTGTAGTAATTCCCTCACAGATGGTGTTATGAGGGGCCTGATGTGGTGTAGTAATTCCCTCACAGATGGTGTATGAGGGGCCTGATGTGGTGTAATAATTCCCTCACAGATGGTGTTATGAGGGGCATCACATGGCGTAGTAATTCCTTCACAGACGGTGTTAGGAGGGGGATCACGTGGTGTAGTAATTCCCTCACAGATGGTGTTATGAGGAACTCCACTTGATGCTGTACCAACTCATTCACTACGTGGTGTCGTAGCATCATGGGGACACCACGTGGTCTGAGGTGTGGTCCCAGGCCTCTCTATCGTGGAGTCTCAGGGGAATTATCACTGGGTACCTGGGACCTCACTGTGTGAAGGTTAGCTTGGGTAAGACTCAACTGTGACTGCCGAGTTGTTTTTCATCGATTTAAGCACTGTTCAACACTGTTCACCTCTGTTCAACACTGTTCACCACTATTCAACACTGGTTCCATTCCTTTTCCTAATGAAATAGTAACTTCTGGCGAGAACTTGTTGATATTCCGGTGGGGAGGAGGGTTCAGGGGAGGGAGTTGGTATGGGTCAACCTAACAGTTGGCGGGGCTGCTGCTGAGCAGCGCCAGGTGCGTCTGACCCGTCTTGACCCGTCGGTGGTCAAGGATGAAGTGTGTGTGTGTGTGTGTGTTTGTTTGTTAAATATTTTCCCTCTGGTAAATTTAACGTCGTGGAACTGTGTATAAAAATTTACTATATTAAGAGTTTATGCATTTAGTAATCTTTATGTTATCTGACCACCTTGAACAGTCTGTCGCCACTACTAATTACTACACACCTCTGGACTGTATACCTGAGTTGTGTTGATATTCCCCCCAAATAAGTAAATAAAAAAATAAGAATCAGGGTGAAGTAGGTAAAGTAGGGATGAGAATATGATTGAATGTTTGGTTAGAACGAGAGAGAGAGAGTTGTCATATGTTAACTGGGTCAGGAGTTTCTTATGAATACTGGCATTGATGACAGCTTTGATGGCGGGTGGTAGTGTGTGTGTGTGTGTGTGTGTGTGTGTGTGTGTGTGTGTGTGTGTGTGTGTGTGTGTTTCACTTTAGATAATTGAACAAGTAAATTCCTACGAAAAAAAAATCGCATATTACTTTTTCTTCCAAGACAATCCCGTTATTTTTGTGTGGCGCGGGTTATGGTGTGGTGGTGGTGGAGGAAGTGTGGCGCGGGTGGTGGGTGGTGTTGCGCGGGTGGTGATATGGCACAGGTGGTGGTGGGTGGTGTGGCGCGGGTGGTGATGTGGTGAGACATAATGTGACCCAGATGTAAAGCTCTTAAGAGAACACACCCGCCCCCTCGTCATCCCTAACATGCATTACCCACTTAACTCTTTTAAAGGTCTGTAGGAGTGATGATGATACCCCCACCCCTTTCCCTTACTCCCTCTCCCTCCTTCCCCACTCATCCCTCCCCACCCCACTCATCCCTCCCCTACCCCTCTCATCCCTCCCCCACCCCTCGCATCCCATCCCCCACCCCTCGCATCCCATCCCCCACCCCTCTCATCCCCTCTTCCTACCCCTCTCTCACCCCACTCACCCCTCACCCCCCTCTCCCCCCTCCTTGATATCACACGTTGTCACAATTCTTTACCCCCTTGACGCTCTTATCTTGTGAAGCGTGACTTGCCAGGGTTAGGTTAGGTTAGTATACATATTAAATGATGCTGATTCCTTGGTGTATGCCCTGTATACATAATGAACGACAATTGTATGAATGTATATCTTACTTACTATCCAAAATTCACGATGGATAACTCGCTGAATAACTTTTAATTCTACCTGTATATGACAACACCTGTCTCAGGAGTTACGACAGGTGTTGATTGGTTAGAACACCTGTGTGCTCTCATGACCATCTACACAGGTGGCTGCAATATAACGTTAATGATCACCAAAAACTTTTGACTCCCCAGCTTATTACACCCTAAGCTCTACCTGGGGATGGGGGTGGGGTGGGGGGGATAGGTTAGGTTAGGTTCGGGAATTAATATACCACCTATATAATGTTAGGGGGGAATCTCACTGGGAATAAACCTTACGTGGCACTTCTTGGGCTGTCCGTAGATGCATCGAGGTTTATTATCATTTGTTTACCTGCACTGTCTTATGTACACAAACTCCACCCAAAAAGTATCTTCACCGATCAGTTTCAAAATGAACACTTGCAACTCCTATTGTCTCGGTAGGGTTGTCAAAATCACAGTTGTGTCCTATTGTCTAACACAAAATCGTCCAGATACTTTTTGGGTGGTGTGTACAGTTTCGGACAAAGGTTCTCTTACCCCTGTGGTGAAATTGGATGGGTGTCTAACTTATCCTGCTGTCATCTGGTGCGGGTGTGTTGTTTTATTTTTTATTTTGGGTCGATACTGCTTCATTTTGGTGTCGTTACTGCTTCAATTTGGGGTCGATACTGCTTCAATTTGGTGTCGATACTGCTTCAATTTGGGGTCGATACTGCTTCAATTTGGGGGTCGATACTGCTTCAATTTGGTGTTGATACTGCTTCAATTTGGGGTCGATACTGCTTCAATTTGGTGTCGTTACTGCTTCAATTTGGTGTCGTTACTGCTTCAATTTGGTGTCGATACTGCTTCAATTTGATGTCGATACTGCTTCAATTTGGGAGGCAATGAACTTTTGACCCCGATTATTACATGATAAACCAATATTAACTGATATGACGATTGTACTGAAATAATTATATCTATCTACAAGAGTGGATATCACGGTGGCCTTAAATAATGAGCCGTCTTGTTCATATGTGACTAGTTTAATCTTAGCAAATGGATAATATATTATTGTTGTTAAAGTTTTTGTTCATTTTTATACCTATGCTGTTAATAATTTGTTATTGAGAGTGACGGGTTTTTGTTATATGTCTGCTTGAATAAAATATCTGAAAACCGGTTGAACTAAATTTAATAAAACTTGGTAGATAAATTTCGTTTTTTGTCAGGTGAGATGTATTTTCATTTAGCGGAAGTGGGTGAGAGTGAAGTATGATGTGAGGGAGTGGGGAGGGTGTGGTGGAGTGAGGGTGTGTGGTGTTGTGGTGTGCGGGTATGGTGACTGTTATCTTGGACAACCTTTAGTTAGATTTTTAATTACATTTTCACCTTGATTTAAGACGTGTATCATCATAGGGAGGCCTCTGTCTATATGTAGCCCACTGCGGGTACTGTACTTCCTAAATGATTCCTCTCTCGCTAGTTCCTCTTAAGGTGAAGCTCCGGCGCCTACCCCACACCTGACGCACTTCGGTTCGAAATATTTCCTCCTGGAGAGTGCCTGAGGGACTGAGACCTAAGCAGAGGTGTTACTGGTGGGTACTGCTGTGTTATACTGGGTGTATTGGGGGATTAAGCTTTGATGTAGTGGAGTTCCCTAAGACGAGATGGGTCTGGAATGAATGAGTGGAGGGAGTGAGGGAGGGTCGGCCTCTTCCATGTCAAGAATTCTCGGTACGTAGCGTCCAGTTGCCATCTAGTGTGTTTGTGGTGCCACCCAGCAGTTAGCCGTGACTGTTGGCTTGTTGGACGTCAGTTTTCCTAATTTAATAATGAAAATATTGGACGTAGGATGGTGGTTTTGTTTTAAATGTTAAGGATAAACAAGGAGAGGGTGGGAGGTGGTAGTGGTGGTGTGTGGAGAGTAGTGGCAGTTGATGGCGTAGGGATGGTGGTGGTCTGACTGGGGGTGTAGCTGGGCGAGGTGGGGAGGGGGGAGTAGACGGGCGCGGGAAGCTTGGGGTTGGGGGGACAAAGTGGGGGAGTGAGCAGTGAGGACGTCCTGGCAACGTCGAGCCGAGCGTTTGGGGGATAGTGGAGTGAAGGGAGTGGTGGCGTGAGGGTGTGGTGTGCGCGGTCGCCTGCTGGGGAGTGTGTGTTGTGTTGCAGCTGTTCCACCACGTTACTCATGAGTTACTTCAGACCTTCTGCAGCAACCACCACCATCACCGTCGACTCCCCTGCTGTCTACAGCAATCAGTAAGAGCAGCAGAAGCACCTGTGTTTGTATGTGTGTGTGAATGTGTTGTGGTGGGAACTCGGAGGCCCTCATACGCCAGGATAATGTGACCAGCACATTGTGGTTACACCTGCCTGGACGCAGCACGTTGTTCATCGTTGAACACATCTGTGGCCAGACTCACCTGTGTAATGGTCGTTACCCTCGTGGATTAGCGAGTTGTGTGTGTTAACCCACTTACCACCACTGCCACGCAGTTGAATGCGTTTAAGAAGTAGAAAATCAGCGAGTCACATGCTTACGTTCTCTCTTTTGTGTTGGCAAGACACACACACACACACACGTTAATGTAGCACAGCTGCTCAAGCTTCTCTTGTGATGGAGGGACTTTATTCTTATAAGTAGTGAAAAATCCTGTAAGTTGTGAAAACAGTCCCAATCTAGTTATCCACACATGTGTAGCTTCATGTCAGTGGCTGTGAGAGTTTGTGGTAGCTTGTAAACTGTTGAGGGAAAATGTTACAAGTTAAGAAGTATACGAGCGAGGCAGAGGTGTGTAAAGAAGAAAGTGTGGGTAACGGTGGGAGTGTGGCGTGGTGGTACAGTATAGACTACAGTAGAGTACACATAATGTGGCAGGAGTAACGGTGTGCTGTGGTGCAGGCAGCAGGTGTCTCGCCACCAAAACCTGCTGCTGCATTTTTACCTACATTCAGGCTCCTCGGTCCTGTTGCAAATATCACTATCATGGTGAAGTTCCCAGTGTGTAGACAGTGGTCCATGTAGTGCGTGTTTGGTGGCTGTGTTGTGTCTACGTTGATGCAGTGATTGTGTTGATTGTTGTGTGTTTACGTTGATGCAGTGGCTGTGTTGTGTGTTTACGTTGATGCAGTGATTGTGTTGTGTGTTTACGTTGATGCAGTGATTGTGTTGTGTGTTTACGTTGATGCAGTGATTGTGTTGTGTGTTTACGTTGATGCAGTGATTGTGTTGTGTGTTTACGTTGATGCAGTGATTGTGTTGTGTGTTTACGTTGATGCAGTGATTGTGTTGTATTTTTACGTTGATGCAATGATTGTGTTGTGTGTTTACGTTGATGCAGTGATTGTGTTGTATTTTTACGTTGATGCAGTGATTGTGTTGTGTGTTTACGTTGATGCAGTGATTGTGTTGTATTTTTACGTTGATGCAGTGATTGTGTTGTGTGTTTACGTTGATGCAGTGATTGTGTTGTATATTTACGTTGATGCAGTGATTGTGTTGTGTGTTTACGTTGATGCAGTGATTGTGTTGTATTTTTACGTTGATGTAGTGATTGTGTTGTGTGTTTACGTTGATGCAGTGATTGTGTTGTATTTTTACGTTGATGCAGTGATTGTGTTGTATTTTTACGTTGATGCAGTGATTGTGTTGTGTGTTTACGTTGATGCAGTGATTGTGTTGTGTGTTTACGTTGATGCAGTGATTGTGTTGTGTGTTTACGTTGATGCAGTGATTGTGTTGTGTGTTTACGTTGATGCAGTGATTGTGTTGTGTGTTTACGTTGATGCAGTGGCTGTGAAGTAGATGGCACGTATGGGAGTTGAAAGCGTCGGGGTATAGAGTACGTCGGAGCCATCAGTGTGGGCCTGCTGTCTCCCCCACCACCACCCTCCCCAACCAGTGTAAAATCGAGTCCCAACAGAAACTGGTCACACTGGTTATGGTGAGAAGGAGGCGAGGGGGATTAGTGAGGAAACTTGGGGGATCGTCACGTATTCACCCTGGGCCACCACGAGCTCTCCAGGAAACTATTGGGGATCGTAGTGCCCAGAGCGGGAAGATGTACGTAGTTCTCCCCTGCCAGCTAAGAAACCAGGTTTACCTTGTGGCGGGGCACGTGGAGTATTAGTCTGTTGTGTTCGGGGGCGGGAGATTATTGTGTTGGTGGGTCAGGGTGAGTGGTGTGTTAGGGCGGGGAAGGTGGGCGGCGTAGAGGCAGGCAGGCAGGTGGGTGGGTGGACCTAGTGATAGCAAATAACAAGCAACATTCGGTTATTGAGTCTTCAGTGTCCTGACACAGGACACACTTCTGAAAGCGAAGTTTAAAACGTCACAATAAACGCCACAAGTATCAGCCACGTAACAATTAAGTGTTACTTTTTGAAGTTCCACTTACCTTCAGCAGGGGACGTTTAATTCATTGTTTTTAATTTTTTTTTATATGTGTGCGCCTTCACACGGTGAGCACTTATAATGTGCAGCTTGTTTACTAGTGTGACCTTGTTGTTGAGTACAGCAAAGATAACAAGTCTTGACTTAAGATATGAAGGTCGTCCACTTGAAGTATGTTAATAAGAACTGTTTCTCTCGGAAATTATCCTGGATTCTCTACCTTAATGGAAATTTCATCCAGAAAAGTGAACATTCACACACACACACACACACACTGTGTTCTTGTATAATTATGTATGTCTTGTGTACCTGACCCCTGGTGAACACTTAAATTACACAACTCAGATAAGCAGATGGACTTGTCCTTATGTTCAGGTATTGTGGCTGTGAGGGAGGTGAGCGAGTGTCAGTACTAAAGGGGAAGTGACAGTAAGTGCCACAAACATACAGCCACAACATAACCATTGCTTGGAGAAGTCACATACCTGTTTCTGGAGGCTCGCCATATGGGTACAGTGACATACGTGAGCTGGCATAATGAGGTAGAGGTGGGGTTAGGTTCATACGGCCACACAGGCGGGAGAACTGATGACATGTTGACACCGATGTCTTGGTATTGGCGGTGCTCCATTAACACAAACAAAAAGCAGACACCTGGGAGTAATGGAGGCACCAGGTAGTACAACACACATCACAAACACCGTGTACCCACTCCGCAGTATGGCTCCATGGCTGCTATACCTGTGTCTTGTTGAGGTGTGACCCTTACAGTAAGAAGGTGTTGAGACATTCTTCACACAGGATAATCATTATTTTAGGTGGTAGGAATGTGGTGGCCATGAAGGACATTGGTTTTGGCCTGCGAGAATGGACATACGTTCTGGGCCGGGGGGGGGGGGGGTGTGAGTATGGCCACTGCTCTTAAATTTGAAGTCACAGTCATAACCAACTTAATAAATCATGTTGTCAGAGGAGCATTGTGTGTGTAACGAGCTGTATCTGACACTATAAGGTGATGTTGGTCCAGCTCGGAAAGATTTATACAGTCGTTACCTCGTTTATGACACCCAACACTGTACTTTGGGACAGTGCCACAGTGTTTTGAATATATTACCTCGAACTCGCTGGGAAGTTTAGGTTGGGCAGACATTCGAGTGATAAAACTTGGGCTCGATAAAGTTAATACAGTTTCCTTCATTCTTATGTTCTTAAAATAGTTCTTCAAGCCACCAAGACGAGGCAGGTGAGGATAGTTATGACACTAGAATAGTTCACCCTCGCTACACAGGTTATAGAGACGGTAAAATAACACATTACTATTTGTTCTAAGTTGCCACATTTTCAGCAATATTAACCTGTGCATATGATTCCAGGTAACATCAGTCTATAATAATGCACATGATTATAGATTTTCTAGAAACATACTTATAACATGATACATTTCCCAAGGCCTTCAGCTTTGAGGGACAGTACAATAAGACCTGACCAGTCCCATTATTTTCAGTCGACTATCCATCCATCCTTTCCTATCCTACACCTAGAGGCACGTAAGATCGGACACTGTCTACAAAAAACCATTGGGTATTTGATTGTAGTGATATGAGGGGTCAGTCCTCTTCAAGCACTCGATGGTCTGGTGGGGGGGGGGGGTAGCGGTGGTCTCCTTCTCGTGTTGATGCCACTGAGTTCAAGTGTTGTTGGTGGAGGTTCGGGGTTCAAGTGAGTGTTGTTGGTGGAGGTTCGGGGTTCAAGTGAGTGTTGTTGGTGGAGGTTCGGGGTTCAAGTGAGTGTTGTTGGTGGAGGTTCGGGGTTCAAGTGTTGTTGGTGGAGGTTCGGGGTTCAAGAGATATTGTTAGAGATCAAATTGTTTAGTTATAAATAATGGAGGAGGGTAGAGGTTGTACGGCAGCCCTCAGGTAAACACCCACTCATTAGTGTGTGTGGAGGTGAGGTGGCAAGAGGAGGAAGTAGATTAAGAATACGAGAAATGTTTACCCCAGAACATGGTGGTTTTGGTCCAGGAGTGAGTCACACTTCTCTCCGCCAACCCAAACACATAAGAACACCAGCCTAAATTGGAGGCGGACACACATATGCGCCAAGGTATTTTACTCCCAGTCTTGTTGTGTCTACATACATACATACATAACGGTTGTGTATGTATGTATGTGTGTATGTTAGTTGTTTGACTCCTATACCACGTGTTGCAGCCAACCCACATTTTCCACCTCGGATATTGTCGCCTCAGGCTGTGGTCCTTGGTTGTTGATTGGTCGACTCCACGAGGTCCTTGATGTTTATTGGCTAACTCCACGCTGTCCTCAATGTTGATTGGCTGAAGTGGGGTTGAAAACACTTAGGATATATGAAATAAATTGTTGTTATTGTTAGGGGTCACTGTCATTCTCGTTGGTGATTGGTCGAAGGTTATTGGACCCGTTAGTGATTGGTTGGAGGTTATTTGAATCTTTCATTTGAGTTATTGCAAGATCAATGATTGTTGCTAAATGTCTTGTGTATGATAATGAGCGTTGCAAGTCTTACGTGGTGTTTACCTGATGTGAATCTAACCTAACTGGAATTAACTAATACCGTCGTAAACTTAAGCTGGGTGTTAACTCTACGGTATTTACTAGTTTATGGAGAAAAATCAAACGCCATTGGTGTGTGAGTGTGTTGGGATGTGTGGCGGTGATGGTGGGGAGGGTGTGGTGGGGGGAAGGAAGTGGTGACTGTACGACGTGATGGCAGTTGGGAAGGATGTGGTCAGGGTTTGGGAGGTGGTGAGGGAGGGTGTGGAAGAGGTGTGGTGGGGTCACTGTTATATGGGAGGGACGTGTAGAGTGAGTGTGACGTAAGACTCAAAAATACGCGTGAGTGAACCAACTTACAGCAACCAGCCCCCGCCCACCTCCTCATCGTAATAGAGGGTGACCCGGTGAGGCGTCTCGCTTAGCTGGAGCATGTAAATACGCTCCCCAGTAACCAAGATGACTTCATTAATCTTGACGGAACTGAAGGCTGATGACAACAAAACCTAACATGTCACACAAAGACTTAGAAAATAGTGAAGATATGTATGACCGGATACTATTGATCATTGTTAGTTACCTGACCTAGATTACCTGGGCATACACCTTGGTCTGGGTTGAAGGTCGTGGGTTACAGCTTGATTACCCAGGTGTAGTTGTCATCGTCCACAAGCCAACACGAATGTAACCTAATTAGTTTATATATCATATTCCATCCCACCTCCTTCACCTCACTCTCTTGAGTCTATACTAACGAAAGACTAAGAAAGTGCATTAAATAATAAAGAAGAGAAATAAAGAGAAAAATAGTAAGAAACGATAAAGAAATAGAAAATAAAGGGAAATATACTTAATTTGTTATAATATACTAAAGTGGTTAAATTTATCTACAATATATCAAATGGAACCCAATTATTAACACTGAGGCTCTATATTAACACTACGAGTACTTTAACTACACAGGTTCTTCGCATTACTTAAGGGACAAAGGTGAGGTAGAGAATTAAGTTAATTTTGTGGCGGTAACCTTTGCTCTTGTAGACCTGCCGCTGGTATGTTATTGTTTCTTTTGTTGTTGTTTTTGTATGCGTGGATTGTTGTGTGTGTTTGTCGTATGATATCCTGACGAGTCTTTTGTGGCACCCTGATTCATCGTATGACACCCTGACCTCTTCGTATGGCACCCTGACCTCTTCGTATGGCACCCTGACCCCTCGTATGGCATCCTGACCTTCGTATGGCACCTTGACCCCTCGTATGGCATCCTGACCTCTTCGTATGGCACCCTGACCCCTTCGTATGGCACCCTGACCTATCTCTTGGCACCTTCACCTCGTGGATGGATTATGTAAAGTTGGGTGGTGTTTTTTTTTTTATGCAAGAGAGAATCCTCAACATGTGACCCTCAGCTCTTGTCATGGGATCTGCCTATTGTCTGAGTCACGTCTTACACCCCCCCCCCCCCCCCCCCGTGTGACGACTACCTTCCTTCCTACCTCACCCACCCTCTTTACCTCCTCTCTCCTCACCTTCCCCCTCCCTCACCTTCCCCCCTCCTTCCTCACCTTCCCCCACCCTCCTCACCTTCTCCCTCCTCACCTTCTCCCCTCCTTCCTCACCTTCCCCCCTCCCTCACCTTTCCTCTTCCTTCCTCACCTTTCCCCACCCTCCTCACACCATTCCCCCTCCCCTTCCCGTAAAAAAAATCCCACCTTTCAAAACTTTAAGAGCTGTAGATTCTATGGAGACAAATACTTGGAGAATGACTTATTAGCCTCAGTGGTTGAAGCATCTAATTGCACTGAAATAAGAACACCTTTACCTCCCTGCCTGCATACCTCCTTGACGGCTTCCCTTAATCCTCTTTCCTTTGGTAGTATCTGCTTACAGCTGGGGAGACAGAGGCATCTAGTCTCTCCGCTGCTGAGCCTCGTACACACACACACACACACACACACACGAAGGTCATCAGTAAAGACATCAAGTTTTACCACTCCCTCATGACCTCCTAGCTGACCCTCACACTCTTGACTCATCCACCACCTGACTGGGCCCCAGCTCTGGTGGTTAGGTTGGGCCCTATTGTATTTGGGGTCCATTTAACCAGTCCTCCGGGTACGGGTACTGTGTCTTGGGGTTATGAACGGGATCATAGGTGGCCGTGAACTTGTAGCGTCAAGTTCTGGGACATTAGCAGTCAAGCTGCATCTGTGTTGTTACCTCATAAGGACACTAGCTAACACGGGTGTGTGTGTGGACACCAGCCTCCTTTAAACACGTGTGGACACCAGCCACCTTACACAGCACGTCGCGGTAGCTCTCCTCCACCCCTGGGCAGTGTCCCTTCAATCATAGCCAGCCACTCCGAGTCCCACCTGCCCTCTCCAAGCCGACCCGGCGCACCCTATCAGATATCACGGGCAGGATTTCTTGCGTTTTTATTGGCGCGTTACCTTGTGTGTGCAGCATTAAAAGACGCCTTTATGGTAGTGGTTACTCGTAAGGTAAAAGCTTATTCGCAAGATCATAGCTGTGTGGGGGTAGTGTAGTGGATGTGTACCGGTGTAGGTGTGTTTGGAGGGGCAACGGGAGGAGTGTTGCTGCGTAGGTGATGTCGGGGGGGATGTTGTTGATAGTCAACGGACTGTACAGACGACGCCACCGAAACAAACGGTGCTGTTTGCTTGGGGTTGATAAAACTCGATTAGTAGGTAACCTTTGTTTACACGGCGGCCCAACGCTTATCAGATATTGTACTCTGTAAAACGACTTGAGGATGTTAACGTACGATAATAATGTTACCGAAAGTATCACCTGTCGCACACCTGCCGCCCAATACACCTGTGGTTAAGTGGTAATTAATTCAGTAAGGTAGGAGGAGCTCTCATTATATCTTCATGGGTGTTATGGTAAGGTGTGTGGTATTTCATAGTGGTGTGGAAGGCTCATTACATCGGAATTTGAATGGTAATTTAGTGTGGCGTAGCTGTCGTGTTGTGTGGCTACTGCTGGGAACCAAGTAAACCTAACTTAACTTAAACCTAACCTAACCATGAATATTAGGAGCGATTAGGATGGGTATTCGTGATTAGTTTGGGTTAGATTGGGGCGGGGGGCGCTCTACTAGTTAAGCCACGGGGACGTTGACAGCTCGGTGACACGGGAAGGTTCTGCCACGTAATTTTGACCTGTCAGTGTCACTTGGATCTGCGACACTCGCCACGACCCCACCCCACTCGCCACGACCCCCATCCTTCCTTACCTGAATCACCCAAATCACTGTTACCTGCATTTCAAGAGCATACAAAGTGTGATTAAGACAATAATAAATAATTACACCGTATCTTATCAAAGGTCTCGTGTTGTTAGTTAATGCACGCCCGGGTTACTTATTCCTCGGTAATTGTGGCACTGGTTGGAGTTATACCTTGAGGGAGTGATGAGGACGAGTGTTGCAGTGGTCCTGGAGGGGGAGGTGTGGTAGTGTACTGGGGCTACTGGCTTCACCTCTCCCTCCCTATTATGGCGTGTTAACTACCCATGATATTTACATTCCCTCCTTCTTTCATTCCACTTTTTCCCTTTTTCATTCTTCTTTTCCCTTTCATCCTTACTTTCTCTCTTCCTCCCCACCTTCTTTCTTCCCCTTTCTTCCTTACTTCATTCCTCTCATTCTTCCTTACTTTCTTTTTTTCATTCCTCCTTCCTCCCCCTTTCTTCACTCTTTCCCTCCTCCTTTCCCTTCCCCCTTTCTTCACTCGTCCCTCCCTCCCCCCTTCTCCCCCCTTCCCTCTCACCATCCCTCCCTACGTAGAAGACTCCCTCTAACCTCTCACACTAGGTCATCACCCTAATGGCGAAAGCACTGAAAGATCTCACCGTTAATGGAATATATTCATCATCATCATCACTACTCCTGGATTTGTGGTGTGTGTTATGTGAAGTATCTTGGTACAGCGTGAAGGTGCGTCTTGTGTTGCAGGAGGTGTAGGGTCGTTGTGGGTGTAGGGGTGTGTGTAGGGTCGTTGAGGGTGAAGGGATGGGTGTAGGGGTGTGTGTAGGGTCTTTGAGGGTGTAGGGGTGTGTGTAGGGTGTATAATAACCTTTTTGTAACTCAGATGGTGGTGCGTCTGAGAGGATGAATGGTGATGTATTGTTGTTTTTTTTGTAAACAGGTATAGGGTGGCGGTCCCTTCCTTCCTTTTCCTCTTCATCTTTCCCTCCCTCTTCTTCCCCCCTCTTCTCCTCTTCTTCCCCCCTCTTCTCCTCTTCTTTCCCCTCGCCCTCTTCCTCCTGTTTCCCCCTTTCCTCCTCCCCCCTCCTCCTGTTTTCCCCTTCCTCCTCCCCACCTCCAGCGTCCCCCCCTCCTCCTCCTCCTCCCCTGCTCTACCCTCACGCACACCAGGTGTTGCCTTGTTCCTCTTTACTTCTCTTCCCTCACTGTCTTGTTCCTCACTTAACCCCAATAGAACCCAACCTAACCCCAATAGAACCCAACCTAACCCCAATAGAACCCAACCTCACCCCAATAGAACCCAACCTCACCCCAATAGAACCCAACCTAACCTAATTAGGACTGAGGCGTTAATCCATTTGGGCCGCAGTTTTGTGGAGCCCGATCGTAATAGTTAGGTTAGAGCTGCTTAGACTGGGGCCCCCCACTTGAGCTACAACCTCGTGTAGTGAAATGTGTTGACTTTACGTGTGTCGCCATAAACTAACATGAATATTTATCTACTGTTGCTTGTGAGAGAGAGAGAGAGAGACGCTTGGGGGGGGGGGTCACTAGAGTCTTGTTGATATCAAGAACCTATATAGCTGTGTGTGTCTGCCAGGATGAGAAGAGGTTTAACCATGAGTGTTACAAAAAGGTGTGTGTAACTCGTGAGCATTAATAATCTCCGTCTTGCACCGCTCGCCTCGTTTTACAAGTTTTCACTCGAATTTTTTTTCTTCAAACTAGACTCCCCAGATTCTGATGCAACCCCGCTGCTGCTGACAGTATAGTGTACCTAAATATGGAAGTGTGTGTGTGTCTGTCGGTTACTTTAGAGGGATCAGTTTACCCAATTCATTTATTAATCCCCATTCAGGAGTTTCCAAACACCTCACTGGCTTCACCTGTTCCTTCTACCGTTGTAATTAACGTCATAGTATTTCAGTAATAGAACCTGTGGTGTATATGTTGTTTATACCTGTAATTAATAGTCTTTCTTGATAATTAGATCACTCTTTGTTTACATGTTCCTTCAGGTAATCAGTTTGTGTTTTCGCTTGGATGTGTAGGTGTGGGTACGGCGTTTCACAGAATACCTTGGTAAAAACTGTGTCTGGGGTTGAATTTCTAGAACTGATAGTGACTCTTAAACCAGGTGACTCTTAAACCAGGGGACTCTTAAACCAGGTGACTCTTAAACCAGGTGACTCTTATATGTGGTTTAAAGAGCGCCTCAGACATAATGACCAGTTGAGTGGTGATGGCGTCCAGTTGTGCTGTATCATATCATCATAACCACACCTATTGTACTGCCTCGTCGAGTGATTGTTATCAGTGTTTTGCTTCATAAACTAAAACACCTTTGGTAAACTGGACTAAAATGATGATGATGGTGAAGTTTTGAAATAGTTGCCTTTACTGTTTTATATATCTTGCCTGTGGGAGGGGAGGGGTGCGTGGGGGGAAAGGGGCCTGTGGGAGGAGAGGGGTGCGTGGGAGAAGGGGACGGGGGAGGGTTTGGGGCGTGGGTACAGTCAAGGGGCGAAGGTCAATGTGTTTACTACAGGTGTTCTTATCATACAGGAATAGATTAGCGATTACCTGAAGAATATCTCCCCTCACTCCATTCCATCCCACTCCACCTCACACCCCACTCCATCTCACACCCCACTCCATCTCACACCCCACTCCATCAGCCTTCCTGGAATGTAGGTCACTTACAGAGAACTGGATATGAGAAAATGAATAATGAAAGAGATCAGGCGTTAAAAAAAAGATCAACTGAATGTAAAAATAAATCGACTCGTGGATCTATTTCTGTCTTGAGAACCAGATTAAAAGTCGCTATCTCTTCGCGTTATGGTTAGGTTAGGTTAGCAGTGGAAGTATTGTATTTCGTGTGTGTGTCTCTCTCTTATGACGTTTATTCCCTGCTACTTCTCACTACAACACAAACTTGAGTTATACAAGGAAGGTATTGCTTACTAACATGTTAAAAAATGTAAATAAAGTAGAAAAAAAAAAGGTGGTGCTTCCCGGCAGTGATTGTAGAAAGATTACCACACTGGTGTTCTTGAGGAAATGCCGCCGTGATCTAACGGGGAAACCCAACCAACCAAGAGTCATTTGTTGGGGAATGTTTTTGGTACTCGGAAAATTTAGTAGTCATTGACTGTTCACTCGACGTTTGTAACTACCAACCATAAAATACTATGGATTAATACTAAAGAACTGTTCGTCTGCCAACCAATCAGCTGACTCGTTACAATCTGTCCTTAGCGTCAAGTAAACAAACTATAGTAATCAGACGAAAACTCACGGATTTTGTTATTGTAATGTTTTAAAACCAAGGTACTGGATGGGACACACACTTAGGTAATATTAGGCTTAAATTAAGAGCTACATTAAGTCGTAGAATGTAAACGAACACAAAAATTAGGGTATTTGACGCCACACATTGAGACCATTTTACAGTCATTAAATCAACAAGTGTTTTAAAGTGATGTTGGGGAGAGTAAGTGTGTCCGAGTGTGTGAGGAGGAGAGTAAGAGTGTGTGAGGAGGAGAGTAAGAGTGTGTGAGGAGGAGAGCAAGAGTGTGTGAGGAGGAGAGTAAGTGTGTGTGAGGAGGAGAGTAAGTGTGTCCGAGTGTGTGAGGAGGAGAGTAAGTGTGTCCGAGTGTGTGAGGAGGAGAGTAAGTGTGTCCGAGTGTGTGAGGAGGAGAGTAAGTGTGTCCGAGTGTGTGAGGAGGAGAGTAAGTGTGTCCGAGTGTGTGAGGAGGAGAGTAAGTGTGTCCGAGTGTGTGAGGAGGAGAGTAAGTGTGTCCGAGTGTGTGAGGAGGAGAGTATGTGACCAATCCATCACATTTACTACTGGAAGATGTTGACATTGACTTAACATAAATTAATCCGTTGTGGAATTTGGTGACTCGGATCTGACACAAATATTATATCCTTCAGAGTACAATAATTACGGGAAGATGACTTATATTGAGAACAGAGAAGAAGAAAAAAAAAACTTGGGGTGAAATCTCCTGCAAGAAGTGGATCTGAACATTCAGTATGATAGAAGGATAACCGCCTTTCACTTGACTGGATGCCATTGGTAAAAACACAATTGGTGGCATCAGATGGATTTAGAGGTACAGTACTTAATGATTTGGAAGTGCTGTTGAGGAGTACTTAGTGGATGCATATGGAGGAGGAGGAGGCTTTGGAGTACATTTGAAGGCACATTGACGCTACAACAACATACCTGACTGCAATGTGTGAGTTTGCCTATATTAAGACCTTTTCCCACGCTATGGTCTGCCGCAGTAAAAGCTCAAATGTCTCCTGGGTGGGAAACTGTGGGAATGAGACATGGAGGGGAGGAACGATAAGGTTTGGGTCTCGTGGTGCGGTCTGGTAGAGAAACTGGTGTATACGTTGTGTAGTAGTGAGGGCAGAAGTACTTGTGACGGGGCAGTTGGTTTAAGCTGGCCAACGTTACACGCCCAAGGCTGTTTGTGTGTGAAGATGACGCCAGTGACTATATCCGGCCGTCCCTCTCTCTCTCTCTCTCTCTCTCTCTCTCTCTCTCTCTCTCTCTCTCTCTCTCTCTCTCTCTCTCTCTCTCTCACGCTAACTCTCTTATTACTTAGAAATTATTGTTATTGGAAAAAGTGTTTGACTATAGACCAGATAGAGTGCGGGAGGTTATCACTATATGTTTCCCTTATAACTCGCTATTTGGACACACACACACCACAGTATACATGGCGTTATGACAGCCACCCGAGAGGACATAAAAAAAACCCAAAGGAGGCGATGAAGAACAGCCCTCCTCCAGCCTTTGTTATATGTCATGTGGCTGTAAGACATAAACCTGAAGGAGGAAGGAGACACACAACTATCTGACGGTGCTACAGTATCTTCTCCTGTAGTGGTTGGGTACAGTTGGTGTGCCGTAATGGTTTCCAGCAGCAGAAGGTCACGCTGAAGGCAGGAGGTGTGTTGTAGTGAAGGTTATTTGGTGTGTGAACTTCAGGACACCGACGACATTCAACTACAAAGCTTTTCCTGGTGTGTGGGGGGGGGGGGGGGTAGTGTATCTAATTGTGTTTAATGTATGTGTTTTTAGCATGTATGTATGTATGTAATAATTCTCTCATACTTAAGACTTGTGAACTATAACCAGACCATATTTGAACTGTTACTGTTTATCTGCGGGACTTTCCTAACAAGTGCGTCACCCCCCTCCCCTCCCCCCCCTGCCCCCCCTTACTGCCCCTGTACTCATCGGTAACGTGTCAGGAAACGTCGTAAGTTCATCGCCACTGTACTATCGTATGACGTACGATGACATAACCCCGGAAATGACGAAATGCTTTGTGGTTGTAAGGTCAGGATTTTGTTTTCTTCATAATTGGATTTGACGAAAGGATTAAAAAAATGGTATTATTATGAGACGTTGTAGGTTAGGTTAGGTTGAGTTAGGTTGTTGGTTATCAAAGGTGTGGCCAATAAGACTAGTCAGAGCTTGAACAGAGATGTGATGAGAGATGTGGTAGGAAACTGGACAGTGTGTGTGGTTAGAGTGGGTGGTGGTGGTGTGGTGGCAGGGTGTGTGTGTGACCATATGGTGGGTGGTGACCTCCCCTCACTATCAATATACCAGGTGGTTCAGCTTCTTACACCAGGCGGATGTGTTTCCTGTTGGCGGCTTAAAATTTAACCTGTGGATACTGTATAATCTGAAGTGGATGGATAGATTTAACTTACTGTGATAATATTAACTTCCAGGGTAAAGTTAACTAGTTGGTTTATATATGAGACACGGATAAAGTTAATGTATGTATGTATGTGTATGATATCGATTGGCGTCAGGATAGCGAAACATGGAAGGTACCTGAGTACAATGGGTGTAAAGGCCAGGATTCAGGTATAATTAGGCGAGGTGATGGTGAGACGGGGAGGTAACACTGACGACAACTATATCCTTGATCACTCTGTAGGTTAGGTTAGGTCAGGTGAAAATGTCAGGTGATAATAATTCATAATAGCCAATCAGTTTATCTTGTTCGTCGTCATCTGTATCTAAACACACCCGGAATTTGTGTTGATAAGGAAGATTCCCAGAAGATACGGAGTTACTGATAAGAGGAAGAGTAGGTAATATTAGTGACGAGTTTGATTATAATTTGTCGGAATGGGAACAAATAAATAATGATAAAGTAAAATCTGTGTCATTGGTACGTTTAAATCACCGTTATCTCCTCAATAACCTTAATTCCTTCGTAAAATGGTATTGCAAAATAGGTTAGGTTAGGTTAATGTTATTTATCCTAGAGGGCTTTTGTCCTAAGACTAAAGCCCCCAGGATAAAAGCCCCCCCTATGATAAATAACATTAACCTAAGTAGCATCCCAGCCCCGTCAAGTAGCATCCCAGCCCCGCCAAGCAATGTCCCAGCCCCGTCAAGCAATGTCCCAGCCCCGTCAAGCAATGTCCCAGCCCCGTCAAGTAACATCCCAGCCCCGCCAAGCAATGTCCCAGCCCCGTCAAGCAATGTCCCAGCCCCGTCAAGCAATGTCCCAGCCACCTCACCGCGTTATACAGTCACAGTGAAAGAGAAGTGTTTAAGTTATAACACGTATAGTAATTATTCTCAGGTTTCTGTACGTGACGAGCAGGTGAGAACAGGTGAGAGAAAGACTTGGTGTGGTAGGAGTGGGATGTGTGGTGTGTTGGGGTGGGATGTGTGGTGTGGTAGGAGTGGCATGTGTGGTGTGGTGTGGTGGGGTGGGATGTGTGGTGTGGTGTGTTGTGTTGTGTTGGGGTGGGATGTGTGGTGTGGTAGGAGTGGGATGTATGGTGTGGTGTGTTGGGGTGGGATGTGTGGTGTGGTGTGTTGGGGTGGGATGTGTGGTGTGGTAGGAGTGGGATGTATGGTGTGTTGGGGTGGGATGTGTGGTGTGGTAGGGGTGGGATGTGTGATGTGGTAGGAGTGGGATGTGTGGTGTGGTAGGAGTGGGATGTGTGGTGTGTTGGGGTGGGATGTGTGGTGTGGTAGGGGTGGGATGTGTGATGTGGTAGGAGTGGGATGTGTGGTGTGGTAGGAGTGGGATGTGTGGTGTGTTGTGTTGGGGTGGGATGTGTGGTGTGGTAGGAGTGGGATGTGTTGTGTGGTAAGGAGTGGGAGGTGCGGTGCGTTGGGGTGGGATGTGTGGTGTGGTGGGAATGGGATGTGTGATGTGGTAGGAGTGGGATGTGTGGTGTGGTAGGAGTGGGATGTGTGGTGTGTTGTGTTGGGGTGGGATGTGTGGTGTGGTAGGAGTGGGATGTGTTGTGTGGTAAGGAGTGGGATGTGCGGTGCGGTGCGTTGGGGTGGGATGTGTGGTGTGGTAAGGAGTGGGATGTGTGGTGTGGTAAGGAGTGGGATGTGTGGTGTGGTAAGGAGTGGGATGTGTGGTGTGGTAAGGAGTGGGATGTGCGGTGCGTTGGGATGGGATGTGTGGTGTGGTAGGAGTGGGATGTGGTGCGGTGCGTTGGGGTGGGATGTGTGGTGTGGTGGGATGTGTGGTGTGGTATGTTGGGGTGAGGTGGAATGTATGATGGGGTGGAGTGTGTAATGTGGTGGGGGTGGAATGTGTGGTGGTGTGGTGACGACTGGAGGATGGCTTGACAGAACACTGTTTGTGAGGTAATCGCCATCGTATCACTTGAAGATTAGCTAGCCCCCTCCTCCTCCCACCTTCCCCCACCTCCCACCTTCCCCCCTCCTCCCCCTCCTCCCACCTTCCCCCCTCCTCCCCCTCCTCCCACCTTCCCCCCTTCCCCCCTCCTCCCCCTCTCCTCCCACCTCCCCCTCTCCTCCCACCTCCCCCCCCTCTCCTCCCACCTCCCCCCCCTCTCCTCCCACCTCCCCCCCCTCCTCCAACCTACCCCCCTCCTCCCAGCTTCCCCCCTCCTCCTCCCACCTTCTCCCCTCCTCCTCCCACCTTCCCCCCTCCTCCTCCCACCTTCCCCCCTCCTCCTCCCACCTACCCCCCTCCTCCTCCCTCCTTCCCCCCTCCTCCCACCTTCCCCCCACCTCCCACCTTCCCCCCACCTCCCACCTTCCCCCTCCTCCCACCTTCCCCCCACCTCCCACCTTCCCCCCACCTCCACCTTCCCCCCTCCTCCCCCAGCTAATATCATCTGATGACTAAACACCCTCACAGTATCTTGGGGAGGGGGGTAGGTAGGTTAGGTGAGCTGTAGGGCGTTTAAACTAGTGGGGCTAATCTTCAGGTGATCCTCTATGTTGAGTAAGGTCGCTTCGTGGACATTATTTTGACTATGTGCTCAATTTCCCTCCGTAAGGTATCGGCTAGCTGACACGTTTAGATGAGCGCCTCTTGTGTTGGTTTTAGGGCCTCGTCAGGTGGACACAAGTACGACTTTTTTTGTGGGTTTGCAACATCATGCTTTTTCCTCTTGATGGAGTTCCCAGTCAAGGGTTGTTTTTTGTTTAAGCCAGCCTGTACGCGTGGTTAGATCACTTTGACTGGTAAATCAATCACCTGGAAAGCTTGGTGCCAGAGTGAGAGCTTACGAGAAGATCCGGATTAGTTTCCAGTTGAGGAGGAAGGTGTGAGAGGCGGGCAGTTAATCGACCTTGTGTGTGTGTGATTTTGGATTATTTAATTGCCAGTAATTCTAAGTCAATTACACATACAACAAAATAAATATCATCGTTTTGATCACCTGAAGAATCCCCATCCCAGCTTATTCCACCTGAAGATTAACCTCCCCAAACACCATCTCCAACTTACGGTACAGGGTGTTGGAGCAAAGCCTTAGTAAACCTCTTAAGACACAATCAACACCGGATATCCAGGGAGGGAGGGGGGGGGGGGTTATATCAATGTACATTACTGTGATATATATGTGACGTGTGGTCTTCAATGTTGTTAAACGTAATGAACACAATTCTCCTTACCGACTTGGCTGAAACGTCCAAGATTGAGGCGTCTCTTTAGCTATTCCACACGGGTGATAGTTCATTAGGTCAGAATGAGAACTTTACACACGGGTTTGAAAACTCTCTCCACAAACTTTCTTTGCACCAAATGTTTATCTGTTTTGTGTCGTGGGGGGTGTAGTGTTTATCGTTCTATTACTAATTGGAAACCGGATGAATACTGCTAGTAGGAGAACCTCGAGACTCTCTTAGGAGAATTGTGTTCGTTGCGGCTCGACTCTTATTATAATGGTGAATGTTGGGTGTTATACAGGGTGGTGAGGCATGAAGGCCGGAGTAATTTTTAGCGTGTGTGTGCAGAGGCTGGCGGTTTCCACGATATGTCCTGTGTGAACGAGCAACAGGTGGATTCTCCCTCCCTACCCCTCTCCTCCCTTTCTCCCTCCCACCCTTTCTCCCTCCCACCCTTTCTCCTTCCCACCCTTCCTCCTTCCCACCCTTCCTCCCTCCCACCCTTCCTCCCTCCCGCCCTCCACTGTCGGGTGTCACTCACTTTCCTTCCCCTCCACCATTATTCTCCCCTACCTTCCTCCCCATTCCACCTTCATACGGAAGACAAAAATCCAGGTAGTGGTGTGTGTGTGTGGGTGGGTCATCGTTTGAGACAAAAAAAGTACATCAGTCGATAATAAACACAGTTGTGATAAGAAAATGTAAAAAAAGTAGTTGCCAGATAAGAATTTTGGAGACGTAAGGGCGTTCAATAATCTAATGTTATTTTTTAAGTGAACGAATCGATTAAAAAAAAGTACCACAGGAGATAAATTGAAATAAACAAGAAAGATTTTATAACTGTAGTGGTAATTAAGTATCGTAGCTACCTGTATAAAGGTGAAAGGGTATAGGTGAACTAATTAGGATCTCTCCACCTGTTTTTCATTATAATTACTCACTTATTCTCAGGGTTTAAATTTATGGTTTAGATCGTCACGTTTGATCAGAGAAGGTGTTTAGGTTTGGTTTATGAGAACAAGATAAGTTCAATGTATCGGTACTTGATGTGGTCGTTACTGGAGTGTTATCGGGTGATGGAAGGCCGAGGTAATAGGTGGAATCTTGGGGGAGAAAAGCTATAATAAACAGTCACATAACCTAACCTAACCAATCCTAACATTAACCTAACCTAAAATCTCCTATCTTAACTGGCCGGGTGGCTCCTATTATCGTTTTAGTTTTTCCTGTTGCATTTTTTCTGTTATGATCGTTCGGTTCGTCATATCGACACTGATAGGATTATTTACGTAGATAAACACAAAACGAGACGAATTCATAATGTGTGTGCAAGGCGATTACAGATTCTACCATACACTGTGCAAGGTGTGTGAAAAACAACTTCGCATCCACTTTTACAGAATGAAATATCTGGTAGTATTTGTTGTTATCACCAGAGGGCAAGCCAACTCTATCCTCTCCCGGTCAGGCTACAAACTAACATGTTAACTACTGCCTTGACCGGGAATTAACAGTATGAGTAATAATGTATGAGTGTTTCTTTCCTGGGGGGGGGGGGGGGGGACGGACATACTGGTGGTGGTGTGAGGGGGTGAAAGTTGGAGAGTGTGAGCACAGCTGCGTCACCAAGGGCGGCGCGTGTGTTGGGAGGGGAAGGGAGAGTCACGCGTTTGCTCTCATTCATCACTGCTACTGTGCGCCATGTTATTCCCTCTCCTCCTTCTTCCTTCCTTTTCTTCTCTCCTTCCTTTCTTTCCTCCTCTCCTTCCTTCCTTCCTTCCTTTCTTTCCTCCTCTCCTTCCTTCCTTCCTTCCTTTCTTTCCTCCTCTCCTTCCTTCCTTCCTCCTCCCCTTTCTTCCTCCTCCCCTCTTTACCTCCCCTTCCCCTCTTTTCCCCCCTCCCCTCTTTTCCTCCCCTCCCCTCTTGTTCCTCCCCTCTTTTCCTCCTCCACCCCTTTTTCCTCTTCCCTCCTCCTTTCTCCCTCCTCCCCTCTCCACCACTACTACAGCTACAGCAGGTCGCCAACCCTTGTGATTAATATAATTTGGAATTAGGTTATGTGAGTCCTATCTTATCAAACCTTATCACTACACTAGACAGCGACCCTAAATGACTACCACCATAACATGACCGTATCTGAAGTGTTGGTAAAGTAGATTATAGGCGTCTCTAGGAGGGGAGTATAATTCTGAAGTCACTTATTGCTATAGGCGTCGTAATGACTTGTAACTTGTACCGAATCACTGAATGTTAGCGAGGTGAGGTGATCAATAAAATGAGATCGTTAAGGTTTTATCAGTGGTTGGGAGAGAAATAAAGTGACACGTTATTGATGATAGTCTTAATTAGTTTCATTAAAATCCATTACTGACCCTTTTGAAGACAACGTGGGGGGTGGGGGTAACGAAATAGTGAAACCTGATTTACTGAAACTATTTTTGTTTTTATTATATACACAGTAATATGCACTGAAGTTCACCTGAGTTTAGGAGATCAGTATTTTAATTCCTTCCCAAGTTCAGTACAAAAAGAACTTAAGACTAATCAAAGTGGGTCAGTTTTAACCCGTGTAGCACATTGATATGTCTCTGTCTGTATGTACTTACTTTAGGACCTGTCTTCATCATATTTATAGTAGGCTACGTCATTTGTCTTTTAGGTATATTTTAGGTTAACCTTTACATTTCGCTTATTTTAGATGTTTGACTCGTTTGTGGTTATGAGACACAGTTAAAAGCACCTGTGTCTTGCTTTCTTCCTCAGATTCATCATATAAATTCTAAGTATATCCATTCATTTAATATACCGTTTAAACTACGTGTGATAAGAGAAAATTATGCCTAAGGTATTTTAATTGGTGACTTTGATCATCCGTCGTGTTTCTATAGGATCTGGCAGCAGTTACGAGGCGCTTGACTTTGTTGTTGTTATCGGCTCTCTGTTGGACAAGCACATGCGTATACCGTCAGTGATCTCGTGTGTCAACTGACGTGAGGAAAGTATTTATAGCCACAGCCGACTGCCTTGAAAAAGGTGAACGATTATTGTTGTCACACAGTATCATCATCACCGCTCTTTATCTCCCAGATCGGGTGGGGTGGGAAGGTAGGAGGTTGGCAGTCAGTAACACATTAGATTTGCCCACCACAACTTAACATAGACTCGGTGAATTAGTTAGATTTGAGGATGAAATTTTGTGACGAATTCTTTAAAGGCCTGAGAGTGTTAAGTCTGTTGCTATAGCCGAGTGAGTTTAGATCATGAAACTCGGTGAACTCAATGTGCTCTGGCGGTTGGGAGGTTTTTTGCTTGTTGTCGGACGCAGATCGGACAGTTAGGTATTTCTTATGAGATTGATTCCTCTCGATAATTTAATGTTAGACTTGTAGCTTTATTATTTCTTTAACCTAATGTTGTCCTTCCGTCCGTCTGTTTGTTTGACTGCCCGTGGCCAAGAATTAGCCTGAAGTTTCATCGGCGCGGGTTGAGATAGGTCTGTCAGTTACTCTGTCCATCGCACAGTCTCTTCGTTGATCAGTCATTCAGGGAATTAATACTATAGACCTGGCAGACGCAGCTACACATCTTCCTCTTATCTATAAACAGTCAGTGAGGCTCACCAGGGACGGCGCCACCCACCACCAGTCTGGGTCAGTGTTAAGTTGGCGACCACCTGCACGTGTTGACGACACTGTCTGGCAACACTGGAAACCATCCATCAGAAATTGTGTTTATTACTGTGACTGTTGTGTGGATGAAGCAGATGTCACATTCTATATTTACTCTGGGTGGTGTATCCAGCCAGGAGAGTGTTAGACCAGGAACGAAACAAGTAGAGAGGTAGAAAAAGGTTAAACAGTTAGGATCAAAAATGGGAAATAGTTATTGGAAGGTGATATAGAGTTTGAGGCTGTATGTCGTGAAGCAATGCAAGCCGTTGTGGACCAAACTCGTAATATTGTAGTTACCTCCTAAAAAGAGATAAACCTTTGTGATTGGACGAGTATTTCGGCCGACACAAAAATTCCTAGATAAATGAACACAAATAACAATGTTGGTATTGGTGGGTGTGGGGATGACCATCACGGGTCAGCTAGCCCACCTCTGACTCCAGGGAAGGTCGTCGAGGCCAGGATTGGCGCCTCTGCCTGCAGGTGTGGCACTTATTATGGGCGATGAGTGAGCTGCCCTGAGTGATGTGCTGGGTAGCCTTAACCATGGACTACCATTTGCCCTGTCAGGATCAAGTTGTACTATCCACAAGTACATGTTGTATATGTTATACATGTATTTGGGTTAACTATACATGTTGCTAAAGACATTACGTTAATTACATATACGGCCTTGACGCTTTACACCAAAAATTGTCTACCGTCGAATAAATGTCATAGTTATGACTGTAATTATAAATTATTATGTGTGTTTCAGAAATATATAAACAAACACCGGGATGATGTAATGTATCATCTTGGTATCGGGTTCTAATTAACTGTAATTTTTGTGTGGAGAAATATTTTGGGTTTATATAACAACCGGATGTCCAAGATAATGGTTAGAGGGTAAAAAAGGATCGCTGGCTGGGTCCGACTACAGTTATCTTTGTACGTATGAGTGATGGGAAGACAAAAGGAGTGGCAGTATAGTTATACGGGAATGGCGCCTATTCATGCCTGCGTAAACACACACACGGGAGGGTAGGGAGGGTGGGTGTAGGTCCGCCCGGAGCCCTCGCCAGTGGTTGGCGGTAAACGGGTTTTTCTCCAAGCGTCGTAAGTCCACATCACTGCCTAGATTAGCCCTCCCATCTGGCCTTATTTATCACTGAATCTCATACTGAGGGTGTGGCAACAGGGGGAGTGAGTGGCGGCGAGGCACTTGTGATGAGGGTGGCGACGTAGATGTGGAGGTGGGGAGTGGTGACTAGACTTTTGTGGAAATGGTGAGGGTGAAGGCGAAGCACTTGTGAAGGTGGTGAGGCACTTGTAGTGAGGGTGGCGACGTAGGTGTGCAGGTAGTTAAGGTAGCCCGACAGTTAAGGAGGTACAGTAGTGAGGATGGTGAGGCAGATGATGACGCAGGGCTGAAAGTGGCGAGGCGATCAACGACGTAGGAGTGGCGGTGATGTGGGTGGCGATGCTGGTGACGAATAGGCGATATGGTAGGGGACATAAATGGCACAGGTGAAAACTGTCTGATGAGGTAAAGCGGATGTCAGTGGAAGACAGTGCGAGATGGAGGGGGGGGGGTGGCGATAAGGTGGTTGTGTATGTATGTGGATACATTACCAGAGTCTTGAGGTAGGGGAGGAGTGAGGAGAGGCGAGGAAAGAGTGATGTAGGGGGGAGGGGTTGGTGAGTTGACGCAGGTACGTAGTGAGAGTGGAGATGATAAGATTTGGAGATGTCCGTGTGGGTAGTGTCCTTGACCACGGTGGTACAGGACCAGCCTCCACGTGCTGTCCTGCCGCCCCCTTCACCCCCGTCCCCCTCGTTACCTTCCTTTGCATCTCGTCCTTGGTATATCCCTGACCTCTATACTACCGTCCTTGGTATGTCCCTGTTCTCTATACTACAGTCCTTGGTATATCCCTGTTCTCAGTACTACAGTCCTTGGTATATCCCTGTTCCCTATACTACAGTCCTTGGTATATCCCTGACCTCTATGCTACAGTCCTTGGTATGTCCCTGTTCTCTATACTACAGTCCTTGGTATATCCCTGTTCTCAGTACTACCGTCCTTGGTATATCCCTGTTCTCAGTACTACCGTCCTTGGTATATTCCTGTTCTCAGTACTACAGTCCTTGGTATATTCCTGTTCTCAGTACTACAGTCCTTGGTATATCCCTGTTCCCTATACTACAGTCCTTGGTATATCCCTGTTCTCAGTACTACAGTCCTTGGTATATCCCTGTTCCCTATACTACAGTCCTTGGTATATCCCTGACCTCTATGCTACAGTCCTTGGTATGTCCCTGTTCTCTATACTACAGTCCTTGGTATATCCCTGTTCTCAGTACTACCGTCCTTGGTATATCCCTGTTCTCAGTACTACCGTCCTTGGTATATTCCTGTTCTCAGTACTACAGTCCTTGGTATATTCCTGTTCTCAGTACTACCGTCCTTGGTATATTCCTGTTCTCAGTACTACAGTTCTTGGTATGTCCCTGTTCCCTATACTACAGTCCTTGGTATGTCCCTGTTCTCTATACTACAGTCCTTGGTATATCCCTGTTCTCTATACTACAGTTCTTGGTATGTCCCTGTTCCCTATACTACAGTCCTTGGTATGTCCCTGTTCTCTATACTACAGTCCTTGGTATATCCCTGTTCTCTATACTACAGTTCTTGGTATGTCCCTGTTCCCTATACTACAGTCCTTGGTATGTCCCTGTTCCCTATACTACCGTCCTTGGTATGTCCCTGACCTCTATACTACAGTCCTTGGTATATCCGTTCCCTACCTACAGTATACTGCGGCCTTGTTACCGACCACCACTGTCCTCACACCTCTCATTCTTTTTCAGGGTACCCAGATAATTACTGTACTTCTCTCACTTATACTTCTGATTTGCAATATCCATCCTTGTTTCTTCTGCCCCCCCCCCCCCCCCTTAGCTCCTGGGAAGTTCGCATCACGTCCTTGGAGTCCTCGTTAGAAAAGACGTTGACAACAGTGGCTCATTCGACACCCCGTACAGTTGTTGGTCATTTGACGTAATTGGTGTAACTATTTCTTCCCATTTGCTCTAGGGGCTGCAATTTTTCTACTCCATGTTCCGAGCCAGTGGTTATAGCAATCGATATGTCTGGCTTTATCTTCGTGATCAAAAGTTGTCGTTCTATAGCCAGAAGTCTGTAAAACCAGTTCGACTTACTATTTGGTCTGGAATTATATGATGGTCATAACAAATGATGTGTATGGATGAGTAATATGCAAAGACCAAAACGGTCATACATTTGCCTCGGTTCCTGTATGGATGATGTATTTGTTTGCATTTGTGTGTATGCTTCTGTTTAGTTTATTTAGTATCTTGAAAATTAATTGGTATCCTAATTAAACTATGGGGAGACAGGAATAAGTTTTAAGTATAGGAAGGAGAATGCACCAAGGTCATGGCCACAAGGTCTTACAGCTCTTGTGGTAGATTTAAGTTTTTCTTGCTCAATTAATTACTGCATTTAATTTTGATCCTCGAGTAAGAAACTTAAACTGTGGTGGTATTGTGTTGAGGTTGTCACTGGAGGTTCACCTGGCACAAGAGGCAACAGATGGGAGTCACAATAAAAGTGGAGGTGCCTGGTAACTTTGACATGGAAAGATGAATTCTCTGGGCCCACATAAAGCAGCCAGGGAGTGTAATGGTTGTCTCGCTACACCTTATCCATTTTCCCAAAATCGGTGTTAACTTGAGCTATTTTGGGAAACATGCCTGCTGTGGTGATGGTTGTTGTTGTTTTAGTGGTGATTGTTATAAATCATCATGGTCACCATCACCATAGGAAGAGTGCCTGTATACTTGGCTTGTAGTTATTGCATCACTCCTTGAACAGTGATTGTTGAGTGTAGAAGCCAACGTCATGGCAGCGGCTTGCAACACTCACTTCCTGTATCCACTTATTCATTTAATTTTTATACCTCATTGTTTTCATATCCGGTTCTTGATTCCATATGGGGGTGTGTGGGAGGTGCATATCCTATTGTGAAAACATTTTAAGGGGTCGTTATAAATTCCAAATCACTCAAGTTGTGGACATAACATGACATCATTAATTTCACAATATTTCTACCAACTTGTGTATTGAATGAAGCAGAATTATTATAACACTTGTAATATTCAAAGAAGGTTTATGAAATATTAGTTGACTTTCATAGACGAATCATTACTGCTATCAGATCTCCAACTTAGACTTCAGAACTTTATTTTTTGGCCCTATTTTGATAAATCTTTTTTTTAAATGTAATTGTTGGCAGAATCTGCAATAAAACGTATAAAATATTATGATGCATTGTTCCAGGTCTTATGTCAGTCACAGGACATAAAAGTTTAACCACATTTCAGGGTTATCAAACTTTAGGATTGATCTGATGGTTCAGTTCATGTTACCAGCTGGTAGTTAATACACTGCAGTGCTCCCTATCACCTCTACATCTTCCCTCCTGAGATGTCTCATGAAGCCCTTCCTTCCAAACATAGCCACCCACTTCTAGGCCTAACTATACCTCTGTAGTACCTACCCTCACATTTTGTGCCTCGCCTCATCCTCTCTCCCTCTCTTTCTTTGGACCATACCATATTTTGACCTTCCCTTTTATATATATATATACTGTATTGGAATTATTTTCCCTTAACTATGGGTAGATATTGTCTCCTCCTACCACCCTTTTGTTTTTATTCATTTTATAGTTCTTATTTATTCATATTTACACACACACCCACATATGACAATTTGAGGACTATCTTGAGCTCCTCAGTTGAAGGAGGGGATCCCACAGTAAAATATACCCCATCTAGTTTCCATTACATAATAATATAAGATCTACCCCACCCCACCCCCATTTCCTTCTTGTCATCACTAGGGCCCGGATAGTTATGCACTAAAAAACCATGAAATATGTATGCAAATATGCACTAAAAACAGGGGAAATATGCATTTATATGCACAAAAAAATGTCACTTATAAAGCCAAGAATGCAGGTTATACGGAAACAAAATAGTTAATATAAACTAATGTTTATGTTTATTAAGCAATATACGTAATGTATTTAACATATATATGTGAAAGTGCTTCAAAAAATATATATGAACATGTATTTACATTATAGACTGACATATTTTCAGACATTACAGATTGTGGTTGCATTTGATGATGACATGGTGGCGTAAGTTCTCAAAGTTAAAACCCCGCCTGTTGTCTGTCAGCATAGCTTTATATTCTGAGAACACCCTTTCTACATCACACGAGACGATTGGTGCATGTTTCATACATAGGAGGTCTGACATAGTGAGTGGCTGTACCGTCTCGTCAATAATAGCATCACCAGACATTATTTGACTGACTTTTTTCAGCTTTTCAAATCCCTTGTTTTTGTACAACACGTTACTCAGTTTACCATAGTAAGCATCAGACTGCAAACTTTTCAGTTCATCAAGAACACCATTAACCAACGAAATTGCCGAGGACAGCAGTAGTCCCCTTTCTTCAAGTCTAGTGAGTCATGACCAGGTGTGGAAACGACAGATTAAAGCGACGTGACCTCACCTCATTTCACCTAACCACACCTCACCTCACCTCCCAGTACCACGTGTGCTCATTCAGTGGCAACAAAGAGATACTGCCAGATGAATATTTTACCAAAATATGCATTTATATGCAGTTATCTAGGTAATATGCACTTATTATAGAAATCACGCAAAATATGCATTTGCATATTTCATATGCAAATGCATAACTATCCGGGCCCCAGTCATCACATAACAGGATTGTCCATCACTCCCCCGTTTAGTTACAGAATGGTCTCTTGCACCAAGTAATCTTATTTTCAGCTTTTTCCAATATTCTAACTCAGCCCCAGTCTTATCACTAAAGATTGTTCCAGTTTGTTTCTCATCTCAGTTAGCTGTTCCATTTCATTTGTTCATCTTTTGTCTTATATTGATGTCGGCTGTTCTCATATCTGGACCCAATTTTGAATAGTAAAATGACACTCCTCAGTGGGTTAAGTCACTATATTATATAGAGTTTGGATGTCTTACTGAATGGACAAATTCTTTGTTCTTAATGGGTAAAGATCCCTTAGAGGACAGATTCAATATACAGTACTCAAAGGGTTAAGTCATTGTACTCAAGGAATTAACCAAAAAAAATTCATCCTGGGATTGTTCTTGGTTGTCACAATTCCCTCTGATTTTTTAGTCGTACTTTACATTTACCCTTACTACTGCAAGTGCATAGAATAAGACTGAAATTGGTTCCTGGGTAAGTGTGTCTACTTTAGAATAAATATTATGCACTCACACCTTTATGAACAGTATTTTTATCATTACTGTATATCTCAACTATAAACAGTCCATTTAAGGAGTTACGGTGGTATAATTTTGTTATTAATATGTTGTAATAAGAAGGAAGTGAGAGTGAGAAATTAAATACTGTATTATTACAAATTCTTTGTTTTTGGTATGGGAGCCTTCAATATTATCACCAGTACAGTATTGAATTGAAACAGTTTATTTAGCCAGAAAAACGCAGATACAAAGTAGATAATAATAACAATACAGGTACAGTATTAACATGGCTGAACCAGTTGAGAACCTGAGCTCTTTTGTAGGCACCTGATATATATACTGTACATTTATCTCAAGGAAGTATTATGTAACATTTAGGACAGTGTAAGTACAGTACTGTATCATCATAAAGTACCTGTTGTTCCTGGCACTTATGTAATACAGTCCTGTGTCTTCAACCCTATTTTACCTTCACCAAAATATAATTGTAATTAGTCTCATAGTTTAGTAAGAATCTGTGGCATCACTTTTTATGGAATTATTGTGATCTTACTGTTTTGTTGTGGCTCTTTCATAAAAATTTCATTAAATTACAGTATGCTTTATACAGTACAAGTTGTTTAAAACAATATATTGCTACTGTATGTGTTGCAATGCAAAATAAATTACCTGTAACTAATGATATCATTTTACCGTTTCAGGATGGTGTTAGGAGGAGGGAGTGAAGGGGGTCGGTATGGGTCGGTAGGAGAAAGCGGGGGGCTGGTGAACGAAACTCAGCACTGCGGGAGCAGCAACAGCAGAAGTGGCACCAGTAGTAGTGCCAGCAGTGTAGTGGATGACTCTGACCACTGCCACATGACCCACGACGTGTACCAGCGCCAACCCCTCTTGTCCAACCATGACCCTTATATCAATACCAATGGGTAAGAGCATTCTTAACCTCCATTTTATTGATGTATTTCCTAGATCCTCTTTCCTCTTCATATTAAATATTCAACTTCAGTTGATGCAATTATATATCACCATGGGCATCTGCAAGAGGGGTAGAAAATGAAAAATGTTCTTATTTTCTGCAATTCTTGTAAACAATATGCGTACAATACTGTGTATACTTCGTGAATGTGCATTGGCCATCCATTGCTTTTCAGGATTAATTATGTCAACTGAATTATTTTCACTAGTTTTTAATGCTTAAGGTCAACCCTATGATAATTTTAGTGATTAATAATTAGGTGATGACAGTGACAAGCGATATTTCTGATCATACAGTACAGTACTCGAAAATAACTCGATTATACTTGATCATATTTTTTATGGATGTATATACTGTACAGTACCTGTTTTGAATAAACTGGAATGTCAGATCTTGCCTTGCTTTCTTGCACCCTGGAAAAAATCCAGTGGATGCCCATGTATATCACTTGTGTATACTGTGCATCACTGCAGATGTTGCTAAAAGTTAATATAGTAACAGGATAAATATAAAGTATTGTACATAAATAAATTTTTAATTATATTAATCTTCTATTTTCAGGGTTAATAAAGAGGGAGGTAGTGGCGGGTACTATGACAGCAGCAGCAGTAATGGGATAGTAAAGATTGCAATCCCAGCACCACACAGAGAAGAACCAAGATTTCCTAAGGAGAAGTTTAAAACACTCTTAGGTGAGTAATTAGATGTACTGTATAGACACATCTTCTCCATAGTACAGAACTTTAAAACACCTTAAATGCTGGGAAACAATTATATACAGTAGAGTTCAATGTACTCGTAGAGTAAATGAATATTTTACCAGGTGAAAGATGCAGTACTTTACAGTACAGTATTGTAAGGAAATACCCTGTACTCAATTTGATTTTTTAGCTAAAAAACTAGTGTACATATACAATATAGTACAGTGACCCCTCGGTTAACGAACTCAATCCGTTCAGAAGGTCGTTCGTTAACCGAAAAGTTCGTTAACCGAAACCATTGTTTCAATGGGTTTTTGGGTAATTGGTTCCAGCTCACAGAAAATTTCCTAAATTCAACAAAAATGGTAGAAAAGTTCACTTACTTTGACGTGTGTATGTAGAAGGCTCCTGGATGATGATGATGGGAATTACAATGGGGTTGGAGGAGAAGGAAGAAGAGAAGGCATTGGGGTGGAAGAGAAGTCACCCCATGGCACCATTTCACCCATAAAATTTTAGTTCTCTTGGTGTATTTCAAGATTATTTTCTTTAAATCAACACTGTACTGCATTATATATCGTCAATATGTAAAATATATTTCAAAATGACCAATAATTTGCTTGGAAACACAGAAAAAAGCATTTAGTTGAAGAGAGTCTCAAGCAAAATGTTACCTCCAGTGAAAACAAAGAGACTAACGCCTGTTTGCTGTGTTAAGAGGCTGGATGCTGCGCTTTAAACTAGTCACTTTACCTTCAATTATGTTCAATAATTGTTAAAATGACTAAAAAAATTAGTATTAAACTTTTAAAATTAATGAATAGTATAAACTTCTTGATATTTACTAAAATAGTTAGGAATTTAAGCCCTAGAACCGATTAATGTATTGGCGGACTGATACTAAAGCTGGTTGCCCAGCCAGTGCAAGCGAAAACATGTTGAGGTCGGTTCGTAAGAAATTCGTTAACCAAATTTTTGTTCGTTAACCGAATTGAAGATCCTTATGGAAGGCAGCTCGTTAACCGAAATTTCGTTAACCGAGGCGTTCGTTAAACGAGGGGTCACTGTACAGTACAAATATTTGAAAACAATATTATAAATTATTATCATGGGGTTAGTCATTTTTTCTAAAAATCTTGTCTGTAAGGGAAGACTTTGAAGCGTATGCACCGTACAGTACAGTATATTTTTTAAAGAATTTAAAGAAATTGGGTTTAAAATTTGTGGTTGAGTTTAAATGAGAATGACTAAAGCCCGTATGAATATTAGATATCCATTTCCGATAGTATCACACATGATGTTTGGAAAAGGCTGTGTATACTGTATGTCTATGTGAGGGCTAGTGTATAGTTATCGTCTTGGATTCTTTTAGAACATGGATTTCAGATTTTTTTTTTTTCCTCAGCCTTCCTGTTCCTGTGTTCCAACTGGATATTCACTACTGCCTCACTGGCACTAACACATGAAAAAGTGCCTAATTATCCACCTCTACCTGATGTTACCTTAGACGCCATCACTACACAAGATTGGGGTCTCGACGTGTCTGAGATAATCATCATTGTGTCTGTTTACTTGTGTGTTATGGTCATACTTTTCCACAAGCACAGGTGTGTATATTAAATTTTCTTTAAGCCAACCCATTATGGCATTACGGGAACTGATTGGGAATGATAGTGCCTAGATTTGGTTAATCTGTAGATGAGAATAATTAGTTTGGTATACTGTATACTATTTGGAAGTGGTACAAGTTGATATATTTAAGACTAGGGAATTAATACCATGATGGAAATGAACTTGGGTTCAATAGATGTACTTTAAAGATTTGACCAATTGAGTTAGTTCTCCTGCAAGTTCATTAAGAAAATATTGAAGCATTGTTTTACATTAAAGAATGTAGTAAATCATGCTTTTTAATTTAAAAACTATTTATGGTAACACAGTAGTTGCATGAGACAGTTTTTTCTATACTAGTAAAAATTTATTAACTGGTTATGTACTTGTCATTTTCAGATGGATTCTGTTCCGTCGTATCTTCCTGATGATGGGATTACTGTATTTTTATCGTTCCATCACAATGTACGTTACGGTTCTTCCTGTTGCCAACCCTAACTACTATTGTTCGCCAAAAGCCAATTATACCAGTCCAGTATTGGTGGCGAAACGGGTGATCCAGTTGCTCTCAGGGTTTGGCCTTTCAATCAACGGTCAACACACGTTCTGTGGGGACTACATTTACTCTGGTCACACGGTCTGCCTTGTTTTGGCATACCTTGTTGTAAGAGAATGTAAGTTTGTCAAAGTATAAAAGAGTGGTTTTTTTAGTTTAGCTCTTAAGTGTTTAAAGAAATAATAGAATTCTGGGTGAAAGGAACTGCAAGTATCTGTTGAGATATTTAGAATTAGGCTACAGCATAGGTAAACTTTGGTTTGGAATAGTAATATCCATATTTAAAGCTGATGGACAGGAAGAAGTTTTGCCCTTCTGGTGAAAGTACAGTCATGGCAAGATGAGAAACGGGTTGATTACATGGAAGCTAATTGTTAGTTTTTTTGTTAGGGTGAAGATGGGTACAATGGGTTTTTTGTATATTATAATGTAGACAAGAAATTGAGAAGGAGATATAAAGGGAGAAGCTCCTTCAAAGGGTACGGTACTGTGGATGACTGGCTACCTGATGCAGTTAACACTATATCAGGGAGGCATGGGTTCCCAGCAGCATAATGTGTATTGTGTGCAGTAGTTAGACCCAGTGCTTCTAATACTTCAACCCTAAACATACACAGTACAGGTATGGTACATTAAGAGTTTGATGCTTAAGGTCAGGGAGAGAATTTGTGGCAGTATATCTACTTATAATGTAGTAGTATCATGTTTTGATTCCTCCAACTAAAAGTACACTTGAATGAGAAAAAAAAAGGATGACGATAGTTTACAGAAAACATTTAGATAGGTTGTAACTTTATACTGAGGATCACTACAGAAAATTCAAGATGTGTCAGTAACAATATAGTGGTAAGCCTGGTGATTGTTGAGATGAAGAAGATTTGAATAAATATTAATTTTACCATATATGGTGACAATTTTAGATTAAAGAACATACCTTTAAGGCTCTTATTAAATGGGTGACTAAAGTGCTTTGGCCAAACGATGACCAGCGCTCATGCAGATTGTTTACGTTGTAAATAGGGCAACGGTCTTAATACATCACCATCGTTAAAGCGGAATATTGTAGATCGGGATACCTGTACAGTACATGAAGAGAGAACAAGATACTGTTATGGATAGATTCTTTAAGGAATCCTTTTGTATTGACAAATGTGTTTACTGGTACCTGTTTATACAGCAGCACAGGTATATCATGAAACACACTTTTAATTTTAATATTAATATTAATTAAAACAGTTGGTATGGCAAACTTATAGCAGCTTGCAAATTTAACCCATTTTGAAGTACAGTTTAGTTTAAGAGTTTGCCATTATTTTAAGGTTCTTTGGATACATTTGCAGCAGTAAACACTTTTAATCCAAGTTTTTATATCTTGCTAATACAAAATGTTACTAAGAAAGTAAACACATTACAAGTACATGAATGAAAAATATAATATTTTTTTTGTTCCATTTACTCTAGATACTCCAAGGCGATGGTGGTTGCTACACTGGTGCTTTGCTCTACTAGCAGTAACTGGTGTGGTAATGGTTCTCATAGCTCGGGGACACTACACTGTTGACTGTCTTATAGCATACTACATCACCACACGTATTTTTTACATTTACCACCAGCTGGCCAATAATGCAAATCTTAAGGTGAGACTTAATTATATGTACTATATTACAGTATATATTATCTCTTAAATGTAAATAGTTATATCTCGTTAGCCGGAACAATTGAGGCAGAGCACTACCGGGAATGAGAGATTTCCGGGTAAGACGACTCTATCAAAGCCGGAAAAAAAATCCCTCATCCCCAGAATTTTTCGGGTAATGGAAAAATGTTCACGGAGGTTCCAGAAATTACGCATTACATCATCGCTCAAAGCCGGAAAAAAATCCCAACTTCCCGGAATTTTCCGGGTAACAGAGAAATGTTCTCGGAAATTCCGGAAATTGCGCATTTCATCGTCTCTCAAACCCGGAAAAATATCTCCCATCCTTATAATTTACAGAAAATGCACCTGATTTTCATCTCTCAAACCCTGAAAAAAACTATCCCCAGAATTTTCCGAGTACTGGGAGAATTTTCTTGGAATTTTCCAGAAAATGTGCCCATCGGAAAATTTCAATTCCGGCTATCAGAGAGTTCTGGTTCAGAGGAATTCCAGCTAACGGAGATATTACTTTGTAATTCATAAGTTTTACATAAAAAATGGATTTACCGCAATGCTGATACTCTGTACGGTGGTTACACTGTATCTGCTCATTTCTATGTTGCACCTATCTCCTCATATACTGTATAGTGTAATACTGTATCTGTACTTAGTGGCAGGAATCTACTTAGTATCAGTACAATATTAGTGAATAACAGAATTAGTTGCAGTATCATTTTTACAAATTCTTATTATCAGTAGCTGAAGCAACTTCCCTGCAATGCCTCACTCTCCATGGTGTTCAGATTATTAAATACATTATACTGTATATTTTTTAGAGATTCACAGATATAAGTAGCTATTGAAACTTTGGCATTAAAAGTTCTACACTGTTATGTTGTTATATTTCTCTAGATGGGCATCATTTTATTTACAGGAAAGCGGTCCAAACAACTTCTTGGAAAGGGTATGGTGGTACCCACTGTTCTGGCGTTTTGAACGAAATGTTCAAGGTGTTGTTCCGAGGCATTATGAGTGGCCTTTACCTTGGCCAAGGAGGTGGAGCAGCAAAAACCCACAAAGAACCTCATAGTTAATGACTGTGCATATTTCCAGATCACAGTTTTTCGTGTTTCATTGTCCTTCTTAGTGCCAGTCCACCCGAGGTCACTGTATACAAGATGAAGTATTCATTCATTCATTTATAATATTAATAAGGCCTTTAATAACTCACAGTTGCATGTAGTACACTAATTTGAATGTAGCCCATAAGGGAGTAAAGTATAGTGACAATTTAGGATGAAAAATAAGTTACTTGTATGTAAATTCATGTATACAGGTAACTAGATTTAGGACTATTATATTGTACTGTACAGTATTTACTTTGTTTCTTGTAAAAGTTATGGCGTAATAATATTCAAAGATTGATGTAAAGACACTGGCTCACAAATACACAGAATATTATATGAAACTGCACAGTATATTTAATAAAATTAACAAATGTGAAGGTACAAAAATTTTGAGGTTCCCTCTACTCTTTATTAGGGACAGTGAAGTCACAGTTGATTATTCCTCTTGTATATTGTGACCGATTTAATGTGATATTGAATACTCACTACATATCACCAATATTGTGTGATGAACAGTGTAGGTTTTAAACAAAACATGTGTACATTAAATTATTTGGCTAAGCTTTTTGTCTGTATATTTGAACAGTAATTGTACAAAGTATATATTGTTAGGCTTACTCTTATGCAAGTTTGCCTTGTGGACTATATTTTTGGAAAATGTCCAGTTTATCTTTTCATGGTGTTTAGAGTGTGCGAATGTTTTGTGTGGCAGGGTGAGCAGATCTGACCTTGGTTAGTACTACCTTGTCAACAGTCAAGTCAAATTTGCTGGCTTCATCACCCGAGTGAGGATCTGCCTTTGATGACAAAGATATACAGTACATATATTAAAAATCCAGTTTCAGATTGACTTGTCAGGGAATTAATATTTTTGGCTTTATTTTATAGATACGAGTAGATGGATGAAGTCTTCATAAATTCAGGTAGTGCTTTCAATTATAGATTTTTTTTATTTTTTGCTATACTGCTTCCACAATATAGTGATTGTACAACTTAATTTATCTCAACTGCATATCAAGCAATTATTTAGATATGTAAGTATAAGGATTTTTCATTTTGCTGATACAGCCATGGTGCTACATCATACGTACTGTGCATATCTTGTCTGTTAAAGTTAATCACGTATTTCTTAATTTTATTTTACACTGGAAATGACCATTTTACCTCAAAGTACTTGTATAGATAGTAATTGAATCCCTTGCAAATGTTTTACAAATTTAGTTATATTCTGTACTTCATTTATGGACAATCTCAAATTATGAAGAATGGAAGAGAAAGCAGATGAAAGAAGGGACATAGGTTTTGAAAATGGTTTTCATTTGTGACAAATTGGTGATATTTTAATGGCTTCTTGTATATGTATTGAAAATGTGCATAATCAGTGTTAGGTGTGAACTCATTCCAGGCTAGTAATACAGTTATCTATTGCTTTAGTCAAAATGTTAATGCAGTACAGTTTCTTCAACAACAGTGAATATTATTTACTAATTGGTTTTGAGTGGAGGATTTAATATACAATACATTACAATACTTGCAGATTATTTTGTCTGCACGTCCTGGTTTGTCTATTGATGTTGGTTGGAGTTTACACAAGCTCTGATAATATCCCTTTCCTAACTGTGGTAGTCTTCCAGTGACGACACTCATTCATTCTTAAAAATTATTCTGCACCACCACAGACACTAAATGATCCAGTAACAAATATCAGTATCTTGAAAGAACCAAATATATGATTGCCCTATGTGTTTCTGTGCTGACATTTGATACCAATTTCCTATCTAGAATATATATTTAGTTGTTCACGTGCTGTGTAACTATATCTTTGGGATACTTTCGGCTTTTAATTATGTATGGTACATTTTGATAACACTCCTGCATGACATCTAGCAGGATAGTCTTCCAGTGATGTATATATACTTTTGATTCAAGTGATGGATATGTTGAGCTACATTATTACATTGGGCATTTAGTATATAATTGCTGGCAAAATTCCTGGGCAGTACTGTATTATAAGGATTTCATGTTGTGGCGGTTGGGAGGTCATCAGAGTCAGTGATATGTTAGAATGTTGTGGTACCTGGTTTCATTGTTTTTAGATAAAGTCCAGTATACAAGATGGATTTCATGAATAAATAATGGTATATGAGTAGTTTATCGTTTCAAATACTGTAGTGTGTTCAATTTAGCCTATACGTAATTGAAAGTGGGCTTATCCATAGATAACCAACACTCTTCCTTCATACATTTATAGTAGAATGACATTCAGTATGCCTCGCTTAGAGCTGAATTTGATTGTTAGGTGACCTTTCTTTTTTGCCAGGTTATTTTCATTTAATTATACTTTATCAATGTTTAATTTGCATAATTAAAAACATTTTTTCTTGATCACAGGAGCTGATAAATCGACATTTTCTGTGATTAGTTAATATACTAACCAATAAATACTGATGCAATAATTCAGTGAATATTCCATCACACATGAAAGTCATTTTTAGATCAGTATTAGCCTTAAATGAAGTGTTTGTCATTCTGTCATGAAATTACAAAAGGAAGTGTTGGTCACATTTATAAGAGATTAAATTGTAGTGCAGAATTGCCAAATGCAATGATTGCCTAAACAGGTTCACTCAAAATACTGTACTGTATAAAAAATGGCCATGAGAACCGAGGTCTATAATGTTAAAAAGAATATTACAACCTTTGACCCTTCCACAATAAGTCATTATTTGCCCAGCACATTCATCATATTTTTTAAAGTTGCTATACTGTATCAGAAAGATATACTACCTGTAAGACATTTACTAGAGATTGTTTTCTGAGAACAAATAAGAGCAGTAATATTTGGGGCTAGTTGCCAGTGTTTATTAAGATGATGAAATGCTGTACTACGTATATGCCAAAATATTCCTTTCACTTCGTAAAATGAAATACTGTTTATACTAGAATACTCCTTTATAGTAGAATTTCTTTCAGGATGAAATTTAGTCTTCCTTTTGAATTTACTACTACAAGCACTACAGCAAATAAGCAATGGCTTCTGCACGTTAGGTGAAATGTTAAAATCCATTACTGAATTACACAAGACTTCAGCGGGATTGAACCACGGAGGGATGTATATGCAAGTTTCATCGCGAATGGATTCTTCAGGCTAAAATCAGACATGGCTCAGTAATGATTTGCAGCTTCATACAGTAGTAGTAGTAGTAGTAGTAGTAGTAAATTCACATCATAGGAATACCATTTCACATATTGAAATGGGTTACAGTAAATAAGAGGAATATTTTGGTACATTATGCACTTCATCACCTAAAGGTAACAAGCAGGAGCCCATAAACATTAGCTTCATGTATAAGTGCATTTTATGAATAGAATGGAAGAAAGGCAAATTTAAACCATTTCTCATTTGTAAGCTCTGGAGAAAACACTGATGTAAAGAAATGTATTTTTATCTTTTATATGGCAGAATATAAGAAACGTTATTTGAATAAAACTTTTTCAATCTTCCATATACTACAGTACATATGAGAAAATGTATGATGCACTCCTTATGGACATGTCATTAAACTGAATTAAAGAAAGCATTCACATTCTCTTTATTCTTTTGCCTTTTCATACAAATGTATTTTGCAGTACAGGCAGGTTTTCGTCAAATTCAAAATCTAAACCAGCCATGGAATCTCATTTGATTATGCTCATTAGATGCTGCATATGCATCAGATCAGTACACATACAGTACTGTACAGTACAGTAAAGATCAGCATAGATCAGTACACTTACAGTACTGTACAGTACAGTACAGGTCAGCATAGATCAGTTCACATACAGTTCAATACAGAACAGTACAGATGTCCCTCATTAATGTTACAACTGATGTAAATAAATGTATCTTTAACGGGTGAGTTAAAAGTCAGTTATAATAGGAGAAAGTTATTTATTTCCTTGTTGACAATGACTGATTTAACCGAGAACTATTTACGTGAATGTGTTGTGGGGTTGGTGATGTAGTCACTGAAAAGCGGCGACTTCTTAATATTCTGTGATGTAATATAATAGTTACCCATTAAACCTTCCTCTCATCAAAACCAAAACACTGATCCTTCTTATATATTATTATTCTTCCTCTCATCAAAACAAAAAGGAAAGAATGAAAGATAGAGGGAAGAAACGAAATTCAAAGAGGTGATTTTTTTATGGACACTGTCCCCAACCCTAGCCCCCTGAAGCCTATTGTTCTTATATTATTTTGGGATGCCACCATTTTGGCGAGTTACATGATAGCATTATCAGAAAGAATAAATTTTCACACAAACCGAATTAACTGATTAAATTCAATAATTACCCTTAGTATGTTTTTTTTGGATGAAATATAATAGTTACCCCTAAAACCTTCCTCCCAGTTTTCTATGATCAAATATAATAGTTAACCCTTATCCATCTTATGTGATGAAAAATAATACTTAAACCCTGAAATTAATCATTTAATTTGGTTTGTATGAAAGTTTATTATTACTGATAATTTTATTAATTAGTAAATATAAAATAAAGTATGGTGTTAAAAGCTTATTTGATTATTCCTGTAATTAATGAAGTAATTACATAAATTCGTGTAACTCGCCCAAATGGTGGCATCATAAAGTAATATAAGTAAACTAGGCATTAGGGGGCAGGAGATGGGGTTAGGGGCCAAAAAAATTGACCCCTTCGAATTTTGTTTCTTCCCTCTAGCTTTCGATCTTTCCCTTGTGGTTTGATGAGAGGAAGAAGAAGAATAAGAAGGATTAGTGTTTTGATGAGAGGAAGAGGAAGGTTTAAGGGGTAACTATTATATTCCATCACAGAAAACTAAGAAGGGGTAACTATTATATTTCATCACAGAAAACTAAGAAGGGGTAACTATTATATTTCATGATAGACCCCTAAGAAGGGGTAACTATTACATTTCATGACAGACCTCTAAGAAGGGGTAACTATTATATTTCATCCCATAAAAGAATTATATTTAATGATTTCACTAGTTTTTGTGAAAGTATCTTTTATAAGATCATTGCATTAACTTGTAATTATAAAATAGAATATGGCATTAAAGTGTTATTTGATTAGTACTGTAATTAATTATATAATTACATAAATTCGTGTAACTCGCCCAAATGGTGGCATCTTAAAGTAATATAAGTAAACTAGGCATTAGGGGGCAGGAGATGGGGTTAGGGGCCAAAAAAATTGACCCCTTCGAATTTTGTTTCTTCCCTCTAGCTTTCGATCTTTCCCTTGTGGTTTGATGAGAGGAAGAAGAAGAATAAGAAGGATTAGTGTTTTGATGAGAGGAAGAGGAAGGTTTAAGGGGTAACTATTATATTCCATCACAGAAAACTAAGAAGGGGTAACTATTATATTTCATCACAGAAAACTAAGAAGGGGTAACTATTATATTTCATGATAGACCCCTAAGAAGGGGTAACTATTACATTTCATGACAGACCTCTAAGAAGGGGTAACTATTATATTTCATCCCATAAAAGAATTATATTTAATGATTTCACTAGTTTTTGTGAAAGTATCTTTTATAAGATCATTGCATTAACTTGTAATTATAAAATAGAATATGGCATTAAAGTGTTATTTGATTAGTACTGTAATTAATTATATAATTACATAAATTCGTGTAACTCGCCCAAATGGTGGCATCTTAAAGTAATATAAGTAAACTAGGCAGGAGATGGGGTTAGGGGCCAAAAAAATTGACCCCTTCGAATTTTGTTTCTTCCCTCTAGCTTTCGATCTTTCCCTTGTGGTTTGATGAGAGGAAGAAGAAGAATAAGAAGGATTAGTGTTTTGATGAGAGGAAGAAGAAGGTGTAAGGGGTAACTATTATATTCCATCACAGAAAACTAAGAAGGGGTAACTATTATATTTCATGACAGAAAACTAAGGAGGGGTAACTATTATATTTCATTCCAGAAAACAATTCCATTCAATAATTTCACTAGTTTTCTGTGAAATTTTATTTTATACAATCATTGCATTAATTTGTAAATATAAAAGAGAGTATGGTATTAAAAGCTTATTTGATTATTCCTGTAATTAATGAAGTAATTGCATAAATTCGTGTAACTAGCCAAAATGGTGGCATCCCAAAGTGTTTTGATGAGAGGAAGAAGAAGGTTTAAGGGGTAAATATTATATTTCATGACAGACCTCTAAGAAGGGGTAACTATCATATTTCATCCCAGAAAACAATTATATTTTATAATTTTACTAGTTTTTGGTGAAAGTTTATTTTATAAGATCATTGCATTAATTTGTGTTTCTATTCTTGTAAAATAATAATTTACACTGTCACTAATACCAGCGACTGTTAGTGGTGACGAAATGGGGTGTATCTGTCATTTGCCTTTCTACCCAGCAGTAATATATATATATATATATATATATATATATATATATATATATATATATATATATATAAGGGGTTAAATATTTTTTGTCTGCTAATTTACTATAAATATGGAATAAATAACTGACATTTGTATCTATACATTTTAATAATCTCAATAAAATTTAACAACATTTTTTGGGGGCTTGTTTTTATATCAATACAGTACAGGCGCTCCTCTACTTAAGAACGTTCAACTTACAAACTTCCAGAGATACAAACATCATCACTGAGGGGGGTTACCTGCCAGAACGGGTGTTTAATGTCAATGAAACTGGATTGTTTTGAAGAAAATTCCAGATAGAACAAACATTACCTAAGAGGAGAATAGTGAGCCAGTTTTTAAGGCTTTATTAAAGGGTATAGCTGTACTAAATATCCATAATCTTTTCATTTTTTACAATATGTTTGGTATCTACAAGAGTAAAGTTGGACTTACAAACGAGCCTCAGGAACATAACTCGTTCGTAAGTAGAGGAGCGCCTGTATAGTGATATCCCCGTTAGCCTGGATAATTGAGGCAAGGGTTCTTCCAGGGACGAGGGATTTCATAATGAAACAACTCTCTCAAACCCAGAAAAATCCTACATCCCCCAGAATTTTTCCGAGTACGTTAAAATAAATTTGGAGAGATTTTCCAGAATTTTCTCAGAAAATCCACCTTATTTTCAAATTAGGAATCTCCTTCACATACCCAGAATTGAGAGACCTTTTCTGGATAAATTCCAAGCCAATATCAATTCCAGGCATTGGAGAGTTCTGGCTAATGGTGATATTACTATACAGTACAGTATACTGTATAATGTGTAAACATAAATAGTGGGTAACATGTTGAAAATATTAACAACAAAATATATATAATAGAAAACTATCATATTTTAAATTATTGAACAAATTATAATCACATATGAAAGGCACCAGGGTACAATATACCGTAAGTGTTAACTGCAGCATATTTGAGCATGGGTTGAAAACATTAGGGCATAAAGATTCAGAAATTTACCCAAGGTATTAACTCATAACAAATACACAAACTTGAGACATACAATCATACACACAGAAAAAAGGAGAAAGAGAAAAATACATACAACATACTTATATCCTCCGCTGTACATTAACTTATTGTGCAAATGTCATTCCCGGTGGCACTGTGTCGTCAATACAGGCCAACATCTAATGCATGGAGGCACTCATAACAGTATAGCATCAAGCACATGGAGACAACATGCCTCATTACACATGAAGTTCCATATAAATGGACCCAAATATTTATTTACATCAGTTGTAACATTAATGAGGGACATCTGTACTGTACTGTTTTGTTCTGTACTGAACTGTACTGTACTGTACATCAGTTGTAACATTAATGAGGGACATCTGTACTGTTCTGAACTGTGCTGAGCTGTACTGTTCTGTACTGAACTGTAATGTACTGTACTGTTCTGAACTGTTTTGTACTGTGCTGTGCTGTGCTGTACTGTACTATACTATACTGTAGTGTACTGTACTATACTGTACTCTTCTGAACTGTTTTGTACTGTGCTGTGCTGTACTGTACTAACCTGTACTGTGCTATACTGTACATCAGATGTAGCATTAATGAAAGACATCTGCATTGTACTGTACTGTGCTATACTGTACATCAGTTGTAGCATTAATGAGGGACATCTGTACTGTACTGTACATCAGTTGCAGTATTAATGATGGACATCTGTACTGTACTGTACATCAAATGGACCATTAATAATGGTGTTACAGCTACATTTATTTCTATAAATTGAAGGGTAAAGTCTATATATCTCCCTTAATATTGATCTGAAATTAATTATGATCAAAGAAACCTTAGCTTAAAGTGCCACTTTGTTCAATGTTCTTATGAATGCAAGCAGAGGAGTGCTAACAGGCATTAGTCGATCCATAGTTTACCATGATGAGGTGTATCAAGTGAAACATGTATATGGAGCAAGTAACATCATCACTACATTATAAGATGTTGTAACTGATAGACTAAGGTTAGGATGTAAGTACCTCTGGCAGTATGTTCCCCAAGGCAGATGTGAACAAGACCAAATGTAAAGTGTGTGGCCAGACATATGGCCACACACTCCAAAACTACATCCTTGTCTGTCTGAAGATAGAACCTGAATATTAACCCCCAAGTGCAGTACAGAACAGTACAGTACAGTATAATATGGATCAGTACAGAAAAGAACAGTACAGTGCAGTTGTCCCTCATTAATGCTGCAACTGAAATATAATACAGTACAATACAGTACAGTTGGTCCTCCTATTACGCGGTCCCACAATCCGCGTTTCACCGTTAACGCGGTGCCTTGCCAGAACCCAACATTTTCACATTCCGCGGTCGTGAACCCTATTACGCGGAGAGCGGCTGGCAAGCCGCGCCATTTTTGGATCCAAACCTCCCGCCATCCGCCATGTTGTGTAAGAGGCGCGAAAATGGTGCGCACAAGGTCGCCCAGTCATCAAAACATTACTGAGTTCTTCACCCCCCACCCACTACAGCCGGCCCAAGTCAGTGATAGTGATAATTATAGTGAGGATATGGACTTAAATGAACTTTGGGGGGTTTGACAAAGAGTCCCTGCAAGCCTCTGTGGTGGATAGTGATACAATTGATACAAGTGATACAGGTGAGGGCCAATAATCTGCCCTCTGCCTCGGAACCAACCGCCCATCCCCGTGTGCCCAGCCATCTTTTCTACTAATGTAAGTGTTAAAAAACCTAATATTATTGATATTTCTCTTAATTATTAATTGTGTGTGCATGCCATCATAAAGTTAAGATAATATTTTTACTACAACATAGTTGTGTGTCGTCAAAAAGTGCAGTTTGGGGATCGGCCCGGACTCCATTTCAATTAATCCCATATGTTATGTTATTCACTTTACGCGTTTCTCACTTTCCGCGGTACCCTCCGGGTTACATTAACCGCGTAATACGAGGACCAACTGTATAATATAGATCAGTACAGTACAGGGTTACAGCTTCATATATAAAACAAAGACAATGTTGAATCTTAGTCAAACAAACACTAAAACAGTCACCAGGAAAGTGATCTGGACAATAAATACTGACTCCAGTTTACTGTATACACAATGTAATATACTAGTGACCCAAAATTATATATAAAATACTCGTCACTGTGAGTTATTGACAGTCACCTTCAACCCTTGCCATCATGTTATTTAATAATATTCTACCTAGACTCATTTTCAGCAATAAATAAAGTCATAAAACAGTAAATTATCATAAATATTACCTTGGCTCCTCCCCGGGCGTCGTCCAGACCAATCTAACATTTGGCTCTCAACTCAAAACATAAACCAGCCATGCAATCTTCTTCTCATTGTGCCCATTAAGTTCCATAAATACAAAAACCTATTATTTTAATGCTTCTTTACTCATAATGAATTTTAGGGCAATTACAACAATATTAATTTAAGACATCCACATACAGTATCTGAAGACCAGCCATTACTGTACACATGTTCTACAATATTGGGGTTGTAATAAAATATTCAGCAATAGTTAAATACTTATATCTCATTCAGTAAGATATTTATGTTTGGGGCACATCATGGCCAAACAAAGTGTATACAGGCAGTCCCCGAGTTACTACCATCCGACTTACCATCACATGCACTTATGAATGGGATCCCAATACATTCACTGCAATTTTTTTAGATTAAAATCCCTTGTTTTTTTCATTATTTTATCATTATATATTGTTTAACATCACTTTATTTACATTACTTGTTATGGGATATTATTGTTGTTTTGTATGGGCTTTAACCTAACCTAAACTATGGGTCCAGAAACTTATCCCTGTCGTAAGTTAGGGACAGCCTGTATTAACATAAAACTCTATATTCATGTCCACAAAATTGATGCCATTCTTGTAACATTCATTTTTTAAATACCATTGTTAGATAAACACATGCCAGTACTATTAGGAAAAGTTGTATATAAGAACAGCAAATATCTAAATACTGTGTGTTAATTTAAACAAGTCTTCTGCTTGACATGATCAAAAAACAAATTTTAACCCAGAGTTTCACATTTCAGCATTGGCTACTTTAAGAAAATGATTGCCCAAGGATGAATTTATATATAACCAAGAAGAGTTACCTAACTTAGGATTTCGGATAAGGGATTGTCAACCTGTACTTCAGTACAGTATAGGGCTAATGGGAAATGTTGGAGAGGACTTAACAACCAGACTTTTTTCAAAGGCCTTATCATATGAACAAAAAATAATGGGTAATGATGTACATAAATAATGGACACAAACTCCCTACCAGCACCAGGAGTAGATAGTAGCTACTCTGAACATGTGGTAAACATGGTGTTAACAGCATTCGTGGGTTGTTTTGAAAAATCCTTACATTCACTTTCATTAAAATTTATTGATATTATGCAGCTTCAACCAACTGAGTACAGTACAGTACAGTATTACATATACAGATACTGTACCATACTTGAGGGCATTTTCAGCTTTCTACAGCAAGTCCATTGGTCTAGAACAGTGTTTCTCAAACCTTTTTCATTCATGCACCCCCCAAGGCTGATTTACTTGGCATATGCACCCCTAATCCTTTCAAATCCTAAATAGACCTTTAAACTATATGTACAGTTGCTATATACTGCAGCTATACTATACAGTACTGTATAATTATATAGTACAGTAAAATATCTGCAATTTGTATTCTTCTAATTCGAAATCGGTCATAATTGGTAATTTTTTGCTGTTATGAAATATATATTACAAATTTCGTGATATTTGGTAAAATTTTGAAATATGAGACACTTTTACGAATACATACCTGTATGGCGCACATGTCGCCATGGGATGTGACTGCCTGTCTCAGTGTAAACAAAGTCCGACACATTTTTTTCACTTTAGGCAGTACAGTAGACTAAATCATATCTTTTTTAATAGTGCTAGGGTAGCCTCACCCTTAAAAATATCAGAATTTTAATTTACCATTACCTATATTCTTTGCCATTGATCAGCATGTTAGCCACTTGGGCAGTCAGTCACGTCTCTTTTACACACTGTTGGCAAGTACTAGGCATACACTGGGTCCAGAATATATCTCAACCTGTTCCAGTGTCTGTTAAGTGTTGTCTTAAATTAGCTCACACTCGGTGTCATCACAAGAATTTAATTATCCCACGGCTTAATAAATCATCTTTATTGATAAATTATAAAATAATAATAATTTGATTATCAAAATACTGTACTTCTATATACATATGTTAAACAATAAGCTATTAATATCAATATTGTCAGACTAGCATTGTGCCTAGCTAAAAATAATGGCGCCAGAGCTAGCGTAATAGCATTTACAGCCATAGTTTGTCACCACATCTATTTTCTGATTTATCTTAGTTTTTGTGATACAATTTACCAGTGTGCCATGTATCCTTTAAAACCTTGTTGCACACCCCAGTATGAAAACCACTGGTCTGGAATACAAATAGTACCCATACCTCCTATCGATCACTTATTTTAGGCAACAAACTTATCAACAATCTCTTCAAGAAACCATTCATCAGTGAAGTCCAGATGGTCACCATCTTGTGTAAGAAAATGTAGTTTGCCAGCTTCGTCCATCTCTTTCAACCCAAGACGATCCTGTTGCAAATGGGGATAATAGGATGATTTTTATACCACTAAGAGCATCTCTGAACTGTTACAGTACGATTAATATTTCTGGACTCTGGTTAATGGAAAACAAGACTGGATTCCAATGTAAACTAGAATTGGGCTTGTACATTTCTTATGCCAACATTGGCCCAAAAATATTAAGGTCTAATAAATAAAAAAAGATTTAAAAGATGAAAATACTAAAAAGTTTAAAAATATAATCACGTACTCCAGGGATAGTCAAAATGGCATACAAATTGTAGCTGCTAACAAACTTGAATAGGCTGTAAAAATGATTATACTGGTGGAAATCATTATGTAGTGGAGACATGTTTTTTCCGAGAGGGTTTCACGTTTCAGGATGGGAGACCAACCACTAGGCCCAACTGGCCAAAATTCCATCTTTGGGACATTTCTGGGGGACATGCGTACCTCCATGCCACCTTTCAGGTATCATTAAAATTTTACTGAAGACAACTGACCAAACACACAAGTTCTGTGCATTTTTTCCACCCCCCCCCCCCCCCCCCCACACATGTTGTCTGCAAGTGTATCAACACTTACACTTGGGTAGATCAAGATTTCAGGATTAGACAGTACTACCCACATAATTACCGGGTAATACTAACATAGATAAATTCTATACAAAAAATAAAGTCATAGTAAAGGAAACCAACTGATATGTGGACAAAGAAGGAGAGAGCTGTCAAAACATTCTCCTTTCAATAATTTAAAGGATAGCATTGCACTGACTTGATAAAGCTGTTACATAAACTGACCTCAATGTAGAGCTGAGTTTGCTGAAGTGGCAAGACCTCCACATCCTGGCCTGGAGTGTAGAAGCCAAACCACTCACTCTCCACCGGAACTACCATAGAGTCTGCCAGAAACTTCACCATCACAAAGTTGTCCAACTTGTTCAGGTTTTCACGGTATTTCTCATTTACTACCTGAAGAATGACAATTGTAACGTACATAAAATATGAAATTTGGAGTTGGTGATGCTAAGAGTATCTGAAAAATGCATAAGTGTTCTTTCAATCCCTTTTTATGACTGAACCCATGGCATGGTGACTCGAGTAGTATGTAGTTCACCAAGTAAGTTTGTCAAGGATAGGTAGGACACAGGAACCCCTCCATTAGTGTACCTGGAACTAATCCCAGGATCAGTATAACTCTCCATCACAAGAAGAACCATCAATAAAAGCAAACATCAAGTGTAGGTTGCACTCACGGATAAGAGGGCACGGAGACAGCAAGCCAATATGTTACAAAAGCATGGTACCCTACTCACCAAGGCAAATGGGTTGCTATCTAGGATGGATTCTAGGACAGCCAGTTCAGTTCCAGTTAATTTCTACCACTAACTGGTAGGAGAGGGGGGTGGGATGCATGAGGCACCAAAGTATGGACTCAGTTGGAATGAAGGACTCTTAAAATCAATCTTGCACTTGGTGACTACAACATAGGAGGAGTTGGCTGAAAAGCGATCTAAATGCTGGTGTGACACAGAACACTAAGAAAAAAAAAGCCCTCACAGGAGTAACCCTGTTAACTCTTGGGTACAACCTGGGTAACAGGACCCTTAGAACCGTGCACACAGTTCTTGCAGAAGTTCAGACTTTTATGAAAAAGGTCAAGACACATCTGCTCTCACTGAATAACCCTATCCAGATTTCAACAGTCGTTAAGACTCCAGAAAAGTCCTAATGTGTTCCACCACTGATCACAGAAGACTCTAAATAATTTCTAAGATTGGTAGAACAAGACAGAATATAATAAATTTGGATACAGTAAATTGTTTCTTCAGCATTTGGCGTGCTGGGACACTAACAGTATGACGTCTTGACTTGATAGCCAGCTATCCTCCCTGGCTGTAGAGTATTGTCTGGAAGGACAATCTCCACCTCATATGTGATCTTTTTCAAGGCTTGCTTGTGACTGGAAGTTAACTTATATCAATTATACTACTGTTGAAGTTCCTAGGTCCTAACCTCAACAATTATGGTTGGTGTATGATTCAAGTCACAAAGCAGAGGGCGTAAGTCAAATCTTCTGTAAATGTTTAAAATCAATCTAATTATACCATAATATAATATGTATTATAAATTTGGAGTAAGATGGTACAAGAAGAAAACTAAGAAAATCTATAATTAAGAAATCATGGAAAATCAAATGACGGACAACCCAAAACTTATAAAATTTAACTTTTAAACAATACGAGCAATTAAATAAAAATTAAAGGTGCAGTGCAGTACGGTACTGGTATTTAGTAAAAATGCCTCATACAGCTTTTAAATATATCATTACTACATGAATTCAATTTAAAACAGCTCATAACTCCATCTACATCAAGGCTCTGAACTATACTAAATCATCTCGCCACAAGTTTGTCATTCATACAAAACTTAAGATAATTAAGACTTTTTTTTTATTTAAAAAAATGAAATTTACACAAACCTTTTCATTGTTGATGTCTGCCAAGAATATGGACTTGTTGCGATAGTCTTCAGCATGCAGAGGGTCATGCCAATACTGAGCCTGCACCAAGGAGTTTTGGATCCAGCTGTATAAAAATTAATCTTTGATAGGCAATGATAATAGTGAGATGCTTACTGTACTGTCACCACATATGCATAATTATACATAAATCTAGTTATATTCATGCTTCTGAATAAAGTTCTTTATATTTATACTTCTGAAAAAAGTATCTGAATCCAAACATGAATGGCACACCTTGGTCACCCATTGTAAAAGCCTCATTTCTACATTTACGTACAGTATCAAGAGAGCTTATTACAGTTTCAGTGTATAAAGTAATCTTAGTTTGTGACCACATCATATTCTAAGGTTCAACATGCTCTTCACCTTTATACAGTGCTGTACTGTACTGAGAAACATACAGGATATCTAAGATTTATTACTTCACTGTATTTAACATTAATCTTGATGACAATTTCTGGAAGGGAACATGTCCACACCATCCTCACCTGACCACTGAGTACCTCAAGTTTTTACAATGTATGCACTGTACTGTACAAGTTAACTGGACCACCTGTGCTGCAACTGCTCCTAGGGAAAGAATTATTTTACAACCAGTGATCCCTTATGAGAGCCTGTGTTTACCAGTGTTGCTATTAGATCTCCAATACTGTATTCAGAACAACAGACATGTACAGCATTCTTCTTAATGTTTGTTGATTTACAATTAACAGTGTGATATGTAACAATTAATGAACAAATTTGAAGGTTTGATAATAAAAACACTATGGAACAACAACTGCAAAATGGAAACCACAAAATATGGAAGCCAGGGTTAATTCACAGATTAACCTACTCCCCGAGCAGCCATTGTACTCAGAGGGAGATTTTGAACTGAAGTTTCCCATAGGCTGTAAGTCTAATGAGCTGCTGCTGTGGGGGAAGTTGGTTAATATTCAGATTGACCCCAGCCTCCTTAGTGTGGGGTCTTTAAATACACACCCATCTAGCTTTGCCGGTGAGTTACTGTATACAAATTGTTCAACATCACTACATTATAAATGAGGCACCGATTTTGACAAAGGGCCAAGCGCCATCCCCCCAAAATTGAGTTATAGTATTATCTGTGCTCCCCAACCTTTCCTCTATCTGCAGAAAAAACAAACTGTCCGGGTAACACAATATTTGTAAGGCTGAGAGCCATATTGGTGAAGGTAAGTAAAAGCGTCTCTACAGCGCAGGATCTGCGCCTTGAGGCAGACTGAGGGGGAGAGAGTGACAAGCACCTGCAGCCCCCAATCATAGCCTCTCTCGCTCATAGCGACTCATTATTTTCCGGTTTCTTAGCTAATGGGAGTCCATGTTTCTACAAAATGTCATAGAAATGCTATGTAATAACACTTTAACCTTTATTTTTCCAGCTGACAGAAAGGAGGGAGTGAGGGCCACTGAGAGAAAATAAACAAAACAGAGAGGAGGGAGGGCAAGGAGGGTGGGAGTGAGGGTTGGTGGCGCATGGTGTGTCATGTTCAGGCCTGTCCGAGTGACGAGTCTTATTGCACCAATACTAGCTGGGAAACAGAGTGTGGAGGAGGTGGCTGGGAGCGAGGGTGAGGGTAATATTGGGAGAATACAAGTCATTGATTACTGTAATTTTTCTATTAATAATTAAGACTTTAGTACCTGCACCTTTTTTTTATTATACTTTTTGGCGCTTGGCCCCCGGTCAAAATATTAGTAACACCTGGTATAGCTTTCTTTTATGAAAACAATGCAATGACCTCTGACTTTCTGGTGTGATCTTAATACATTATAGCTTCTATGTAATGAAAATTATACCTCAACAAAGCATAATAATGAAACTGTAGACACTACCCATCAAAAAAATGCAATTTTTACAATGAACAATCTTTTCAATTAATATGACTTCAGTACAGTATCTGAAAATGCAGCTTTAAGAGCTCTACACACTGCCACTTGAAAAAAATCTATCTTCACTGGTTTAAAAAATAAGTCACTTTAAATTTTCCAATCTTAAAGTTTTTCTTGATTGTGATTTTCAGCACTTGGCCCCTTGTCCCACTCGACGCCTCAAATCTCAAATGTAGGCATCATTGTGTACTAATTTACAGCTGCTTGTGTCCTAATATAAAATTAATACTGTCCAAAACAGCTGAAAGTATATATTTGTATAAACTAGAGTAGTCATTGTACAGTAGGGGGCAGTGAAATTTTGCTCAAAGCTGCACTCTTCAGGCATTGTTCCTTATACATATCTAAGACTCCATGCCAAATTTGAAGCCGATATGTCGAGGTTTAATCTGCCGCATTTTCTACTGAAATTATTAAATTTACCTCTGACAGACACCAGTTCACAGAACCGGACAAGACTCCCTACACTGGCTGCCGCTTGTGACCGATACTTGATTCGTGATTATCCTGGAGCTGCCATTGCTACGGCCACCTTAACTGACTATGGCATTATCACAAAGGATGACAAGAGTCAGGTTATTGGACCACATAAGCTGCGGGATGCGAGACAAAAATTCCGATTTAAGAGGCAAGAAATTGAGATGGCTAGTTTAGATAATTTGACGTCACTCTATTTTGATGGTAAGAAGACCGCCACTCGTGTGATGATAAGGAATGAGAAGACCGAGAAATGGAGTTCGAGGATGATGGTGAAAGATCATTATGTCATCATGGTTGAGCCTGGCAATGAATATCTCACACATGTGACTCCCAAGACTGGACACGGAAAGCAGATTGCCAAAACTATTCACGAGTTTCTGGTGGAGAAAAATCTAACCCAGCAGCCCATTGTGTGTGTTGGTTGTGATGGAACCAATGTAAATGTAGGATCAGAAAATGGAGTCATTCATCATCTTGAAATGTTACTTGGTCACCCGCTCCATTATTTCATATGTCAGCTTCACGGAAGTGAGCTGCCTTTCCGCGCAGTTTTTTATCACTATGATGGTAAACCAAGTGGTCCTGAGCATTGGCGTGGTCCCATTGGAAAGCAGATCAAGGAGTCTTTGTCTGAGCTTCCAGTTGTCGCCTTCCAGCCAGTCAGTTTCCCTGATTTCCCTGTGTTTAATGATGAAGTGGAGAAAGATCTGTCCTGGGATCAGAAATACCTGTATAGGATTTGTAAAGGAGTTATCACGGGTGTTGTTGAAGATGACTTGGCTGCTATTGAGCCAGGTCCTCCCTGTGTGTCAAGGTGGAACACCTTATGGAGTAGAATCCTCAGGCTGTATGTAGCAACATCAAGACCCAGCCATGAGTTGAAAAGAATTGTCATTACAATAATAAAGTTCAGTGCTCCAATGTGGTTTTACATCAAGATACACCCTTACATAACACACGGCTCAAGGAACGTATTCCAGTCCCTGCTATATATGAAACACCTGAATAGTGAGGAGACGATAGTGAAGAAGGCTGTCCAGAGAAATGCACACTTCGCCCACACAGATGAACTTCTTCTTGGTATGTGTGCAGATGAGGACATGACTGTTAGAGAAAAAGCTGTCTCAATGATAAGAAAAATTAGAGAGGAGAATCAGCAAAAGGAAGAATGCACTGGCAGATCTGAAGAGGAGGAGGAAGATTCTGATGCTGCTGTTGATGAGAATTTGTTAAACTATACTGATGAGGAGGGTAAAGATGGAGATGGGAATGAGGATGTGCCTCCTGTAGTCAACATGAGAAAGGTGGTGGCTCCGAAACTAAAGTGGCAAGCAAAATACTATCATTCCATGATTAACTGGAGGAATGAACTCAAGACTGAGCCTCCTTACATTGCTTCTCTGTCAAATCTACAGGTTAATGACATTCTTGAGACACCATTAGTGGTGCCCAAGTGGCCAAACAGCACTCAGGCGGTCGAGAGAGGCATAAAAGTGATGACTGAAGCTTGCACTGAAGTGACGGGATACGAATCGAGAGATGGATATATTAGGCAAAGATTATTGTCTAGGAAAATGATGCCAAGGTTCCGCACAAAAAAGAATTTCAATATGAACTTGTAATGATTTTCTATACGGTGTACCTGTAAAATAACATGTGAATTAAATCGATGTCACCCATGTAAAATTTATCATTATCCTGGAAAACATTAAATGACACCTAATTTTTGGTATACACTAAAAGTTGACAAAAAGTCGTTCACGATGCGGCAGGGTAAGTATGCATGAAATGGCATGAAATTTTGCACAGGTGTTTGTTACAGCCATACAAACGATGCCTGAAAAGTGCAGCCTGCAACTCAAATAAAAGTGTTTTTTCCCTGCCCCCTATTGTACAGTATATTAGAGTTATCTGTTAGTAAATGGACAATAAGCCCTCAATATACATGGTACTTAGGTACCTGAAAAACACTGCAAAATGAAGGCCCATAAAACTGTTCATGAATGTCCCCATCATTCCAACTCTCTTTTAATGATGCTTTTTGTATGTGCTTTCATTGCATTCTTCTAAAATGTCGTAAAAAAATTACCATTCCATTCATGCCAAATTTGGTAATCTGAAGAAAAAAAAGAGAGATGTCATAATGTATGCAGAGAAGCAAGAAAACTGGGAGGTGGACAAAGCAAGGAAGGCAAACTGTTGAAATTTACCTCCACCTGAGAAGCACTAAAGAAAGCACTTCACAAAGAAGACAGTATAAGAAGAAGAAAAAAGTGTATATCTCACCTTTCACAGCAAAACTTTCTAGTATAAAATGACCAAGATGTATATGAAAGATATAAACAGTACCCAGTGACCATGTATACCAATAAAAATATGTTCAATAATAAGGACTCATGACCTTGCATTTATCTTAATTTGTCCTCATTACTCTTCACTACCTGCACAGTAGACTCATTAAGGTCCAAAGTTCTGGAGACAGGACATTTGGAAGGAGCTGAACAGTAAAGATAAATTATATTGGGAAATTGATGGTTCACTGTACATATTTATCCATTAATCAATGTACAGTACAATGATAATGTACACTGTTATCATTATACTCTACTAATGTACAGTCATATGTGTTGATACAAGACAACCAGTGGTTTTGATACTTACTGAAGATATGATCCATAATTCAGTACCCTGCGGATATATTCACAAGTTTGGGACTTCGATGGGTTCTCAGGACAGTGTGGCAAGCCAAAAACACCCTGGTGCTGTCCTCCAAAAGTGATCAAATTCTTCATGGGTGGATTTGAACAGCGTTCCGCCACTGCACGCCTGTACACAACACAACTAACACCATCACCACTAAACACTATAATACCACTAAACACTATAATACCACTAAACACTATAATACCACTAAACACCATAAAACCACTCAATACATAAATACAAACAAACACTAATACACCTTCCTTACCCCGTTACTGTACTAAGGCTAAACCACCATCACAGAACACAAAGCACTGAAACAAAGAATCCCATTTTATGGCCAAGGGAAAGAAACAAGTGATATGTGATACTCCACCAACAGATCACACAGCAAAGCCCGACCCATCAAGAGGATTATCTGCATTCTGGAATCAAAAACATTGTCCTCTTTAATCATTGTAACTACCTGTACTGTACAAACAACCACTTGCCCAGCTCAACTAGCATTTATGAAACACACTCCAACCCTGATCCAGTGGTTGTTCTGAAATCTAGTGAGTTAAAAGGTCACCAGGATAAACCCCAGACAGTGTTCAATTGATTCAAAGCCCAGTCGTAATCTTGGCTTACAGTTCCTCCATCCTCTTGTTGACATGGAAACTCACAAAGACTGGGAATAAATGAAATACTCCAAGTCACTTTCAGAAACCCTGATCACTCATAAAGGCAATTGCTTCTAAACTGCCCATAAAAGAAAAAAATCATCCATAACTGGCAAAAAATTCAATTCAGCACAATGATGATGGTAGTTTAAATAAAAACCACATAATTCATCAGAATTGTTCTCAATGAAAAGAAAAACTTAAATAAGTAGTCATAACAACAGTAATCCAATAAATTAGCAATTACGTACTCTGTAATTCCAACTCCTATCATACAGGAGTACTGTAATATAAGCCAACTAAAGCGTTAATACAGTTTATGGTAGTAATTTATTGTATTTGGATAAAAAGTCAAGATGTATTGTAGGTTCATAAAACACATGTGCCAAACAAAGTGCAACAATAACTATGCACATACCCAACAAGACAGTGCCCTTGCCTCCAGAATGCAGATGGCTGATTGGACATGGCAGGATCAGGCAATGGATGGTGAATCTCAGAGGCCACACATTATGAAAACAGCCAACTTCTGATAATCGTTAGATTTTTTATATACCCGTACTGTAGGGGATCTCCGCTTATAGTCATATATGTGTTCCAGAAAAGCGCGACGTTAAAAGAGAACGCCAATAAACTACCATAATCAATTTTTCCCATGAGAAATAATATAAGAGGTGTTAGATTCCTGGGAAATTTTTTTCACCAGATTAAAGACATGAAAACCTAAGGTCAACAAACAAATTAATACTATATTGTACTCAATGATTGCTTGTATCGCGCCTTAGGTTGTACCACAGCTAGACTGAGATGTACACTACTCTGGTTCTGGTCATCCATCCAAACTATGAGAAGAATTTCCATTTTCTCCATTAAATGGCTTCAGGACCTGCTAATTTTCTTAGCACTGGCCCCTATCTTCTCTGTATTATCCCTAATATTGTACTGTACATTTTATCATGGTGGAAGCAAGCCCAGAGCAACACCAATATAAATAGCTTGCTCAACAGCATCAAAGAGTTTTAAAACATTTAATTTGGAACCTGAGATAAATGTTTTCTGGGTTCTCTTTGTGTTACTCAATGTAATGTCACTTGCTGGACCTTTAAGAGGCAACCAGTTGAGATATTGACCCAAAACCACAAAATCCTGTGCATACAACACTGCGACCACACTGAGGCAGGTACACACCTTGGTTCCTCCACAACACAGTAACAGATGAAAGCCAACAGAACCTTCCCAAATGCATATGCATCTTAGAAATGAAACAACAATAAACAAGAAGAGGATAAGTGGGGACCTCCTGTATTTGTGCACCTAAAAGTAGGGTACAACATTTGTTATATTCTTTTAAATCCCAACATAAAGCACTAATAAATTACTGTTTCACTCATCTCATTCAACAAAGGCAAACAAACCCTTAACCTTAACCCAAACTCTATGCTTCACTCTTGGCACTCATTACTCAATGTATGCTCCCAGGTCGAGCAGTCGTCGCATCTCCTCGCAGAACTGGTCATCAGGAGCACAGTTCGGGAGGCCGAACACACCTTGATGCTGACCACCAAATGTGATCAGGTTATGCATTGCTGGTTCAGGACATCGCTGTGCCACAGCACGACTAAATGAATCAATAAAATACAACTGAGCTTACTAACTAACTTCAATGTTTGATGGTCTTTGGTACATGTATATAGAAAAAAGAAACCACAAAGAGATGGAAAATTAAATAAAGAACAATGCAGGAAATAAATATTTATATACTGTACAGAAGTACAGTACTACAGTATAAAGTTACCAAGTCAGTTTCATGAAACTACTGCAATTTTCCTGCAAAAAAGCATAAGAAAAAAGTTTTGTCAGTTTTCCACAAGCTCACAAGGTTTTAAGACTTTTTGATGGATCAGCCATACACAGACATTTAGTAACATAACATAGAAACTAAGGATCATATCTATACTGACTGACTTTCCAATATGATCATCCTCTACGCTAAACTACAGGGCACAGTTTTGCCTTATTCACAAAATATATTATGAAATTTTCTAAAATTAAATAAAATTAAAAGAATCTTTATCATATTTGAAGAATTTTTTTTTCTGGAATCATAAAAGAATCTAGCAACCTTTTATACTTTTGCAACAATGGGTAAATATTTATACAGTATACTCACAGGAACTGTCCGCCCTGTGAGAATCCCATGGCATGATAACCACCCTGGAGTTCTGTGTCATTGGCTAACTTATTGCAGACCTCCTCAACTTGGTCATTTACATTTCCGAAGTAACCATGTTCTTCATCCTGAAGCAACAAAAATTATTAATCAAGTGATCACTCTGGAAAACAACAAGTACAATACGGTACATTATTAAATATGTTCCTAGAACTGTCTACTCGTACACAACACCAACGGTTTCAATGACTAGTGTGAGTGTTGCTTTACAAAGAACACATCTTCAATGACTAGTGTGAGCGTTGCCTTACAAAGCACACATCTTCAATGACTAGTGTGAGCGTTGCCTTACAAAGCACACATCTTCAATGACTAGTGTGAGCGTTGCCTTACAAAGAACACATCTTCAATGACTAGTGTGAGCGTTGCTTCACAAAGAACACATCTTCAATGACTAGTGTGAGCGTTGCCTTACAAAGAACACATCTTCAGTGACTAGTGTGAGCGTTGCTTTACAAAGAACACATCTTCAATGACTAGTGTGAGCGTTGCCTTTCAAAGAACACATCTTCAATGACTAGTGTGAGCGTTGCCTTACAAAGAACACATCTTCAATGACTAGTGTGAGCGTTGCCTTACAAAGAACACATCTTCAATGACTAGTGTGAGCGTTGCCTTACAAAGAACACATCTTCAATGACTAGTGTGAGCGTTGCTTTACAAAGAACACATCTTCAATGACTAGAGTGAGCGTTGCCTTACAAAGAACACATCTTCAATGACTAGTGTGAGCGTTGCCTCTCAAAGAACACATCTTCAATGACTAGTGTGAGCGTTGCTTTACAAAGAACACATCTTCAGTGTTTTGGTAATAACTCACAGCAATGATATTACTGCCAATCATGAGAGACCGCACATAGATCCCAGGGATGCGCTGCATCACCAGTTTCTCGATGTGACCCATACTGAAGAAGAAACAGCAAGTGTCACCTGAAATAAAAATGAAACAATATCTTTTTTGCACCCTATATGACACTTCACAAAAAATTATGATTTTGTTTGCAATCTGAACATGCCTCTACTGGCTACACAACTTTCAGGATATGAAAAAATTATAAATGAAATATATGTGCTGCATAAAACAGCAGGAAAATGTAATCAGGTAACCCATGGATACATATAAAAATAAGAGAAATTTTTTCAAACTTCTGCAAACAAACTAGGGTGGAACTCTGTTTCCAAAAAGATCAAACTTTATAATTTCTCTATTATTCTTTGTCAAAAAAAATCGTTTTATTAACTATATACAGTATATGAAAACTCATATACAGTGGTGTACATTACTTTTATCAGTTTAAATTCAGCTACCTATAGCCACAAAGCAATTTATCTGTAATAACATTCGTAATCACTTTTACTCGTTAGCCACTTGGGCAGTCGGTTAAGTCTCTGTTACGCAATGTTGTCAAGTACTTGTTCCAGAATGTATCTGTACCTGTGCCAGTGTTGGTCAAGTCTGGTCTTGAAAGAGCTCACACTCGGTGCCGTCCCAACACACTCTGGTAGGTTGTTGCAAGAATTTACAATTCTTGCTCCAAAAAAGTTGGCCTTCACAATTTTCTGGACTCGTGGCTTCTTCAACCTTGAGCTGTGAGGCATTGAATAAAGTCTCCTCCAGGCTGCATGCCTTCTTAATCTTTAGAGCCACATGTAGTATCACCAGCAACAGCGACATCTTTCTTCAGCCTGGGTAACTGGGACAGAGCAGGTCACATAGTTGTGAGGCAATTAAACTTTCACCTAGACTTGACAAGATTAACCAATTCACTGTGGAGGCAATAAAGCTTATCTTTTCCCTTATCTGGCACCTTTCACAACATTTAGTTTTTGTCAATGCATAAAACTTTAAAGGAGTCAATTATGCTTTGAATTTCTTTGTATATCGTGAAAAACAGGTCTTAATTCCTCTGAAGCATCTATTACCAGACAAGCATTAATGAAACCTAAGTTTGTTGAATCAAAGTGTACTGATGTGGAGTAAGACACAGAATACAGGTATGGAAGCCGTATGAGAGACGTCGATGTCTATTGGTACGACAGCATAATGCATATGTATGGTGGGCAGACTATACAATGATAGTTACTGAGATGGCTTCTTTTTACTAACCTAACCTAACAAACTAATTACCTGGTATTGGCATCCCCGGATTACTGAAGGGTTCCACTCCTGAAAATTTGTCCACAACACAAAATTCCATAACGCGGGACCATTTTTCTCATTGACTCCCATTATATAATTTGAGATTCGTTCCCAAGGAAAGTTGTTCGGCCAAAAAACCTAATACAACCACATACATGAATGAAAATAAACAGCTTAAACACATACAATGAGAGCTGCAGGAGGTGGTGCAATCAGAGTTACTGGGAGTTACCTCCTTAAAACATCAAGTTTAATGTCCAATATAATGCCTTTTATCACCACTGCTTTCACTTGAACTTGATGGCCTTTTTCATCTCATCTTGAATAAGGGAAGCGCCATTCTTGTTGTGTTGGGTAGGCGCACCGTCCTCCAGTCGTTTTGTAACAACCACCAAGAATCTACACAAAATAAATGTTTAAATTATGAGGAATTTTTTGTTACATATTGCAATTTTTTTTATTTAAAAATTTCAGAAAATTCTAAGAGGGCGAATTTTTGGGCCGTATCCCAAATACCTGGGTAATAATTTCAAAATTCCATAAGAGAGTATTTCCGTAACTAGGGGTATGTCTGTACTGTATTTTACTTTTGGACAACACAGGAATTTTTGGAATTTTATCTTTACAAAGTTTTGACAATTCGAAGACATTTTTCTTCGATGACGTTAACCTCGCAAGCAGCTTATATACGCCAAGGGTTTCAAGGGGCCTGATTAGGAGGTTAAGTTAGATTATTGGTGAGGTAAACATCATAGAAAAAAACGTCTTAGAAATGTTTAAACTACTGATAGCAAAGATAAAAGTCCTAAGATTCCCATGTTGTCGCGAAAAAAAAAATTTACCCTAATCTTACCTCACCTAACCAAACCAAACATTACCTAACCATTAATAAAATCGTCCATCAGTACAGCTTCCATACCTGTATCCACTACGGTAGAGTGTAATTTGTTGATGTCCATGTTTCTTCCATTTTCTCACATCACCTACAGTATGCTTGCTCAGTTCATGGTTGATGTCACAAGAATATCAATAACTTACTGTCTTTGTCTTGTCACTACTGTTTTTGCACACTTTCCTGTATATCACACATGTTAGGTTAATCATCACAAAGACCAAATTAGTTTATGTTAGTTTACTTTAGTTAAGTTTTTTAAATCCACATTTTCTCTCTGCTTACAATTCCTACACAAATTTAGTGGAGTAAACACAAATTTGGTGGATTCAAGACTGACTGGTTAAGAAGGGTCACAACTCAAGTATAAGGTAATACTAGAACTGATCGCTAACACCAGAAGGAATTGTTCAATTTTGTTCATTTTGTCCACAGATTTTCTTTGGATGATAGTAAGTAAAGCAAATGATTTGAAAAGTCTTTATTTTAATTACCTGTATATGTATTTATTTTTTGTTTGTTTTTTAGTTTTCTCTATCTACAATCATAAATCACCTGTAGTGGGAAGGGTATGAAGGATGAGGGATATTGTGGGGTAAAATACAGTGAAAAATTGATCATATGACACTAAAATGACATCTCGACATGCTTTGTGAGCAAAGAAATTAATTATTTACCATAAATATTCAGCAGAAAAATCTGCCGTAGTTGGCATGTTTTGTCGTCTGCTCAGACCACATGTACTTTTCACGTCCAAAAAAAAGAAAAATTACACCACATTGCTCCAAGAAAGTTGGTTTTATTGATACTTGACATTAAAGTAAGTAATTTTTTGTTAATATGGTGAGGGGTCTGCCCCCCTGATGTGAAGTAAGGTAAGGTAGGTTTCTTTGGTTAGTGAGGTTAGCTTCTATTATGTTCTGTAGCAAATTTGCATTTTCAACCAATATGGCTCTCAAGTTGAGCAATGACCATCAGAAAAACACATTGCTCAACTCAAAACCAACCTAATCTAACCTAACTTAATCTAACCTAGAATTAATACCTTAATTGGCAGTGGCTCATAATGTTTTCTAAAAAAAAAGAAAAAAAAGAAATTGCCTTACTACTTTGATGAAACTCGGCAATTGATGTAAAATAATCTCTATCAAAACGTCAGCACATCTCTTCCACCTGTTCAGCCATATCTGGTACTGAAAATTAAAAGCTCAGCTCCTGACGCACCCAGGCATTGTTCATTGGCCAAGACAAAAAACTTTTACCCAATAATGTCTCCTATCGCCACAGCCAATAAGAAACTCCTACACCACCCCTCGCACAGGCGCTGTACATGCTTAAGAAGCCAACACGCAAGTAAGGAGCACTGCGTGAGGGGAGGTCAGACCTTTTCCGCGAGATGGAAACAAATCATGGCGACACTTGAAAAATTAATATCTCACTTATCCTTAATTTCCGGTGGAAATATCATAGAAGAAAAAGTCTTAGAATTGTCTAAACATAACAAAATACATATTAATAATAGTGAAAGAATGACCAGTGTAAAAGTATAAATTCACAGTTCTGTGTATTGGCGCAGCATTTTTATTACTTACTATCAACCAATGAACATCTGTGGAAAAAATTAAGGAAATCGAACAAAACGTTATGGTATTGGCCATTTGCTCAGGGGTTACCGAAAAACTAATAAAACATAAAAATACAGTATGCATATAATTAAAATAAAATGTTGTCATGTCATTTTTATTACTTACTATCACCCAAAGAACATCAGCTCCAGTATTACCCTTTAACGGGAATATTTAAAGTTTAAATGGCCTGCGGTGTTTAATACTGTTGTCATAACAAACACTGCCCATGAACCGAGAAGCAACTTACCCATGCCATGCCATATAACAAGAGGTGTTGGCTTGTCCTGGGCTTGGATAGTTCCCAGGACACATAATACTGCGATGACACACCACTCCTTCAACCCCATCCTGGATAATTTTAAAAATATTCTTGAGGTACTGAAGCGCGGCCGCCAGTCTCCGCCTCACGTTACGTCATGAAACACGAGACTTTATGAGTGAGGACCTAAACATCGTACACCTCCAGTAGTGCTGTACTTCTTTCTTGGTTGATTATATTATCGCCGATTTTGATAAACTATACTCCTACACATTCTGCAAGTGAACGTTTAGACTTGTTCTATGCAGTTGTATGCTTGTATTATTACATTACCATTACCTAAATAAGTATATCTTACGCCACCAATCAGAGCGTAGAAAAATGAGAAAAAATAGCTATAAGACGAAAATTATGTCATATCAGTTTGCTATAATTTTTATAATGCTTATTTAATTATTATGAAGTAATAATAAATACGTATTATCAAGTCTGTGGTAGCACCTGTTTTCGAGAAATATGATAATTATCGTACATCATGCAACCATCAATTATCGCTTATTCTCATACTGTATTCGAACCTGTATTGAACCCGGGACGGAGTGGTCAGAGGCAAGCTTGCTTTTTTTTCTTTATTGAGATAAGCCAACTGGGGTCTGAGAGGTCGAAAAAAAGCGGATCACCTGACGAATCGTCATCCCAGAGTTTGGCAGGGTAACAATTCTTCAGGTGGGACAACCTGGGGTGACGATTCATCAAGTGGCAAAACCTGGGTGACCATTCTTCAGGTGGGGTCAGGACCCTCGATGGTGGTTAACCTGGTCTGGCCTGACCTAACCTACCCATTGTAATACTATACGCATCGTATATTTTGATATATTGAGTAAGGTATTTTGTATTTAGTAGTGTGTATTTTGCAATATTATCTATATTATAGGGCTGGGGTGATGAATCTTCAGGTGGAGCTGGCTGGGGTGATGAATCTTCAGGTGGAGCTGGCTGGGGTGATGAATCTTCAGGTGGAGCTGGCTGGGGTGATGAATCTTCAGGTGGAGCGGGCTGGGGTGATGAATCTTCAGGTGGAGCGGGCTGGGGTGATGATTCTTCAGGTGGAGAGGGCTGGAGTGATGATTCTTCAGGTGGAGAGGGCTGGAGTGATGATTCTTCAGGTGGAGCTGGCTGGAGTGATGATTCTTCAGGTGGAGAGGGCTGGAGTGATGATTCTTCAGGTGGAGAGGGCTGGAGTGATGATTCTTCAGGTGGAGCTGGTTGGGGTGATGAATCTTCAGGTGGAGCTGGCTGGAGTGATGATTCTTCAGGTGGAGCTGGCTGGAGTGATGATTCTTCAGGCCATCCAAAAAAGCAAAAGATGAAACAAATTGTATCATAGAAAAAATACAGAAAGGAACAAAATAAAACAGACTAGTGTGAGAAACGTCATACCGAATATGTTATGTTGTCAAATGAAGAGAAACACCTGAGACCTTGCAATTGTGTATAAATGAGGCAGAAATTCACTCAGATCAGCCACCTGTAACATAAAGCAGTGGCAAACTGGGCACTTTCTTCTAAACATGTTGGCCGATTTTGCTGGTCGTTGGCGTGACAGCCCAGCAAGCAGCAGAATTTCAGCTGTTGCAAGAAAAGAACAACAGTTTGGCGGCGAACTTTGCTGGCTGGATTAGTGCTCAATAAGCTTACTATTAGGTGTTAAATATTTAACTAAAAATTGAAATAAATCATGAAACAATAATAATTTGAAATATAACATAAAACGGTGACATGTTTCTATTTATTCATCACTTTAAAACTTGACAAACTTAATGATGGCTTCCCCAGCAGTCAAATGTAGCCTTTCTTCATCTTCTAGGAAGGTTATTTGGAGTTGTGAGGCACAGCATAAATTAATAGAAGGCACTTGGGACTAGCACCCTTTTCTGTGGGACTACAGACATGAGCACAACAACAAAAACCTCCTAAAGAAATGCAAGTGGAAGGATATCGCCCTAGAACTGCAACAGGAATTACCAATGTGATGAAACGTCTCTTTGTTTTGCTGGCTGGACTGAGTTAGCCCAGCACGGTTGGGAGGAAAAGTGCCCAGTGTGCCGCTGCCTTTAGTCACAATTTTTTGTGCCCAAGGGCTAACGGGCTAATGAGGCAATCAGTGGCGAAGAGGTAAAAGTAACACAAATTCATCGGACCCCTCCGTAAAGATACCTTTTGGAGTGACTGTACAATAAGAGGCCAGTCAGAGGTTAAGAGGATAGAGGTTTATAACAACACATGAAGACTGATGTGCTCTCAGATATTCATTCAAATATGTTTTATATTTAACCAATTGGTTAGAACTTTTGAGCATTTCCTGGAATCAATAGTAGTGTGACCTACACAATTCTAACTCCCAAAAATGTTTTAAATAACATATAAAAAATATAAATTATCTCAAAAATCATGTCAAAACATTTGAATGAAGCATTCTTTAGTGAGGGTGTTCCAAAATGTGCATGAAATCATGCACGTGCAGCCATACTCAAACACATGTACACTGTATACTGCACAGTATATGCCTCGTGTATCACTGTAGAGTGAACTTACCCTTTCAAAGTACTGCCACTCTAAATGATTCACATTAACATAAATAAGTTTCTTCCCATCTTTTTATATCTGCATGTTTCATTTTCAAAGTGCCACACTTAAACCCAATAATTTTACCCCTCACAACTTTCTTCTAATTGTTGGCAACTTGCCTTTACAGTATTTCATCGCTCCATAGTATACAATATAAGTACTGTACATTGTACAATAATATACTGTTTGTCTGCTTTCTTCTCAAACATCTGAAATACCTAACTTTTTCCACTTCCTAGGCCCCTGACCATATCTACACATTACCCTGTAACATTAAAGCTGACCAATATTCTCAATTATGAAATTGAACCTCCTTTTATCAACATTAATGCCACTTTCCTTTCCTTGTATATTTTTGTTACAAAATGTGTTACTGTTCTGCTGTCAGTATGATACTTTTACTCTATGTACAGTAAACAGCAGAGATTCGGAGATATTTTATAGACATAACAACTGTTAGTCTATTTATTTGTCTATGAATCATTTACATTGCATGTTTGTTACTCCATCCATTAATAGAAGCATCTATAAATTTGTTTTAATAATGCACTAACCTCAAAAAGTAATCAAAACATTTTCTCTTATCTAAACATAATACGGTATAGTATTTGTAAAAGGTCTTACTGCTCAATGTCATCTGCCCAGGTGCACTATTCTCATACCACATATGTACTTTATTTTGTAAACAATTACCCAAGACAACTCGTATGTTTCATGAGAAAATTAACACTCCATGTCCCCACTGTTTACTTAATATGTAATTACAGTACATCCTCCCTCAGGCCTATAGATAAATGTAATATATTTAGCCAGATAGACTTTATCAATTAAGGGGTTATATTAGAGATTCAAAGTTGCAATAATACTGTTTTTGGAGCAAGCATGTCTATGTATGAAAAAAAAAATCCACAACTGTGGACCTAAAATTCAATGTCAAGTCAAGTTTGAACCTTGAATTTAAACATGTAGAAGAATCCAGGTGTTTTGAGGAGTTTCATGTAATGGTTAAAGTATAGCCTACCGTACACTATTTTATGACTGAAGGATAACTTCAGAAAGCCAAGTAATGGAGAGAGAGAGAGAGAAGCTGAAGAACAATGAGTAAAAATACTTCCAGGGTGTTAAACAGCAGTATGTAAACAGAGACAATACTGTACTTTACTACATGTATCATTTAATATAACAAATAGGCCTCTATAAAAAAACAATTTAAAAATAATGAACAAGTGAAATACAACAGTGATAAATACACCTGCTGACCAAACACCATGAACAGAAAGACAATTAACAGTGTTCAACAGTACAGTAAATCCTCCCCCCCAAAAAACTAAAGATGTTTCATTAGTGTACATAAATTTCTGTCTTCTTTGCTGTTTTAACTACAATATATTCACCAAACTACAATACCCATATCATAGGGAAAGTAGGTACCATCTGATCTTTTATATTTTATTTAATTACAATAAGTTTGACAATTTGCAAAATCAAAAATTATCTCCTATAAAACTATTTACATGTATTCTTAAACTGTCCATCTTCTACATATGAGTGGGGGCACCACTTCACTGTAAGAGGTGAGAACATCCAGCTGCTTATCTGGGGTTCATCAACACATCAAAATCAGATAACATGTACCGTGCATCAACCTACGTTTACTGTCCCACAATGTACGTGTAATGGCTCTTATTCAAATGACAGGATATAAATACTCCAAATACAAATAAATAATATATGCATAGTCCATGGGAGCAACTTACCATCCTCATTTATAACCTTTTAAATGCTTGCTTCACAAATGTATTACAGAAATACAGAGCCAAATGCAAGCTTATATACTGATCCAACAAAATACAGAAACAAACTTTTTTTTAAAGTTCCCACCTCCAAGAAACTTAAATTTCAGTTGCTAAAATATGGAATTAATACTCAATTCGTTCCTCATTTCTGTATTATGATAAATCAAAATTTATGCAACTATATAGGACAGAACCTTGGAAAGCATTGTGGAGATTATTGTTTGAGCACCATTAATTCTCAGTCTCTCTACAACAAAAATAAGCACAACCTGGAGAAAATTGCTATCAATAACTAGCATACCAAACTAAATAAATTTCTTTATTTCATGTTTATATATCACATAATTATATAATGTAAATATATACAAGTAAACTGCCACAAACTGATAATACAATACACCCAAAACTTCTGTCTCATAATTTTGACATCTTGACTGTAATCTCCTTATACCTGAGCTCAGTCTAGTAGGGGCTAAAGTATGAATGTTGAGCCACCTTAGCCCTAAATTTTCAATGTTTACTTTAAAAAATTGTCTGCTCATAAGTAAATCATTCTAATTCTTAATCATAAATACATTTTTCACTTACAATACGTTTTAATGCTGTTTAGAGTTTGAATTTCAACACAAATCGGTGATACGTCAAACGTACAGTAGGAGTCTAAAACAAATATAGTTCAGTGGGTAACTGATGAAACTTTCCATTATCAATTTAGAGACTATCTCATGGTAGGGAATTCATTCTCTTCTGGAAGAAACTTACAAGCAGCAACACAATGTACTCCTCATTTGTTGAGATATAATTAATAATACATGAATCTTTCCTTTGGTAAGCTGTGTAAATCCCACAGCAACACAATACTACTATAGGTATATATACCAATAAATAAATAAACTTTCCAAAATTAGGCTACTCTCTCCTAGTCCAAGGAAATTGGCAATATAAAGCAGCATATCGTTCTTGTCTGGAGAATATCTATTAAATCAGTTGTAATTTCCACTACTACTGTGCTCCAGTGACAATGTGGTGATTGGGTAGTGACACCTTTGTATTTTCCAGATGTTTTGTTAATTAATACCCAGCACAAGACCTGCCTAAGCTATACATGTGTCATAATGATGGCATGGTGTAAGCCAGTAATCAATCAATAAAAAATTCTACCCATTAAACCCTTTGACATTAATTTTTTTATTATTTAAAACAGTAAGGAGAAACACTGCTTGTCACAAATGGGAAATTCACCTCTGTCAATTTGGTGGGGAATATGGCACCCAGCACTGGCAAGTGAAGTGCTGCTATCAGTTGTAGAACTTACATTCACACACACAATCACTTGACCTTCTAACGATTTCTCTAAAAGAACAATAACTTTGTGACATTCCAGTGATTATAGTGAATTGTAACTCATTCCAGCTGATAGGATCCTCACATTACTATAGGATATTAGAATTTCCCTGGCTCATTAACAACAAGCATGTGAACTTGGACACAATGCTCATAAATTATCTGACCCATTTTAAAACTTAACTTCAAAAGTAATATATAAAGAAAATGGTGCAATTGTGGAAATCTACTACAGTAGATTATTTTGTAAATTGGATTAGATAACTTATGAACACCCTGTACTTCTCCCAGCTTTACATCTCTGCTGGAGGGGTTTGGTTCTCTTTAAATAACTTAAAATTATTAGAATGCTTTCATTTATCACCAAGGCTTTACTAATCAACTGGGGTGTCAAGAGGCAAACACTGCCAAGTCTAATTTTATAACTTATATTGTTTCTTGGAGGTGGGAATAGCACTAAATCTTGAAGACAAGCAAAGCACTTGACATAAACTTCATATATAAGTCATGGCTTTCACTGTTGAGGTTTTATTTTCTTAACAGTCTTATTACAGGTTCTCCAGTAATAACAACCTCAAAAACAAAATTATCCTTATTTTGAACATAAAATACAGTACAAGCTACACATTTTCTCTCTTCTTCGTAAATTAATAACCAAATTGTAAATTTTCAATAAACAAATCAAAGATAACATTTAACAAATAAAAATACACTACGTATATTGTATCCTCATGTTGAAATTTTCTAATTTCTGGAAGTGTCAAGACTCAGCGATCAGACTGATGGCTGATAAAAGGCGATATTCATCCTTGCAACAGAGCATTCTGTAATTGTTTCTCCCGTGTGAGGCTCTGCTAGATACACACTACCATCGCAGATGAGACTTGTTGAACAAAATAAACCTGTAACAAATATTAATTTGAACTTATTTACCAGGAAATGTGCGCTACATTATGCTGATAATGCAATGATCATGCAAACTACTTTACTACTGATAAAATAAATAATCCTTAATTCATTATAATTATGTCTCAATACTGCATTCAATTTATATAAGAGAGAATACATTCAGGAATAAAAAAATGAAGAAGTATCTGGATTTCTTTTTCAATGTGACAAAAGGGAAATTAATAACCTCATGGCATCCATGAATTGCAGTGCAAATTATGTAAGAACCTTTATCTATTATAACATACAGTATATGTGAATTTTTCAATGTATTGAGTTATCCTACAAACAATCTTTCTCTCATTCTTCAATCATCATAGCCACTGCTGACTAACCAAGAGAATAGCCTGGCAATCCTGTTCATTAGAAGGGATTAATTAACTTTTCATATAAATTCATCAGAAAAAATGGCAAAATTTATATTGAAAACACATTTTGTTCAGCCTCACAGGAAACAGGAACATTAAGTCAAGGTTTTGTCTATATTTAAAAAAATCTTCAGGAATAGGGATTAAATGTCAAAAAGGATGTACAGTACATTTACTATCTGGCTTCACTACTACAAAGACGACAAACAGTAGAAAGTAAATTTAGCTATGACCTGACCTAAAGTTATACTGTACTCATGTGTGTTGGTAAAACTGGGGAAAAAATAATCCTTAGGACAATGAAACGTGAGGATTATTGTATTTTTATTTCTGTAGTTGTATGGGCCACAGATTTTCAGGTGCGCTAGTGAATACCAAGACAATTTAATTCATGCAACCATCCAGCTACAATATAACAATAACAAAGTTCACTTAATTTGTAATTTCTGATGAATTAACACCTAGAACAGTGTAGCCACTGGTCAAAGAAGAAAAGTGCAATATATAATCTTTGGGAGCATTTGGCTTTAGATAGGAATGGAGTGAGGTAACATGTGGCATTGAGGGTCATGTACTGTACCTGCAATTTAAGTGTTGGATGAGGAGTGTTGTTTTATAAGTGGGATAAACAAGGCAGAATAATGGAATGTGCACATTTGTACTGTATATTCAATTTGATATTTATTCATTTGTCCTAAGATGTCTTGCAATATGTTATAAGATCTTAGCTCTGCATTTCAGGGATAATTGCAACATAGAAAGATAATTTTAATGCAGAGTAGTATCTCTATGGCTCAGACCTTTAGACTCTTGGAACCTCCATTGGATGATATGGAAAAATCTGACAATATTTTTTAAGCAGTATAAACCTTGTACAAAACCAAAACATAAGAGTAATAAAGATTACAAAGAAATAAAAGACTAGAAAAGAAATTTGTAAGAATAAGAATGGTCTAGGTGATAATTTTAAAAATCCACTACAAAGATATTGGACACACAACACTAAATAACGATCTCAATTCCTTCAGCTGCCTTTATGTATGATGAATTTAGTCTGAGGGTGGGGGTGGCCTTCTATTCCTCCAAATCTACTATACCTTGCCATCATAATATTAGTCTGAGGTAAAAAGAAGCTACGACACTTTTTTTGTCAAAATTCTGAGCTCGTCACCTATAAAGGGATGATAATGTGGACGAATTTCATACAACCTATAAATGAATATTGTTTGCGGTAACCTCACTAAATCAAGTTTAACCGAACCATACCTAACAAATTTAAGTACAACAAAGACTGTATTAAATAAAATTTAAGTAAATTTTACCACATAAGCACTGATTTCCATGAAGTTATAGCAATACACAAAAAAATTAATCTTTATGTTGCAAAAGTGGCTTGACACAAGAGCATGTGCACAAGATTCTTTTCCTTTCATTTTTTTTGTCATAATCATTATCCCATGCACTCTTACAGCTACAAAAGATGTGTTCTTCTATTTACATTTTACACTGTATTTCCACCACTTATCAGCTTACTGGCCATTTGAGTGGTCAGTCTATTCCTGTTCCACAACAAGGCCCCAAATTTGGTTCACCCCAAATCACATTACACAAGCCAACACCATCCAGCAACAGTGCATACTTCCCAAAAACTCACTGACAATTCATGCACACACACTTACATCAGTAGAGTATTTAAAAAATAATTTCTAGCTCTTTTTATCTTTCAGTTTTACAAGAACTTAGATAATCTCTCAGCAATTTAAAGTTATCATTATCTATCGTTAATCTTGTAATCAAAAGATGCATAAAGAAGAGCAGATCATCTGGAACAGTCCCCTTAAAGGTAAAAATAAATAAAATATCAAATAAATACATTAAAAATTTCATTAAACAAGGAAATAATGAAATGTACTTATCCTGTAGACTCACCACACTGTGTTGCTTAAGACCGCAGGTGTGGTTTCTTCAACGATATGTATCTGTAATGTTTCAATGCGAACAAGCAGTTAATGAGACAGCAGGACAAGGGCTAAGCACTTCTATGCCAAATGTTGGGGTCAAGGGAATGTCACAAAACATATTGAGAAGGATCACTAGCACAGTAACTTAGTCACCAAATGATGGAGAGGACATAATTATGAATCTATAGCTTCACTGATACAACTACAACAGAGTGAGGAAGATGACCTACACACAGGTTGAAAGGTACAACCATACAGCAAGGAAAGAAAAGTGAAAGTGGTTGGTGGAATAGTGAGGACAAAACAAATGTGTAATGATAAGAGTCGTCTGCACCCAAATATGAAAAGTACTTATACTACTGTAATCTGTGTGTATGAACCCAGTTTGATATGATTTTCTGTCACGTTTCTTAGAGAATAATTGAAGAAATGTATATGTATAAACACTATTTTAGACCAGATTTAACCCTTCACTAGGGAAACACCACTTTTAATATTTAATTTGCCTAATTCCAGATGATTTTATTCAGCACAATAAGAGAGCCCTGTGTGCAAGGGGTTAATAAGAAATTTAATTTTTCTAGTGATAACAATCAAAAGGGAAAAAAGAAAATATCATACATTATATTCTTCCATCAAAGGTGACTAGGTATTCTAATTCAAGTACAAACATAATTAAAACAATTGTATGACTATAATCATAATACTATAACAAAATACTGTTACGTATATAAAACTCACCATTCAAATCACAAACTAAGATTAGACTAAACAAAAATTTATTGACTTGAAACTTTCAATTCCATTTGTCTTTAAAAAAAAAGATATAATATATATCATAACAAAGGAATTCCCACAAAATAAAAAATAACATAAACTTGCATGCATGTAGTTAATAACATAGATGGCGCCCTAAAAAAACCATCAAGCAAGAAAATCAGATATTTTGTCAAGCTCGGATACATAACCAGTAACTCATAACTTGCCAGCAATTCACAAGACATCAATGATTAAGGACAAAGCAAAATAAAATTGGCTACAAGCCAAGTGCAAAAAAGACTTGTAAGAATTTCATTAGCCATAATTGTCAAGCCTGAGACAAAAGTCATGAAAGGCAAGACATGGGTATTGTTTATCCAACAGTGGTGACGGCTGCATCGTCAACATTGTGTGTCTGTGATTCGGTCACATTCCATAAACATACCTGTTGCCAAACCTTTCTGAAAATGAGATACGCTCCCCCATGCAACATCTCTTCAACACATTTCAATCGTAACACTTGATAACTAACAGTACCTAGAATGTACTAAGCAGACTTTGAGACTATATGGAAAGTGAGTCTACTTCTTACCAAAGATGACCAGTTATCATGCTTGATCTACAATTGGTTAAAGGTGAACCTCCTTACAACTATAACTAACCGAGTACCATGCTTGAGAGATAGATATTGTGACCATTACTAACCACGTATCGTGCCAAAGAACATCTACCATGCCAGAGACACTCATGACCCATAGTCAAAACATGAGGTGGTTACTGCCACTAATGGACACCCACCCTGAGTAATATACATGGCAGGACCTATATTTCTGAAAACTAGGTACTTCACACTCAAAAATTGCTAAGATCTAAACTGACGATCTTTTTCACAAGCTATTATTATTTATTCTATTTCATCATCACCATTTCGGTGAAATCTTTACAAAACTGATCATTTGACAACTTATTCAGCTTTGGTCTTGTTTCAATCCACTCTTTAAGAGTTTAGTATACTGTCCTTGACTTATTATATGCACTATCTGCTACTGTAACCTTTTGAGTCTGGTATTATATTTCAGAGGATCTGAAAATAAGCCACATGCAGCCAAGAAATGAAAATACATAACTGTAATTCCTTTTCACTTTCCCAAGAGAAGCTCAGTCTTTATGTGTATCTGATACCTCAAAGTGGAAAAGCATGCACACTTTTAGTTTGAGCTTACAAAGGTAAAAGTGCTTTTAAAGAGTTAAAATATTCCAGTACTGTATCTATCAGTTATTTATGAAACAACATTCCTTCTCCATGAGAGTTCCCCTTCTAGGGTGTGAACATAATGAAGTACTGGCCAGCTTCGACGAGGAATAGAAACATTTTAGGCCAAAACTCAACATACAATAATTACACATTTTGATACTAAGAAACAAACTAAAATAATTATTAATTTGATTATAAGATTTGAAATGATATTAGAAATACAAGTTGAACCACCTGGTCTAGCACCACCCGTGGTCCGCTAAGAGTTTTTCTTGTCATGTCGTGTTTTTCTTATGCTTTCCCAGTGCCAATAACTTAAAATTGTGTAACAACACTAATACCTTATGTTATGATGGCTTACAGTATACTCGAATATATTTCTAGCTTTATTATCAAATTTTTATGTAAAAAGTAGGGGCTGAACAAAATAAAAAATGCATAATATTTTTTGAGAGGATATTTGTGTGGTTCCATCAGTAATTTACAGTGAACAATACAAGCTTGCAGTAGGCGAACCTTACCAGTAAGCTCCTTTATCCTCGGTTTGCCTACCATACCCCTAGATTCTTTCTGTATTTACAGATAATTTTCTATTTCCATGTATTAACATCACTGGTGATATTGTTGCCACATTAGACTCAACACTATAGCCACATCCCCCTAGCCCTCATATTACCAGGCCAAGCTGTGAGCAATATTATGGTTACTTTTCAACTTGTAATTTTGGATAGATAAACCTATAGGTAACTTTCTTCCTTTTTTACCCACTGCTGTGGGCTGTATATAAGACAAAACCTATGATTTACTCTCACAATTATACAGGGTTAGCACATCTACAGTTAACTTCATTTACAACATTATTAAACAGGGCAAGGGCACTACTCTAAATACTATATAATATACTAAATGGATGCACAACCATTCTCTTATGTACTTACCTATCAAGTTTTTCCCAGAAATCCAAGAACCTAGCTCTATCTAAATGTCGACGGACACGGCTCAAATTGATGATATGCACTGCCCATTTTGAAATGTTGTTGTCTAAATTCATTTCTTCAAACTTGATGTGAAATGCACAAACTGTAAGAGATGTATTACTTTAATATTCTGAAATTAGATTTTACAGAAGTTATAGTTATAGTACCCAACCCAATGCTTATGATCATTAACACTACTTTCTCCAAAATTAAATGTTTTTCTTATCCCATACCTACACCCATATGTTCAATTCATCAGATACAATTCAGTAGCTTTTCAGACTTTGTTTGTCAAAACTTAACGGAAGACTCCTGGATCCAGTAATCATAATTCAACTTAATAAATTCTGCTGATAGGAAGATAATAGTTTGCTCCACATGTGTAAAGTTATCTACAACTTCTTTTTTTGAAAGGTTTACCTAAGTTATAATTCAGGATAGAATATCCATTTTAGAGAGCTTGAGGAACATATAACTTTAAGTTCCCACCTTTGTATGGCTTAAGCATAACTTACTTCTATTGAAAATCTCTACCGGATTGCCCTCATGTGGCCAGCCCTTAAACTGCCAAGCTGGACCCATGGCAAATACAGCTACAACACGGTCCCATTCAGCATAGTTGAGTTTGGAAGGGTTGTCTGTGACACGGTAAGGTACAGTGAGACCACCAGCTTTGGGCCGCTGAATAAGAATCTCTGTTTCACGTTTGGTGCCTTGCTGTCGTTTCTCTTCAGAAGTAACAAATCTGAAATAAATACACAGCATGAGCTGGTAACAATACACCCATAAGTATTGTTATAAGAATACACCAAAACATACTTTTTAGTTACCAGTCAGAAGTGACTGCTTCCATTGATGGCAAGAAGACCTCTCCAAAAGTGATGGGAAAGATGCATGCAACCAGCTTGAGAAGTTTTATAGACAAAACAAGTGCAAAAAAAATCTAATGGTATTCAAATTTGCATTAAAATGAACTTACTTCATATCTTGTAGTAGATCCTTAGCATTAAGCATTGTGATTAATGATGTTGGAGAGTTGGGTACAATAATGATTGGAGTACGTGAAGGCTTCTTCATCTGCTGACCAGGTACAGGCTAAAATTATGAAAAATATATAGAGCTAGCACATCCACATAAAAAAACAGCTGAATAAAGAAATGAAGAACCATTAACCTGGGGGACTATAAATTCATTAATCACTGACTAAAATAGGAGAGGGCCATTTATCATTCTATACCCAAAATAAAATGAGACAGGATATCAGTATACAGTACCCAGACTAAAATTTTAAGCCACTAACAAAAGACGCTAATAACATCCACCGTAAATCATTTCAATGTGCAGAGAGAACAAACAAACCTGTTCCTAGAAATTCCAAACTTAAGCATGTTCCACCATCTCTCATGTTGCTCTCCTGTGATATACAGGTATACTGTATATAAGAACCAATATTACCCAAATCAAAATATAATCAAACTCTTAAAGACTGCAAGAGAAGATTTCTGGACTCCACGAAGGCAGTATCACCCGTCACAGAAGGCATCCAAAAAAAATTGTGTGAATGCAAGAAACAAAAGAACTGAAAATGAAAGAAGGCATATCTCTAGTTTATCCTCCAAAGGAATGAATGCAGCTTCTCAACAAGAAGAAACAAACATTATACCCTGTACTTCAAAATAGACCCAGAAGAATAAGAGAACAAACCCCCCAGCCCAGGAAAACTGGCTACTCTGTCTGGCTTTTTCAAATCTTACAAATATAGTAAATTTTCTTACAAAATTGTAGACAAGCTTGCAAAACAAGAGAATATGGATAAAAAAGTTTTTACTTACCTTAAACTCTGCAGGTGGATGTTTTTCTCCAAGCACAATTACATTATAATAACAAACAATAATAGCAAGGGGCCCACCTGTTGCTGATATTTGGATGTTGGTAGGCGGCAGTGTTACCACACGGTAGTCAGTGAGTTATGTATACTTATTTACTTTACTTATTTTTCACAAGGTAGTCAATAGATGTTGGCCACAATTTAAGGGTAAAGGGACCTTCAAGATGAATGGAACTGCTTACCTCAACAGACGGTTAGTTCTACAAATGTAGTGACCTCCTATAGATGTTTGCTTAAGCATTAAGATTATCAAGATGTCAGGGAAAATTACAGACTTCTGACTACACTTAGTAGTGCCAGTAGCCAACCTAATTCAGTACCAATTCCAGTCCCACAATTAGATGAAGATCTGCACACACAGGCCTGATTCCTTCATCCACAGTGCACATAATTAACATAGGGAATACAATGTTATATCCACCATTACCCACCTTTGTTTGAGGAGTTAGATCAGGCTGTGGAGCCATCTTATGACTCTGGCTGCCCTCAGTCACACTCTTTAGAGAGAGACCGTGATAGGTTCTCATTGTGTCGATCTTGAAGCCCTCAGTTTCTGCCATGTAAAGTTGAAAAATGTAGTGAATGAAGTTAATGATGACAGTAAATTAATTTCTGACATAATAAAAAATTGACTTCGTGAGAGATTACATAAAATCTGTTAAGAGAAACAAAGCCTACATCATAAGAACTGTACTGTACCATTTCAAACTATTTAAGAGTATCACACTCACTAAATGCTCTCTCTGTGTTCCTCTTACTTGTGTACTTCCTTCTAATTGTAACCTGCTTTCTCCCTTCAACACCCTTCCTCCATACATTTACCTTGGAGGGGAGGATAGTAATCTGATTCTCAACAACAAATAATCACCACTACTCTTGTCTGAAACCTATATTAAGTACAAGCTGGAAAGGCTAAGACACAGATCCCCCCAGGTAATGTCTACATCCCATACCAGTAATAAGACATTTTATTTTACAAGTTAACCCTTCACTGACAGCCATCATTGGTGGAAGTTTCATGTTCCTCGCATTCCGTTTTGGGCACATTGGCGGGGAGAAGGTAATTCTTAGCCTCCGATTAATGGTTAAGTACGACTTTCTGACTACATACCTTCTTTGCCCTTAAACCTTTCCTGGTCGTATCGTGAGTAACCAGCAGGCTGTTGTTGTACTCTTGATACTGGTGTTGGGACAGGGTTGGGTGCTGTTGTTCTTAGTCGACCATCCTCACGAGCCTTGATTGACTTCAGAAGTCCCATTATGCTTGTTGCAAATTGCTGTGTAGTGTGACAATTTTTATGAGTGACATTTTATTCTATCAAAAGTAGTTCAGTAATTGATTTTTTATTTTGACTGAATATCCTATTTTGAACCTTGCTAATTACTCAAAGATCAATTATTTGTTCCCAGTATTTGTTTTACCTTTTTTCCATCCAGCATTACCAAATTTATCAAAACAATAACTGTCATCCATCATCTTAGTTATAATCCCATTTACAAATTATTTATTTTCAGAAACATTACAGCTCTTACCTATTCCTTCTTTGACTAAATCACTCCACTAATAGCATTCTGCTGATTTTCAATACAGTATATTGCTCAACTTCGGTTAACCCTCAATTTTGTTTGGTCAGATTTATGACTATGATAGATACCTACTGTACAGCCTGAAAGGATTAGAAGACACATAACACTCACCTTGCCAGAACTCTGAAGAATAGTTGTTCTGGTTCTCCACTGGCGCTCCTTTGTTGTGATATCTTTAGTAACATCTATGTCAAATTCCAGCATACCACGCAGGTCTGTACCAAGGCCAAAATCATCGTCATCTTCCTTGATCATTGTTCTCTTAACAGCCAGACGCTTTGCTTTGATAGCTGCTATTTTTTCAATTGACATAGCTTCAGACAAGGACCTGGATAAATAGAAAAAATACTTTCATAAAATTTAAATATTTTCAACTGACATGAAATATCTTGAATCTTTTAACACAAGGATGAGTTGGTCCAAGTTGCCCTTATAACAACAACATGGAAAATTTAAAGAACTGCTCACTTTCCCAATAATGATCACTTTTCCTTTGTCTGTTAAACTTCAGATTATTTGTTCATAGCAAAAATTCCCCATTTCACTCTTCTCATAATAAATTTATCTTTCCTTTTGTTTCCTACAGCTGGTGTTTACTGGCTCAAAAAGCCCAGCTCCTTTCAAATCAAAGTCATCATCAATTCCTATGCTGTAAACTGCTGTAATTGCTTATTATGTGTTAGTTAAATCCTGTCATAGCAAGTCATAAATGCACAAAACCTATATATTTCATACTTATACTGAAGTGGTATTCTATTAAGCATGAAAAGGAACTCAAATATTTAAAATCACAGGTTATTCACTCAAAGATATTTATTTGAAAAGCTTCTCAAAATACTGTTCTTGCCTCACACACCTATACATTTGTCTCTTCCTCATATCTCTTTCAAATTCATTCAGCTTAACTCAAATACCTGTAGGTATATTAAACTTAAATATACTGCAATAAACTTGGTGTTCATACAATAAACTTCACTGGCTGCACTGTCATACAATACTCCAAACAACAAAATTTAACACAATAAATCGAAGGTTAATTATCAAATTTAACACAAAATCAACGAAATGCAATAATTTTCGTTCAGGATTAATTTACACAAATATTATAAAGAAATCATAAATTGGCTGATGCTATTTTATCATCTAAAATCCTCTCTCTTTCATTTAAATGGGATGAATTATCATTTTCATTTTCTCTCGCCGGAATGTTGTATTTCATCATTACTGCACCTATCAATGTTGCTGACAATGGATGATTTCTTTGGTGCATCAAAGCGAAGGGCAAGCTGTTCTTTAATTTTCTGTACATCACTGTCATCGTAACGTGGCTTCTTAGCAGCGCTGTCTGATGTATCCTCCACAGTTCGCTTTACCTGCAAAACAATATCATTTAGTGTGCAGTTAATGTGACTCACAGTAGCAGATAGAATTCCTGAGAAGACAGAATAAACAGGTTACAGCTTTTAAACTAAAATATTTGAGCTTGATATCCATTATGGACGGTTTTACATCTATCATCTAATAATCTATTAGTTCCTTTTTGTCGCCAACATGTGATCGACAAGACAAAATGACACACAGGGTTCTAACTCCGGTAGGGTGTGGCCGTGTGCCCTAGACCAAAGTTTCTTCTTGTTGATCTCAAGTTGGCAAAAAAATGTATGCTCGTGTGGCCGCACCCTTATACTGTACGTACATAAAAAAATTTGTCTATTGTAGAAACTAAGATTAGTATGCAATACTTAATAACATTGGGAGTTAAAGAAGCCACAAAAAAAAATTAAAAGAATTTACGGTAAGCAATGCTTTACCAACCTGTGTGGGAATTTCCAAAGGTGCAGATTTGTCAATGGCTGTGGCTGTCGAAGTCTCCCCATTGAGGTATGCCAAAAGTTCTTTACGATCTGGACGACGTACCACAGGAATATTCTCAGCCTGTAGAGTGTAGATAGGCAGTGTTTTATAAGTTACATGATCCATAAATTGAAATCTTTACCAAAAAATAAAATAATATTAAAACAATACAGTAATTAGCAATTTTTAGGGATGTTATAAAAAAATCCTTCATTTCTAGCAACAATATAACTCACAAGTACAGTATTTACATCATGCCCAAATTGTTTATAAAGTACAGTACTAATATCCCAGATCTTTTCCCCTTACCCAGAGCCCTTAAAACTATTAATATCAGATTGTCCCTTAAAAACAGGTCAGATGAAGGCACTTCTAACACCCTAGGAGTAATAACTAGTCCCATGAAGGTCAGTATGGATGACATACAGTAAATGCATCTGGTGATGGCAACCCATGTTTATCTCCATCATGGAAGACCAAGTTGCTGCCAAATGAGGGAGACAGGAAACCCACTCTAGAACTAGACAGTTTCACAACCATAAACCCCAGATACACTCATTAAGTTTGAAAAATGGTGTTAGAACTTACAGCAGCTTTCCGCACATATGAAGGATGTGTAAGGCTGACATGCTTGAGGAGGAAGAGTAGACATTCCAATGTGTAGTAATCTTTGGGAGCTCCATCCTTGCCAGAACTGTAATGAAACACGTCACATATAACTCAGTACTGTACACTTGGCTTCATGGAATTTATAGCCCATAAAATGTCTCTCTCTAGGCAATCCTATAGTACTGTAACATACACTGACATAGACTAGATTGCACTGTACAGATACATAGCTATACAGTATACATATTAACAGTATTGTAAATTATCATTATTGTTATAAGTAACTTCACAAAGAAAGTGGCACGGAACATTATCACTACTGGTAATTATTTTGTATGTTTTAATGGCTTTTTATGGCATATTTTACTGATAAAATTGTTTTAATTCATAGAATCAAGATGTGGCCATTTTTTTTAATTCCTACCAATCATCATGGTAACATTATGATGGTTATAAACTACAGTAAACTAATTATGAGTTCCATATGAGTTGTGATGCCTCATGATAGTGGTACCAGTTATGTGAAATGTCTACCCCTTTTCCCAACAATATCAATAAAACAAGGCAAAATGCAAGTTATAGTTAGCAATATTCCTGTTATTTTAAGCTACATATACTTATAATCAACCAGCCATAACTAAAATCACCTGCCACCATTTGTGGCAGAGTTGGATCTAGTTGTGTCTGTTTAGATGTGCAGAACAGATGTTTTGGGTTATGAGCATGGCTGGAAGTGTGCAGTATAGCACCTGGGTAAAAAAAAAATTGAGGTAGAAATTTCCCATAAGACTGGTACTGTCTTTTCATGCTTTAATTTTGAGTTAAGAAAGAGTTAAGTTCTCTTCTATAAATATTTTTGTTTAAAATTCGTTTTAAGTCAACACGAGGTTTCATATCTCTATTTATATAGGGGAAAAAACTATTATATTTCCATTGCAATTTTTGTTTTTTGTATTTTTGACTTTTCAATAGCACACGTGTTACTATTTGTGTTTCACCCATTCCTCTTCATATTTTTCACTACCCTAAATATATTATCTTTTTAATTATGAATCGATATTTAAGAGTAACATTTCTTGTCCATAAGCTTAGTTTTTAATATATTTACCCTCAAACATTACGTGTCTACAGTTGATGGCCCATGTTGTCGTCTGATCTGTTTATTTACAACCAACCCTCTCAGTCTGAGCGTACTCTCACATCCACAAAAAAGGTAAAATTACACCATGGAACTTCAAAAATGTTGCCTTCATTGGTACCAGATATCAAAATACTTTAAGTACTTTCTGTTTAATATGGCAGGGGATTGGGAAGCAGAGTCCCCTACTAGGAAGTTACGTAAGGTTAGGTCAAATTTCTAGAAAAAAGGCTCAATTGCAATGGAGATGGTCAGATTGGTGTGAAACAACACAAAATACACGAGGAAAACCTATTATTTTAATAATTTGGGTGAAATTTTCTTTATGCACCCGTCTTTCTCTCGCTGTTATTAATATGTATTCTGTAATATTTACAAAATTCTAAGGCCCCTTTCTTCTATGATAATTCAGCCGGAAATTAAGGATAATCGAGATATTAATTTTTAAATATTATTAAATTCGCTCAGTAACAAATGTCGCCATGTCTTATTTACCTTGAGGAGATGCTATCTGTGCATCACACATGTGCAATATTGACTGACGTCATCCAGTTGTGACCAGTGATGTATCGATATCATCACGCGTATTTTTTTTTACCAAACACATTTAATTTTTTTTCAAAGGAAACAGCCTGGGTAATTTCTTTGACCAGTCTCACATAGCCGTGGTGGAGGTTGGTTGTCATTTGTGCTCCTACGATTATTTTTAAGTTTATTGCCGAGTTTTACGAGAAAGACGATCATTCTATCCAATTCTTGCGTATCCCTGGTCCTTCCACTTGTACTTTTGGACATGGCATGCCCATAGTTTTTAACTACTGAGACAGTTAGGTTAGTTTAAGCTAGGCCTACCAGGGATCCAGGGGCAGAGCCCCCAGCTAGGTTAGATGATTCGTTTTCTCCCCCACCCAAAAACCCCGATTTCTCAGGCTCTCCCCCCCCTTATTGTTGAGGGGTGGGGGCAAAAACTAATGATTTCTGGCGGAAATGAAAATCAAATTCTTTCGAAACTCATCAAATATCACCAGAAAAACATATTTTTAATATCCAAACAAAGATCAGTGCATAATTAAAAATTGACCATTACCCATTTATCTCATACAGAATAATTCCCTCAAGTTGCTGGATAACATGTACTAGTGTCTTCCAAGCAATAGGTGAAAGCGTTACTCATCGCACCATACGAGTGTTTATGTCTCGGAAACAACAGCACACAGAGCCATTATGCAATTTACTTGAGCCATAGTGTTTATGTAAATAATCTGACAGTTTCTGCTAAAATCAAGACCTTATGGCTAATTACTGATGACATCCATTAAAAATTTATACCCTGTAGTAACGCCATTTCACTGTGAATCTTATTTATTTCATGAATTATGGCTTAAACTTCTTTTTAACATTTATTAGACGCGTATCATGAATTATTCTTCTAACTTGGCTTCCACAAGAGAACCTTTCCAAGTTCCAGGCATCAAAACTCACGCCTTTCTCTCTAATACCACGTAAAAAAAATTAAAATTCTCGTCAAGGGGAAATATAAGAACTCATTATACTGTCTTTGAATTCATCACGCTATGGGAAACACATCAGGGATAAAGATTTGGTTAATTTTACAATGTTTCTGGCCAGTGGTTACATCAAGCTGCCAGATTTTCCTGAAGGCTAGTGTAAACAATCTAATTTCCCCCACCCCAGGCTGGAACTACACGTTTACTTACCCATAAACTAAGTAATTAGTCTTCACTGTCTTCGGCCATGAGAACTCTCCAAAGATTATGTTGTCAACTTTCGTAATAATCTCCTTTTTATTAACATTGTACTGACGAAGTAAACTTAGTGGATCCGCCATATTGAAAACACTGAGGGTTCACTGCCTAAACTAATTTCATCACTACGCAGGAATAGTAGATAATAATGTATTTCACTACAATAAACAAGTCATGTATCAGTTACACCAAGTCCATCATCTTTTTTTCTAGATCTTGCATAACCTTTTTATCTTTTCTTAAGTTTAATATTATTATACATCTTGCTTATTTGTAGTAAATCTGTCTTCTTCTCAGTTGTTTTGTAGTCATATATCATTTTGGTATAAATATAACCTGTTGATTTTTTTAAGTCTATATATATTGGCAAGTCTTATATACAAACAATACATAATTGAAAGTTCTTGAGAAGTGTTAAGAAATATCGGAAATATTTAAACCCTAACAAGACGGAGAAGCTATCCAAATCTTAGTGGACATCTGTAGTCGTTGAGAAGTACTGTTGCTAGTCTATCAATTCATAAAAAAATTCTTTATTGCCTTACAAATTAAGGGAAATTATTCCAAATGTGTCCATTAATAGGAACTATTAGACAATGATGGCAGACTACCATCAGCCAAGTTCAATGTAACATTGTCCTTTCATATACATTACTTTAATTTAATTTATCGTCTCAAGTCTGATCCACCGGGGACTTACACCAAGTTTCTCTGGTAGATTATATCTGTGTTAACTAAATAATGCCTAATGGTCGTTTGATTGTTTGGGGGCCTCCATCATAATATGGAAAAAGGAAATCGAGACATGACTGGAGTCTCTGATCTGTCTATGTGCATTTTTAGATACTATTCTTCATTCCAAGAAATGTACAAAAAAAATATTAACTGCTTTTTTCTGATATGTTGTCCAATTAAGAATTAAAATTGTAAAAAATCCTTAAATGCGTAGTCAATTAACCCTTTTATACTTTTTTTTTTTTTTTTTATTTATTGGGCACTCCCCTACATCCTTGTGTAAGGTGAAGCACAGAAGCGTTTACAGCGCCCAACAGGGAAGCATGCTAAGTTCATGCTTGCCTTTATGTCTCATGAGTTAAGGGCATAGAAGCCTGAAGAGTCAGTGGTTTGTGTCATCAAGTTATTGGACCTTTATATACTGTATATTATATCAACTAGCTTTTTATATATTTTTTTTATTTTTCCTCCTCCGGCAAGTTTCCCCAAGGACTATAGCTAGTTTGGCAAAGTTTCTCCAAAGCCCATAACTAGTTTGGCAAAGTTTCTCCAAGGCCCTGTACACTCAACTAATAAATATAAATATAATCTAGGACCACTTTGTGGCTCAAAGTTGCTACAATACTTTTATCCTCTTCACCACTGATCCGCTCGTTAGCCGCTTGGGCGATCAGTCGCGTCTCAGTGATGTGGGAAGATTAGATTTGTAGAAGTGATCTAACCTGACAACTCACAAACTTTTGGAAACTGTAACAGAAAAAGTTCATCTTCACGTCTCTTATCTTTGACATACATTTTCACTTCTATAGTAAGAAATGTTACAATATAATATTTAAACTACTGTATAGTTAAGTACAGAATAAATATGTGCTACATGAAGCTCCATCCAATTAGTGTGGGCAGTCACAGAATTTGACTACAAAACAAGACAAAATTTAATCAATTTTGAAATTCAAATGCAATACAATCTTGATCCCATCTTAGCTATTCAGGGTACTAAAACTCACTGACAGAATCTCTTAATATATTTTAATCCTTGACAACTGAAATAAACATTCTGATGTCATATGGAAAACAAGTACTGTATTCTAACAAATAAAATATAATCTACAAAATAAAAATTTATAATGAGTGTTATCTCTCTAAAAAAGAAATTGAAAGAAAATATAATAACTATAAATATAACATCCCAGAACTAGTAAATATGACCTTTCTGTCAAGTAGAAAATAACCATGAAAGGGTATGTTCTCCAATCAATCCTCACAAAATAATTGTTACAATCTTATTATTTTTCAACAATAAACAAACCTCTTTTCAGTATTTCATTCAATGTGTGTATTGTATAATGTACACATCTTTACCCTTCACAAATTTATGATATTCTGCTCTTCTACATGTCCATACACCTAAAACACCAGTGGAATATTTTTTCATGTTTACACACACACGCATATCACCTCTCCAACAACTAAAATTCCTTCAATTACCAGAAACCTTTCCAATTCTCATATATAAAAACGTTATTACCTTCTACCATGAGGAACAAATACTGTGTACAGTATGATGGATAATTAGATGGTACAGTACTCTGAATTAACTGAGATGAATTAACTTAAAGGTCACGATAGAGATGAGTTGATGGCTGACTTTTTCTACCATAATCAAATAAGCCAATCTTTATGTACTGTCGTACTTTATTACACAGAATTAGTTTTTAATTTTAGGTTTGACCAGGCATACAACAGTGTGGTTTCTATAAACCCTAAAAGCCTTTATACGCCTTAAGGTTCACATCATATTTTCTTCCAATACAATTTCTAAAGATGTTCATAAGCTAAGTTTTTACATTAACCTAAGAAGTAAGTCCAAGTAAATCACAAACAAGTCATCTGCTAGTGAGGGATAATAGGCAGGATAATAGTAATTTAATAATACAGAAAACTATGTGCTGCTCTTTCACTAATAGTTATGCACAATAAATCCAAGTAACTGAAACTTAATGCAGTTAATCGATGTAACCACAAAATTTTAACACAATAAATCAAAGGTTAATTATCAAATTTAACACAAAATCAAAGAAATGCAATAATTTTTCTTCAGAATTAATTTACATAACTAATATAAAGAAATAATAAACTGCCTGATACTATTTTATTATCCGAAATCAACTCATTCTCTCTCATTTAATAACATGCATTATAATTTTCATACTCTCTCCACAATGTTATACAGTATTTAATCATTATTGCATGTATCAATGTTGCTGACAATGGATGACTTTCATTCTTTAATTCTGTACATCACTGTCATCGTAACGTGGCTTCTTAGCAGCGCTGTCTGATGTATCCTCCACAGTTCGCTTTACCTGCAAAACAATGTCATATAGTTTGCAGTTAATGTGAGAGTTAGGGTGTGTCAATTTAAGTGTGCAATGTGAAAAGTTTAGTTTCAAAGACTACTATAATAGTGACTAAATTATACATTTTTAAGTGCTAAATCGAAATATGGCTTCAAAATCCAGATTTGACCACCCCTAGCTACTTATATTTTGAGTTGAAATTCACGAAAAATTAGCAATTTTTGCATATTTTCATTGTATATAACAAATTTTTTTTCAGACAGACAGATTATCAGAAAGGTTTCTCGAGCTTTACCAAGGTGGCCATGTCTTACTTGCTCCTGTTCCTGGACATGAGTTCCCTACTGGCCACCTGGCCCCTGATGTATGCCTCCCTCCTCTCTTTTGAGTAAACATGTTGTGCTACTTCAGTTGTCATCCCCACACACCTCTCTATAAACTGTGTGTGAGGGCCATGCATGAACTTTCATTGGTCTATCCAGAAACTCCATGATTGCAGCAGTGGTGAGGGAGCAAGTCAGAGGAAGCTCGGTTACTCCAGAGTTCCATTTACTAAGCTCCGAGAGTTTGGTAGCATCTGGGTTGACATCAGAAGTCCTCCTGGGTCTGACACTGCAGTCTCCTACCTGTGTGTCCTCATCTTCTTCACCTCTGATTTCCAGTATCCTTTTCACAGCTTCCCTCCTCTCCTCCTCCACCTCACTATACAGCATGGCCTGGAGCACAGTTCAGTGGCAGTGTCTAACATCTTCCCTAGGGACCCCAACCACATGTTGTTTGCTCAATGTCTTTCCATCCAGTGCAGTCACTAGGTGTCAAGATTCTTCGAACACTGCTGGAGACAGCTGACAACTCAAGGTCGTTTGTTTACTATAGTACGGAGTATAATATAATACGAAACGCCAAAGCCAAACCATTAATTAAGCAACGGGGAACTACATAACCAATCACCGATCCTTTTTACATTCATTCATAATTTTTAAAACGTACCTGCCAGGCTGTATCGCTGTCCTTTTTCTCCATTTCTACCTCCGTTGGGGTGTCAGCCACCACAGAGGTTTGAGGTCTCGAATCACTGCTGCTTGGTTCACAGGCTGCGAACCTTCCTTGTTTCGACCTTTGCTTCTCGACTCGTTCCTCCTGCTTTCTCTTCTTAGCGGCAAAAATCTTATCGTTACCACTCATGAACGCTTTTCTTTCTCCGCGTTGGTCTTGATAGAAGGCAATGTCTTGTTGTTTGTCGGCCGGTGTAAGCAGCCGGTTCTTCTCGATGTCCTCTACGGCGTCCGGTGCTCCGATGTCCCACAACAGGTCAAGTTGAGACTTGAAGTTTTCAACCTTGTCCTTTGCAGCCCTGTCCCGACTTTTTTGTAGACTTCTCCAGTGCTCCCATAACCTTGTCAGCTTCTCCCGGCACCCCCTCTCTGAGATAGTCTTGATGCGAGCTAAATTCCAGAACGTGAGTACGTGTCTCACTGTTTCTTTAAACGTCTCCTGTCTGTCACCAGATTCATTCACTGTGTGAAAGAAGAACTTCAGGACTTGACGCATCGTCGGGAGTTTACTGCCTCTAATTGACGATGCTGGCTGGCCTACTAGATAGATTTCAGTGGCAGAATGGGTAGTGGATGATGTTGGCCTGACAGTCCCCTTAGCATTCTCCCCCGACTGAGACTCACTCTCTTCCATGATTGTATGTATATAAACAGATGAACTCTGTAAGAAAAACCCGTTTTATAATAAAACAAAATAGGCAAACAAAATAGGGTCACATAAGAGCAATTTAATCACCTGTAGAAAATACAACATAAATAGATAACCATAAATTTACTGCCACACTATATAGCAGATTTGAGTAAATTATAAAATAACACCACAGTACCAACAACAACACAACACATGTCAAAACACTGCAAAGAAGCGCAGGGTTTTAAAGCTGCCAATGTGAACCTAGTGAATTTATAACTCCGGTAATGCAGGTAGGCTACAGCCTTTGACCTGACTTAGAAGGTCAAATAAGAGGTGCATGCAATCGAATTAGGTGTCAATGGAAAGCTGAATAGCTGCTCTAGCCAGCCATTAGGGTTAAGTAGTGAAAAGCAGCGCAATTGCTGATCTATAAGAGAAAAAGCTTGAGTTTTGACGTTTTTTCGCAAAAATTCATTTTTTATATTTGGATTCGCGACCCCTAGAACATGTTGGATTTCATCAATTCTGGCACCAATGAATTCAGGAGTAACAAAATAATGGGAAAAAAACACCCCCACCCACAATTTTACAAAAGTGTGAAAAAATGAGCAACCCTACTGTACATTCATATTTGTCTATTGTTGAAACTAGGAATAGTATGCAATACTTAATAAAAAAGATAGTTAAAGCAGCTACCAAAAAAGGAATTAAAGTAAATAAAATAAGCATTACTTTACCAACCTGTGTGGGAATTTCCAAAGGTGCAGATTTGTCAATGGCTGTGGCTGTTGAAGTCTCCCCATTGAGGTATGCCAAAAGTTCTTTACGATCTGGACGACGTACCATAGGCATATTCGCAGCCTGTAGAGTGTAGATAGGCAGTGTTTTATAAGTTACATGATCCATAAATTGAAATCTTTACCAAAAAATAAAATAATAATAATACAATACAGTATTTAGCAATTTTTAGGGATGTTATAAAAAAATCCTTCATTTCTAGCAACAATATAACTCACAAGTACAGTATTTACATCATGCCCAAATTGTTTATAAAGTACAGTACTAATATCCCAGATCTTTTCCCCTTACCCAAAGCCCTTAAAACTATGAATATCAGATTGTCCCTTAAAAACAGGTCAGATGAAGGCACTTCTAACACCCTAGGAGTAATAACTAGTCCCATGAAGGTCAGTATGGATGACATACAGTAAATGCATCTGGTGATGGCAACCCATGTTTATCTCCATCATGGAAGACCAAGTTGCTGCCAAATGAGGGAGACAGGAAACCCACTCTAGAACTAGACAGTTTCACAACCATAAACCCCAGATACACTCATTAAGTTTGAAAAATGGTGTTAGAACTTACAGCAGCTCTCCGCACATATGAAGGATGTGTAAGGCTGATATGCTTGAGGAGGAAGAGTAGACATTCCAATGTGTAGTAATTTTTGGGAGCTCCATCCTTGCCAGAACTGTAATGAAACACGTCACATATAACTCAGTACTGTACACTTGGCTTCATGGAATTTATAGCCCATAAAATGTCTCTCTCTATGCAATCCTATAGTACTGTAACATACACTGACATAGACTAGATTGTACTGTACAGATACATAGCTATACAGTATACATATTAACAGTATTGTAAATTATCATTATTGTTATAAGTAACTTCACAAAGAAAGTGGCACGGAACATTATCACTACTGGTAATTATTTTGTATGTTTTAATGACTTTTTATGGCATATTTTACTAATAAGATTGTTTTAATTCATAGAATCAAGATGTGGCCATTTTTTTGTAATTCCTACTAATCATCATGGTAACATTCTGATGGTTCTAAACTACAGTAAACTAATTATGAGTTCCATATGAGCTATGATGCCTCTACTTCCAAGCCAAGCAAATTTCGGTAATTATTTACGACTGACCCGCCTGTGATTTAGCATAGTGAACGATTATATAAATGCCACAATTTCACTGTGGTCTATAGAGTACACCGTCGTAGTTTGTGCAAATGTTTTCTTTTTTTAAACCAACCCAACCTAAACCTAACATTAACTTTAATCTTAACCTAACCTTAACTTTAACCTTAATCTAACCTAACCTAGCCTTAACTTTAACCTAACCTTTCCTTAACTTTAACCTATCCTTAACTTAAAACCAACGCATTACCGTCAAAAAGACAAGGCAGTGAGCACCTTATATGCCTAAATATCTACCAAATGAAGTTTTTTCACATGAAATGATTATCATATCAGAACTCGCCAAAACAAATAACTCGTCAGCGGGTCACTCGTTGATATTAACCTAATTTTCTCGATGTTTTGTGATAAATTGTGTTTCGATTATGAAAGAAGTGCACAGAATGAAAGTTATTCAAAATTATGAGATAAATCTATTGCATGTGTTAAATAGACCGCATTCCATGGTTGTGCGAAAGCCGCCGAGACTGAAATAATACCCATCAAGCTGCCAGACTTCCTTGAAAGATGATGTAAACAGTGTAAAGGGACCTGCCACTCTTTGCCATAAACAGATGAAATGTACCGGGAACTTTCCCACCACACACTCATCATTCTCTCACTTTATGTAACTCGACAGAACCTATGACCCTTAAGGCTTTTACGCCCTTAATGTGCGAGTCATAAAGGCAAGTATGAACTTTTCATTCTTCCCTGTTGGGCGCTGTAAACGCTTCACCTTGCACAGGATGTAAGGGGGTGCCCAATAAACTAGCCCCCTCGGGGGCAAATCTGAATCTAAACAGTGTAAACGATTGTATTCCCCCACCCCAGGCTGGAACTACAAATTTACTTACCCAAAAACCGAGTAATTAGTCTTCACTGTCTTCGGCCATGAGAACTCGCCAAAGATTATGTTGTCTCCTTCCGCAATAATCTCCTTATTATTGACATTGTACTGGCGAAGCATGCTCAGTGGATCCATGGTGGAACTTGAACGTGGTGACGCTGAGGGTTCACTGCCTAAACTAACTTTATCACTAAGTAGGAATAGCATAGAATAATGGATTTCACCACGTTGAACAGTTAATATTTAATAGTTACTAACACCAACTTATATATTATTTATATCACATATCACTAGCTCAGGGGCGGAGCTACGGGGTGGCCGGAAGTGGCCAGTGCCACCCTAGAGTGAAGCTTGGCCACCCCTCTGGCCACCCCAGTTACGCAAAGCGAAGCAGTTAGAGCAGAGAAAAAATCATATATAAAAGCCATCCCAGAAGCTGGATGCTTCTTTTCACTTTTGCAAAAGCTATACGTCTTCATGTATAGGTCAGTGGTGCACCAAAAGTGGCGCCATGTATCCCGGTGCTCCCAGAGAACTTCAACGTGAGTGACACCCGGTGGGCATGCAGGTATATTTCCTGTCGCAATTTAATGGACAGGTTGCCGGCAGTATTGCGTGTGCTAGAAGAAATAGCTGGAGAGCAATGTGGAGAAAAGTCAGTAGATGCTCGAGGCTTGCTATTTCAAATTGACTTGGAGTTTACTGCGTTTCTAGCAACGTTTAAAAAACTTTTGGGAGATACAAAATTCCTCTCTGACATTTTCCAGTCTTCATCGCTTGATTTGGCAAAGGCAGTAGACCTTGTAGAGGCACTCATTCACACATTTGAAAATTATAGAAATGAGCAGGTATTTGATGATATCTGGCAGACAATTTTGGGTATTGCCGAGCAGTGCAATATCTGCACGCAACCGGTTCCCAAAAGACAGAGGAAACTAAGCTTTAAGCTAGAGGCACACTGTGTCCCGTCCACAGTAGGCAGTCAAACAACTATGAACAGCAAAGATAGTTTCAGAACAGTGATATTATACCAGGTTCTGGACATGATGCTAAATGAGCTGAGGAATAGATTTTCCAATCAAAATTGTAACATGATGAGAGGTATCCAAGCTCTAAATCCACTAGTGAAACATTCTGTGAAAAGGATACTGTGGGGTATGGGATGTTTGGTGTTCACACTCAGGATGGGATGGAGAAAGGAAACTCACAATGTGCTCTCTATATACATGTTGTATTGAATGTACAATGCAGCTTGGTGCTGGGAAGGCAGCGTGGTTACAAGCGTGATGTAGAGAGAGCTGGTTGGTGAGGATGCTCACAGGAGGACAGCTTGTGGGTCGCCATGCTCGCCAGCGGGAGAGAGGACCGCCAGGCAGGCGGAGGAGCGAGGCCCGCCGGGCAGCGGCGGAGGAGGAGGTGTTGCTGGCTGCAGCTGTATGTAGTAAGAGAGTGATCACCACGAGGTCAGGTCTTAAATAGCGGGGGTAGGCGTGGCTTAGCAGTTGACCCCCGCTCCGTGGTGTATGGCGGCGCTGGTTGACCTAGACCACGAGGCATACACTGGGGAATTGGTGGGGTCGGCTAGGCAGCGACAAACAGCGTTTGTAGGGGAGAATTCCACTACAATACTCTATTTCCATTTGCTAGGATGCATGGGTCTGATCTTGAAGACCTTGTACAAGAGCTGTACCAAGTAAAGAGAATTTTGGATAGAAAGTTAAAAAATGGCATGCAGAAACCATCCAGCATATTAAAGCTTGCTGTGTTTATTGAACCAGTGGCGGCTCGTGCATAGAGCTGCAGTCCCCCCAGACACTCACTGCCAGGCGTATGATTCCTTTAGAGAGACAGCTCAATAATACACTACCAACAAATATATCATTTTATATGTGATTTAATTATTTTCAATACGTTGCGAAGTGAATTTTCATTAAAATCAGACCAATTTTTAAGTTACTTTCATAGTTGCTGTCAATGCTGTACGATTCATGTCTGTTATTAATTGGCGCCGCCGCCGCCGCCGCACTTGAAGCAGCTCAGTCTCGTACAACGTGTGGACGGTGTGGTTAAATCGTGATTCCTTTAATTAGACTTGTTGGAAATGATGAATGACAATAATCTACAGTCAGCATTTTCAGACACTGTCAAGTTGCTGAAAATTTTAATAACAACTCCAATGACAACGGCAGAAGCAGAAAGGTGCTTTTCAACTTTGAAGAGAATTAAAACTTTTTTGCACAGTACCATGGTGAATGACAGACTGTCTGCTTTAGCAGTGATATCCATTGAAAATAAAATGATAACAGAAATAAAGGATTTTAATGAAATAGTAATAAACAATTTTGCTACATCGAAGAGCAGACACGCCGACTTTATTTTCAATTAATACTGGTCCATCACCACCAACACTACTACCATGCCCTGGGAATTCGTGGACATCAACTACAACTCATACCTGAGGTAGGTCAAATTTGTGTATCCTACTGTTGTGTGAGGCTTGTAGTCCCTCCATTTTATTTTTCACGAGCCGCCACTGCATATAAGGATGTATTCCAAGAGTTCTTTAGGCTGTGTAAAATTGCAATAGCATTTCCCGTCAGCACTGCTGCATGTGAGCGCAGCTTCTGCCTGAAGCTGATCAAGACACATCTCAGAACTACCATGTCAGAAGATAGGTTGAGTGATCTGGGGGTTTTGAGCATAGAATCAGATTTGATTTCAGATTTGCCCCCGAGGGGGCTAGTTTATTGGGCATCCCCTTACATCCTGTGCAAGGTGAAGCGTTTACAGCGCCCAACAGGGAAGTATGAAAAGTTCATACTTGCCTTTATGACTCGTACATTAAGGGCGTAAAAGCCTGAAGGGTCATAGGTTCTGTCAAGTTACATAAAGTGAGAGAATGATGAGTGTGTGGTGGGAAAGTTCCCGGTACATTTTATCTGTTTATGGCAAAGAGTGGCAGGTCCCTAATAATGTCAAATGCCAGGCCTGTGACTAGGAGGAGGGATATCTGGTCTGGGAGGGAAGAGGTGTTGGTAACGGCTGGGGACCTATAGGAGGAGGTCATAGGGCAAGTGAGGATGTAGTGAGAGAAGGTGTGAGAGTCGGGTTGGCCACAAAGTTTACAAACAGTGCGGTGAGGCTCAGGGTTGCCAATGTACTCCCATAGGTACCTGTACCCTAGGCGCAGTCTCATGTATATAAGCTGTTGAGATCGAGAGAGAACATAGAATGTAAAAGAGGAAAGTCCCTCAATCTAGATGAGTTTGTGGATACCTTTGCCAGAAATCACAAGAACCGTAGAATTCAGCTGCTATAGTCTAGATTATAATATATTTAACGGCACAAGTGAGATGCTAAGTGAGCAGTAAAGATACTGTAGGTGTGTGCCTTTTATGCTCAACGGGGATTCTACAGAGACGCAACCTTCGTTTATATTCATTTTGTTTATTGTTACAGAAGAGTAACAGCAGCAGAGGCGTGTGTCTTAAGCTACCTTAGGTGTGTGAGGGATATTCCACTGAGGCCATACACAGATAGGGATAACAACATTAAATAATTATCTGTAGATTTGAAGCACTTATTTTTCACCACCCCAGTTTGTTACCCCAATAAAATAACTGGGTCTAACCTGGCCACCCCAGTAGAAACGTTCTGGCTCCGCCCCTGCACTCGCTTTTCCTCTCCCTCCACCCATAAACCCTGAATACCTGTGGGTTCCCCAAGATTTTTTGGGGAGAAAGGGTGATAACTCAAAAATGGTTCATTTATAATAGATATCATGGTCAAAATCATTTGAAACACATCAAAAGACATTCATGAAACTTTGTTTCAAGCTTAAAATCGCCGATAGTTCACTTAAAGGATTTACCCTCTATTTCAGAGTCCTGACCACTTTGGGCAACTAATATTGTTGGTAATTTTATTGGTTAAAATACTCGAAAAATATAAATTTCAAATGGAAATGCTATGGAATAAATTATTTTAGTTTTCTATTTCTCCCTATATAAGACTCAATATATAAGTAGGTGTTGGCAACTACTAAATATTTACCAATAAGTTTAGTGTTATTTTACATCTTGCTTATTTGTGGTAAATCTGTCTTCTCAGTTGTTTTTTGTTGGGCATACCTCATTTAGGTATGATAAATATAGCCTATTGATAGTTTTAAGTCTATATATTGGCAAGTCTTTTGTACAAACAAAACAAAATTGAAAGTTCTTGAGAAGTGTTAAAGAAATTTCGGAAATATTTAAACCTAAACAAGACGGAGAAGCTATCCAAATCTTGTGGATATAATCCTTGAGAAGTACTGTTGATAATTAATCAATCGATTCCTAAAAAAAAATTTATTGCCTTAAAAATTGAGGGAAATTATTCCAAATGTGTCCATTTATAGGAACTACAGGTATTAGACAATGATGGCGGACTACCATCAGCCAAGTTCAATGTAACATTATCCTTTTATATACATTACTTTAATTTACTTTATCCTCTCAAGTCTGATCCACCGGGGACTTACACCATTATATGTGTTAACTAAATGATGCCTAATGGTCGTTTGATTGTTTGGGGCCTCCACCATAATATGGATAAAGGAAATCGAGACATGACTGGAGTCTCTGATCTGTCTATGTGGATTTTTAGATACTATTCTTCATCCCAAGAAATGTACAAAAAAAATAAATATACAAAATGTCAAAAATCCTGCATCCAGTGAATAATCCCTTTATATATATACTGTATATCAACTAGTTTTTGATAAATCCATATTTTTTATTTCTTTTTTCTCTACTGACAAACTTTCTCCAAGACTCATATTTTGTTAAGGTTGCCAAAGGCCCTGTGCACTCAACTGATATATACCAGTGTCTAAACTGTATTGTGCCTAAAGTGACTCCTGTTGGTGCTCATTAAGATCAGATTATAAATTAATGTGAATACTGTAGTATAGAGATGGAGATCATAATACAGTAATTACACATTAGTAATGCCATAAACAGCAAAGTGGAAGTATGTATGGAGCACCTCTTTCCAATACTGTATATAAAATTCCTGTTATTTACAATTCATACCCATCTTACATGGTACAGTTCTGTAATACCTTTCTCCGATGACACAGAATGGCTGGAATCAAGCAGCATAAAGTCCCCATCCTTTTTTGTCATTTATTATTATTACTCTAGTTAGCTATATATTAAAAACAAAAGGATTAAAAAAGATATAAATTTCAATACATTTTTATTTGGTAGACTTCTTAGTTATCCATTTATTTGTAATTCTTTCCGTATGATGCTTACTACACCCATTCACAAATGAATGAAGTTGTGTTGAAAGACAGATAAAGATAATCAAGGGCCACTTTGTGGCTCAAAGTTGCTACATTGAACAGGTAAATCAGTGATGTGGGAAGGTTAGATTTGTAGAAGTGATCTAACCTGACAACTCACAAACTTTTGGAAACTGTAACAGAAAAAGTCCACCTTCACGTCTCTTATCTTTGACATACATTTTCACTTCTATAGTAAGAAATGTTACAATATAATATTTAAACTATAATTAAGTACAGAACAAATATGTGCTACATGAAGCTCCATCCAATTAGTGTGGGCAGTCACAGAACTTGACTATATTATGTAATTCAGAAAAACAAAAGAATTACAATACTGTACAAAACACACATAGGGAATGAAACAAAATACTGTACAAGATAATGGGAAAAACAAGACATATAAGTTAATTAATTTAGAAATGCAAATGCAGTATAATCTTGGTCCCAACTGAGCGATACGAAAACTCACTGACAATCTCTTCAATAAATTTTAATCCTTGACTACTAAAATACACATCCGGATGTCATATGGAACACAGGTACAAGGTACTGTATTTTAATAGATAAAATTAAACTTGCAATGAAAGTGTTATGTATCTAAAAAAAAAAAAAAAAATATATATATATATACAGTATATATATAAATTTAGCATCACGGAAATACCCGGTAGTAAGTATGACCTTTCTGTCAAGTAGAAAATAACCATGAAAGGGTATGTTCTCCAATCAATCCTCACAAAATAATTGTTACAATCTTATTATTTTTCAACAATAAACAAACCTCTTTTCAGTATTTCATTCAATGTGTGTATTGTATAATGTACACATCTTTACCCTTTACAAAATTATGATATTCTGCTCTTCTACATGTCCATACACCTAAAACACCAGTGGAATATTTTTTCATGTTTACACACACACACACACACATATATCACTTTTCCAACAACTAAAACTCCTTTAAGTATGTTGAACTTGCATTGTCAGTGTTTAGGGATGACAAAAGAAGAATTATGCATTTTACGGGCACCATAATGCTTGTACAAATCCTAGTTATAGAATACGAAGAGTTATAGTGCTATAAGGGCACTAAGGTACAATTGTAATGCAAAAAATTTACAGCACAAGAGAAGTGGGTTGTATCTCAAATACAGATAGGAGTGACATTACATTCATTACTTTGTGTTGTAATGTGCAGAGCTAGGCATTGTGTCATCTAATGGCTCCCAGCTACCTAACAGTTCTCTTCTCACAAGCACCACCCTACAACAATTAGGAAATGGTTTGTAGGATTTAAAATAGCTGCAATAGGGGTTAGCTTTTTATATTTTTCAGGGTGAAAAGTTATGGAACTACCACAAGCCCATCTTTTGCATAAAGTATGCCCTTTGTAAAGTAGAGATGCATATTCTTTTGAAGCTGATATAATATTGTAAAGTACTGAATAGCTGCCTTACTTTAGCAGTCTATTAAAATCAAACATATTCACATGAGTGTGTATAAATATCACAAATATAGGTGATCTTCAGTTACCAAAAACCTTTCCAATCCTCATATCTAAAAACTTTAATACCTTCTACCATGAAAGGAACAAATACTGTTTTATGATGGATAATTAGATGGTACAGTACTCTGAATTCACTGAGAATAAATTAACTTAAAGCTCACAATAGAGGTGATATGATGGCTGACTTTATTTAATTTTAAGTTAGACTAGCTTAGGTTTTGGTCAAAATTGTTGATAAGAATGATACTATACTTTATTATTACTGTCTCACTTTCTATTAATGCAAGCTTTCCCATATAACAGTTGCCAGAAACAAAATTAACAGACTGCCCATGTGTTCTTTCACTCACTCTTCCTAGCTGCCTCACCACTAAATATCACACCAAAAAATACCCGTACAAATCATAGTTTAAGTGAGTCCCATAGGTGTGATGACCCATTAGGGGCAATATTGATACAACACAATGAATAAATAGCCTTTGATACAAAAGTATCAGATCTGGCACTGAACTTGACTGCCTTCACTTTCCCAACTGTAAAGATAAGTACCCAATCACAACAGGATGGGTTGAGGATGCCCAAGGTGAGAACCAGCTACCCTTAGGACAAGAGATAGGAGATGTATCCACTTAGCTGCCACACCCTTATTGGCCACTGGACCTCTTACATCATATTACTGTAATACAGTAAGGCCACATGGTTTCCATGGTGACATCATAACTATCCTGAGCTTCAAGTCTAATTTGTTCTCCAAATTGCAGTGTTGCCTCATGCTGGAATATCTCATTCCTGAATAAAAACTACAGTACGTACAGTATTAACAATGAAAAGTTATGAAGATTACAGAAACTCCTTATAACATTTATTTTGACTTCTTCCATGTCTTGCCTTGAAGACATCATGAAAGTTACTTTAAAAGAGTACAACACCTAATACCATACTTAATTTCCAATTGAAATGTAATAAATTATACTAGATTCATATAAGCCTAACAATATTGCACATAAAATGTGCATACGTATTAATAAAAAAGAGGTTATATACTGTACTAAATAAAAAAAAATGCTTTTATATAAATACATAAGGGACACAATGAGTTCCTTACAACTTCTAAAATTAAATGTACACTTTATTATCTAGATCACTGAATTATATATTAATAATGAGTGATCCTCTAATAATTTCTTGGGTAAACAAAACAATACATGTCAGATATTTGTTACATACCCTGTATTCATAAATAATATTAAGACTTTCCATTTGTTTTCCTTTTTTCACCACAGATCATGTTGTGTTTCAGGCCAGAGATGAAGAGTCATAATACTTATTAGAAAACACTTAACAAGATCCTCCGAGATACAAATTTCTAACTTTCCTGACATTACAATTATTGTGAAGACTTCTGAACACTATAAATACTGACTAAATGTGGAAATTACAAATACAATAAATCAGTAAGAGCAATAGGATACCTTACTACACTTAACTGACAGCGAAAACTTTTGTAACAATAAGGGTCTTTTGAGTCTGTGCTGGGAGTAATACAAAGATATAACAACAAACTTGTTAACACTGTCATCTTGATCATGCTGAAAATATTCAGAGAGATATTGGCACTATCTCAGAATGGAAGTGACTACCAATCTTTGGTCTTCATGTAAGACTTGCTGCACTGGGCTGCACTGTGTTGCATGGTGCTTAGTTCCACTGTCCTCCACCTGAGGGAAAATATAAGGTATAAATCAATTTTATCAATATCAAACTTCAAAATATTGAAATGGCTAATAAGTCTAATAATCCAATCTGGAGACACAGTACTGTACCTATATAAGTAGGAAGATAAGATGAGAAATGCCTGTGAAAACAATGGTGAGGGGGGAATTGACCCTGAAATACCATTTATAATTGAGCTTAGCTCAGAAGACTTGTGTATGTATAGTCAACAAGTTCACAAATTGATAGCCCTCAGTTCCCAGGACCTAAGTATATTACTAGAACAAATCCAATGATTGTTCATACATTACTGTCATCTCTTGGCTTCTAAGAGACCTGATGCATTCAGCAGTCACCAATAAAGGCTAAAAATACTGAGTTTGATCATCATCACAACAGCATCAGTGTGCTTCTTGATCATAATGCACAGGAATTTTCGTGATAACCACCGGACCTTTAAGACAATCTAGCATATTTTTAAACTCTCCATGCAAAGAAAGGGTTACATGAGTCAGTAGCTAAGTACATTAACCAAAATGAATACTTACAAAAAAGATTTTTGGACACACTGAGCCAAAGAAAATTATATTTCAAAAAGTCCCTTCCAAAGTTCTGCATGAATGACTGTAAAGATTTGCTATGGTTTTTCAGATCCATTTCCCCCAACTGAATCCCCTACAGTACTATATTACTCTCACTGAATGACCCAGTCCTGTGAAATCAGCTGTCAGATCCCCTTATGGGTTGCAATATATCCAAATTCAAACATAAAAGAACAGGTCTAATTGATCCTAAGGCAAGACAACCGGTGTGCCTACAAACCAACCTTCAACATAGAATTTTTCTTAATTCCAATCTAGCCTACACTACAATACCCTGTTAAAAACCTGGAGGACAGATCCTACATCTAGAATAAAACTATTCCTAAGATTTGTTGAGCCGTTGCACTGTGAAGTAATGGCATGGCACCAAGAGACATTAGCATGGCACCAGGAGACGTTAGCTCTGAAAAACCAATTATAATTTGCATTTTTTTAGCAACTGTAAACACACATGTACTAACAACTAAGGCTAGATGGCAACTATCAAACTCAAGAGACAAATACCAGAAACTATTCATGAAGAAGTGCTTCCTTGTCTATAGAATGTAATAAGTCTGTTTATATCTGCACAGCTTGCTCAAATGACTGGAACTTGAGGATAAGATCATGAAGTAGCACTTTGCAGCTGAGCATGATGACCAAGAAGTGTACTGGTATGATAACAAGACTCAATACTAACAGCCTTTAGTGATAATTGTAGTATCCATCAAATCCCATTAGAAACCCAGACACAATGAGGCCATTTACAATAAATTTCAGACTCGTTTCCATCATGTGTCTAGGTGTTAGGAACTACGAGTTTTTGATCAGTGGGATTATTGACTATACATATATGAGCCACCCACACCAGGCATACAGTTATAAAAGTAGCACAAACGTAAGGGTACTGTATTACAAGAAGAAACTTTTGAAGGGGAGCTAATACTAAGGAAATCACCTACCAAATGAGGGTATAAAAGAGATACAAAATGTTAGTGTGAGTGCTCTTATCAAATCCTTCCTCTGGGATTATTTTATGATAACCACCATTTAAACTCTTGCCAACACATCAACAGCTAAAGTAAAATATATATAAGTTCACAAGAACAAAATTAAGCATGGATGCACACACGAAGATATACTATACAGACACATAAACACACGCACATTCAATGTACATAAATATGTATTTTGCTTTGCTTATTGATATGCTTTAATGATCCTATAACTGATAGGTTTTAATATTCAATACATACAGTATCTAGTTCTGAGTATTGCACATCTGCAACGAGGAACTTAAAGTAAATTATACGAAGGACCAATTGCCAAAGTGAAAATTAGTATCAAATTCAACACAGAGCTACAGAGTAAAGTACAGAGGTGATTTAGTTATGATGACATCACATATAAGTAAAAGGCACCTGTAAACAGATTAAATTTATCTACAATAAAAAGGCCATAAAAATAACATTACTGTATACTGTAACAATCTAAGCAAATTTCCATCAATGTTCACCCTGCATGCCTCTACCTATAATGAATGAGGACACAAACATAAAGCCTACAACTGCATCATAATCCTGTAGACTTTTCCATCAACACACATTCACATTATTTACCTACTCTTCCACCTTGCTTTTGGTCTTCCTCAACATATTAGACCTCTTATCTAACTCAAATACACTCGCTCAATAATTCTCTTTCAATTTCAGCATTCAAGTACATTTTTTGGGCACTATAATTTCCACAAGGAAAAAGGATCATTATAAGTACTGCATCTCTTTGATTCATCAGCCCCCTAAACTCTTCATTCTGTTTACTTTTAATCCATTTATTCTAAATCAACATATCACAGGCATACAACAGTGTGGTTTCTATAAACCCTAAAAGCCTTTATACGCCTTAAGGTTCACATCATATTTTCTTCCAATACAATTCCTAATGATCCTGATAAGCTAAGTTTTTACATTAACCCAAGAAGTAAGTCCAAGTAGATCACAAACAACTCAACTGCTAGTGAGGGATAACAAATTATGAAAACCAGGGGAACCTCACATTGATTTCACCTGCAAATGGCAAGTCTACTTGCAGCACAACTTAATTTAAAGGAAATTTTGTCCAACCTGGACCTTTAACTTACTGATACCACCCTTGGGCTGAACAATTCAGGATTTTAGTGTAAACAGTAGTTTCTCTTTCATCCAATGTACCTATGTACTGTATATTAATACAATATGCTGTACTGTAAAATAGAGTATATATGGTTTTATACCACTTAATAACATCCTCCTACAAATTTCACTTATATTCCTCCAACAGAATTTTTATGTTTCATACATATTATGCTATATAAGGTTTAAAGTAAAAATTGATAGGGATGAAATCAAATTAAAATTCTTACCTGAAAGGATGAACATTAGTATCAGTGTTAAGTCTTAAAATGATCATACATCTATATCATAAAGTGCCGAGCATTACATTAATATTTGTAAGTAGTACTGTACTGTGCTCAATCTATCTGAGTTTCCAATATCCAATAAATAGCACTCATCCATACTGTCATTAATTGGCTCCATCATTACAGGTCTAAAATTTGGTAAGATCGTGATGGCCAAAGAAGAAGGGCTCACCAAAATGAGGGTGTTGTGTTGTGAGGGACATCACAGCCAGTCAAAATAGAATGATGGCCATGACCACCAAGAAATTCTAAACTTCCTGTACAGTGAAACCTCCCTTAAGACAGACCTCGAGCTAACGAATACTGTATGGTCTGTTATATGGACCATCCTCTCCCATATACTGCAGTACATTATATGGAGGTTTCACTGTAGTACATTATATGGAGGTTTCACTGTAGTCTTTATAATATATAAAGCCAAAGTAAAAATAAAGCCAGCAAAAAATGTATTAATAACAAAAATCCTAGAAGTGAATGGTGGGACAAAAAGGTGATGCCAGAGGTTTGAGAGATGTCTGACAGCACAGATAAAAGGGTCAGCAGAGCATCGTTTTTTGCCCGTGGAGACTTTAATATCGGAAAAAGCTCCATCAATTGCTGGGGAATATCTATACAAACTGAACAGTTCAGACTGTCAACTCACTGTTGTGAGAAATTACTGTGTACTGTGTCTCATACCCTAAAAGACTGACTCCAAATATTCCTTACCTAGGAAAAGTTTTAGAAGTTACTTTGTATATACTGCAAGAGTATTTTTCTATTAATGAAATGAAACCACTTTATTTATATATTAAGCCAGATGGACAGTACCTGGTATAACAGTCGGCAGAAGTATGGGTCATCTTTTCTCTTATTAATGGTTCTTTTTCCTAACCACATTCACACTGCTGCAACACTAATCTGTCTACTAAATGGTCTGCCACACTCCTAAATTCTGCAGCATCATTAAAACAATGCTTAATTTCATATTATTCTATCTGTTAATTCATCCATTACTTCATTTTCTCCTACCTTTTTTGTACAGTATAATACTTTTTCTACTTCCTTCAATTTTAATAAAATAAAATATTAAAATTGGTATTCCCCTTAGTGAAGGGGCTAATATCATGTGAAGAAGTCCTAATTTTATTTTTCACAATCCTATTTCTGTGTGACTGCTTCGTTTCTTGAGCCAGACACAACAACTCACAAAGCACTCAGGTAAATGTTTCAAGTACTGCTGTTAGGTTTCAACACTTGAAGACAGAGTTAAGACCCAAATAGAAGAAATGGTACAGACATTTTAGTTCTCTATGTTAAACTACAGGATGTAAATTGTGAAAATCTGGTCATACTACATTCCAAACTAAATGAGTGGGAGCAAGTGCACTAAGCCTTATAAAATGGAGAAGAGTACAGATGAAGTATATACAGTACACTAAAAATGTAAAATAAATAAATATATACAGTTCGTCCCCGAATTACGTACATCTGAATTACGTACAAACGGCCGATACGTACATCGTTTCTGAAGTCTTTAATTGCAAAAATATTGTCTTAAAAGGGCGAGCAATTTTTAAATTTGGCGGGCGAGCCAGCCGCACCGCGCCGCCACTATCACTGACCATGCAGACGACACGCTAGACGCACCAAAACAACAAGTGTGGTCATTGTGCATACAGTACTTCTCCTGTGAATTTCTGCCCTATTTTGTACACTTTACTCTGTGTGCAATGACTGGTGTAAAGCGTAAGAGTGGTGAAGCCAGTGGGAGTGCTACGAAACGTCAAGCAATCTCACTAGAGGTAAAAATGGACATAATAAAACTGCTTGAAAGTGGTGAAAAGTTGACCAATGTTGCCCGCAAATTTAACCTGAGTCGGTCAACTGTTAATACAATTGATAAGGGCAAAGAAAAGATCAAGGAACATGTGAAATCTGCAGTGCCAATGCAATCTACGATTATAACTAAAAGAAGAGGGAAGGTTCTGGAAGAAATGGAAAAATATCTTGCGCTGTGGATCGAGGACTGCACACAAAAACGTAAGCCTCTGTGTCTCAGTATGATTCAGGAGAAAGCCCTAAGTCTTTTCAACGACCTAAAGAAAGATCACCCTGATGATACTGTGACATTCAATGCTAGCCATGGGTGGTTTAACCGATTCAAGGTGCGAAATAAGCTGCATAATGTTCGAGTGACTGGTGAGGCGGCGAGTGCTGATTGGAAAACAGCACAGGATTTTCCAGATAGCATTATAGGGTTGGGGGATTTTCGAGTTAAGTACAACCTTTTGGTCCCCATTATGTACGTAACTTGGGGACTTACTGTATATATATATATATATACTGTATATACTGTACGCAAATAAATCACTGTAAGTGCGAGTGATCCAGGTATATGCTGATAACCACAAGGAAAAAGAAAACACGAAGTTCCCAAGCACTTTCGTGTAATTCACATCTTCAGGGGTGAGTAGTCACCCCTGAAGATGTGAATTACACGAAAGTGCTTGGGAACTTCGTGTTTTCTTTTTCCTTGTGGTTATCAGCACATATATATATTACATATATATATACTGTATATAAATATGTATATATGTATATATATATATATATATATATATATATATATATATGCAGCACCCTCTGTATGCATTGCATACATACTGTAATATGACTGCACTCAATTTCCATTATGTCACACAAAACCAAAATCTCCTAAAAATTAATATACTTTCTAAAGGTCTAAAATACAGCATTGTAGTCATAACTTCGTGTTTCATTCCTCATAAGAGCATAGTTTCCTATTTTTTCATGGATAGATTAAGGCAATATTGGTAATGGTACAAGTTGTGGGAAACTGCTACAAGGTAAGTGAACATGATAGCAAAGGTCAAATAGGAAACCATTTTCACCAGCTTTTATGACTCCCTACTGTACAGCTTAATGCAATGGAAGTGAATCCATTATCCTGACAGAACCTTCTATGGCAGTGTGGATACAGCACAACTAAACTTAGCCTTTTTTCATTACAGAAAGTGGCAGCACAGCCAGCACTGCACTCAAACACCGTCACTTTCCAATAGTAAATTTAGATATCCATCATCAGCTGGGTGTACTTGGAGTGACCTCAGCACAAACTAGCAGCCCTTAGAACAGGAGGTAAGCACTATATCCACTTAGCTGCTGCAGTGCTACAATGTAAAATTACCATAAATACTGTACAGTACTGTACATATTTTAGGAAGCTTCCATGCAGTGTGAAACCAAAACCAAAATCATCCTTTGAATCACACCATTTAACTTAATGAGAGTGATAACTGTATTATTTTTTAAATGAGGTAGTGATCCTGAAATCCCATCTGTACAGTACAGGGAAAAGTCTTTAATGAATGAAATCCTAGGTTTTATAACACCAGACGGGCAAGTTCAAATTAGCAAATTAATTCAGAAAATATTTAAAATTTTTATATTTCTTCCTAATATCAACCACAGGCCCAAGAGGGTGCATTGTGAAGTGTCAGTTAAAAATTAGGGTTAAAGACTAAGAGTCTCACAGCCACACTAGTAGATATGCTTCATGATGATCAAGCTTTGACGACAATACAGCAGGCCAGGATCACCCACTACAGTTTACACCTCACTCCAGCTTTCTCCAAGGAGGAAAGAGGGAGTCTGAGCTGTCATATCTGTGCATGGCAATATAATAAGATTTCAGGGGCAATCCATCATTTATAGCCTATACACATTTCAGAAAACTCAAGTTCAATATCTACAGCCTGCTAGTTGGTAAGTGATCATCCTGGAGCTCATGTTATTAGATATTAAAGTAGCTGTGCTGTAGCTGATGTGTGATCATGCTAGCTTGTATACCCCTCAAGCATTAGATGAAGTTTCACAATACACCTGGGGCATATGATTCCAGCTGGGAAGGATTAACTAATTTTAAAATATTTCCTAAATTACTTAGCTATATAATTTTTTCTTATTTAGCTCCAGTTACACTCATCAGGGGTCTCAAAACCTGAGTTTTTAAATCCCTTAGACTATCAACTGTACTTGAGATGCTCAAGATATGCATATTTAGGCTATAAAATATGATACATACCCTACATCTATTACATGCAATACAGATTGTATTTTCAAATACCATCCTTATAATACTACACTAAAATGAGCATGCACTATAATTCAGATAAATATTACAGCATAAAAGTATACACCTTCTGCTCATCTGTCTATAATATGTATACCAGTTCCTCCATCCCAAGTAGAGTGGAACAGGAAGACTTAAGCAAAGACTTACATTACTGACCACCTCAACACCTTCAAGTGCTGTAACACCCTACATCAACACTTGAAACATGTTTACTCAGGAATTTAGCATGCTATTTGGCAGGCGAGTCAAGCAGTCGGCCAACTGCTTTATAAAAAAGTAACAAATAGGGAGATGATAGAGGATTACCTTTACAATGTGAGGGACATGGAAAAGAAGCACAAAAAAAAGGACAGGAAATACTGTATTAAAAAAGGGAATGCATTAAAAGGCAAATGAACAGGAAACAGCAACCACTGAAGGACAGTGTGCAGTAGTATAATGTGTGGCAGACCACCAGCCAGTGCTGCACTATGAGTATGCCCAAGAAAAACAATCATCAATGGGATAAAGAATAATATCTCTACTCTCAGGTGAAGAGTTCTGAAATAATTTTCCACAATTAAAAGCCCAGCACTAAACCACTTTGTTTAGTAAATTACTGCTTACTCTCCCACCAGTTTAAATGATTAACAGTTTATGAGATGTACCAAGCAGTTACAAAAACTGGCTTTGGCACAGGAGAAGCTATTTTCTTTGTTTGGAAGAGACAGACAATAATCAAGATTATCTAAGGTTTAACACCAGGATGTACTGGACATTTTATCTACCAAATTAAAAAATTCAGATGCCTCTACACAAGTTTAAGAAGCACACCACACCATAGGCTACTTCTCCCCACAGAGCTCATCATAAAATGAATATCCCTTGGTGACTACCACACAGTTTGTTGTATGCAGGTATGAGAAAATGTCCTGAGAAACAACTTTTATGAGAACACTTATTTTTTAATATTTATATTTTTAAATACTATGATGGTCTTCCATATTAAATAAATTTTTCTTATCATAATTGTACTATTCAGTACAATATATGGTAATTAGAGAAAGGAATGGTAATTTACAATTCTTCATATCTTCTTTTTAACCGCTTGTATATGGGGGTACCCTCTCTGCTGAATAACATTGTCTGGTATTAGCCAAATAAAATATTAGAAGTGGTATCCCACAGTGAAGAGGTTGAGGAAGTTGAAGGGCTGGTTTTCCTTCCTGTGTACTAGCCCTTCTATTCTCAGCCAAAAATTATGTTAAATAAATTAAGTTACCATTAAATACAACAGTGTATAAAGAGAATTGCCTATTAACACACACACCATTTAGTAAAATGATGTTATCACTAAAAATATGAGTCTCTCAGGAATTATAATACAGCATCAATAGCTCAGAAATATCAAAGCAACAAGTGGCTGAAGCCTAAAACAGATCACCAGCAGGTATTATATTATCATCTTGCAATGGTAAATACAATGGGCTCTTGCAGATTTGAGACATTAATCCTGAAAACTCCAAGAAGAAAGCTTATAAATTTTCAGCACTGGGGAAATCCAGCCAATTAATTATTTAGCATCCACCAATAAACATTGAGTAAAATGTAACAGTTTATCCTGTTAAAGGAAACTGACAATTATTTTATTGATTTTTCCAAACAAAACCCAGAAGACAACATCCTAGTTTTTGCAGGAGAAATACAAGTACTGTACTATTGTACTCTTTGGGCTCCAAAGATATATGTGCAATACAGTATGTCCTTTTCTTGGACATCATTAGATAAGTGGAAAAAAGGCAATACAGTATGTTGCTTAATTGAAGTGCTCCATTTTAATGTGAATAATCTGGTGAATCCAGTAAAACTGAGGTGCACTGTGTGTGATCGCTACCAAGAGGCATTCAGTTGGTGATAAGGTGCTTGTGGGGGAAGAGGGAGGGACTGGTGAGCTTCCTCAACTGATGTGCCTACTGTATCTTTTTATTTTTGAGTCCGTACAGATGATCCTGAAAGTGGCCTCTCTCCACACAGAGAAAATTTATACTTGAGCAAGAAAAGTGTTAAGTATTCATTTAACTTTTACAATATACAAAATAGGCACAGGTACAGTTGAGCATCAGATGGCAGGAGGAGTTTTCATCCCCCAGATAAAATTTGGAGTTCATCTTGATATGAAGTCAATGAATATCTTTGGTGGCTATTTACCTACTACTGACAGTTTTTTTAGCACACTGCAAATTCAAAAGACCATCGGACACATTGTGAATTGAAACCAAGTTGACACAACGGAAAATCGAGAATAAAAATTTTGTATGCCAATAAATCAAAAACTGTTGTGAAGACACCAGTACCCAGGACATGCGTGACAAATTTCAGTGGTAAAATCCACACAGAAATTTGAAAAACAGAATTTCCCCAATAGTTTATGATAGATGCTCTACTGTAGGTACAAAAACAGCAGCACCTAAACACCATTCTAAGTTAAAGCCATGGCATAACAATGCCTCCACTCTAAACAGTGAGTTCTGGCTACTCTTTTACAACTGACAACTCTCAACCTGGCTGACTTTCTGCCTGTTCCCCATCTCTCGCACGAAGTGACATCAGCCCACGCCAGTCCTTCACTAGGGGTCTCTACTGTAACTGGGAAGTTCGCCTACGTGACGCTCGTTGTTTGTCGAAGCGCATCTCCATCTCCTCCAAGACTCGCGGGGTGTAGCGGACCACCAGCTTCACGGAGCCACTAGCAGCCTTCAGCAACTCGACAGCACGCTCATGGTTTTCACCTTCAACACTCTGTCAGAACAGTGTTACAATAATACCAACTGGGTTATCCTCACATCTTTCAAAACGAAATTAGCTTCTTTAAAATGAGAGAACTTAGAGAAAACTGATCTCCAATTATTACTACAAATGAAGTGTGACATGTGGCCAAATTCTTGCATCATCTTTATTAAATAAACCATAACAGTAATCACCTGTTAGCTTTCTTTTAAGATATACCAAAAACTAAGAACTGGTACTGTAGTACAAACAGTAAAAAAAAAAAAAAAAAAAAAAAAAAAAAAAAAAAAATTTCCCAGGAAATTTTAAGTTACCTGTATTGCATAATAACCATATTGGATTTCATCCAAACAAAACAATTCTTTAAAATATAATGACAAACTACTGTACATCATAAGCAAACTCTGTGGCCACTTACCACTCCATTGACAGACAAGAGCTGATCACCTCTCTTGAGCCCACCATGCCGGTCCGCAACACCCCCTGGGATGATGCGAGAGATGTATATGGGAGAATTTTGTTCTCTACCGCCCATTACATTAAATCCTAGACCTTCATCGGTCTTTGGTAGTTCAACAACTCTTGGATGAGCATGGCCCTCACTTGCAGCAAATGCAGCAACTGTTGCCTGAAAAAAGAATGATTAATTCTTATATTCCATTTTTGAAACTAACCCCAAGTCAGGATAGCTCTTATTATGGTGAGAGCCAATCCTGGAGGTCAACACTCACAGCTGGACTCATGATTGCACATTCCTCCCACTCACAACTATCACCTTCAAAAAAGAAATAATAAACAAAGGCTGCCCTTTGGAACAAGGGGTTCTCTAATCAGAGTCAAGCTACTATGTGATAAGTACTCATACCATAACTATGGGCCACCACCTTGATTTTAAAGCCAATCCATCATTTTGCTTAATTTCCAGCTAATTAATCATGAACCCAAGAGAGAAGAGATGGTGTCCAAGCTGCTTGGACACTCTTTGTCAGGATTACCGTACTATTAATCTTTGGGTATCACAGTCAACCCTCTCAGTGATGGACCTAAAATACCGGTTAGTCAATTATCTAAATAGATGAGACTCAATTCTGTCCCTAAGTGCCAAGTCACTTAACAGGGACATCAATATCAGCTTGAATCACTAAGATGTTGTTTATAAAAATTATGGCAAATGAAATTAATATACAGTCAACCCTCACTTTACGCGGTCCCACATTCTGCGTTTCCACGTTTACGCGGTGCCCTGCCGGAACCCAGGATGCTCACATTCCGCGGTGCGTGTACCCCTTTACGCGGAGAGCGGCTGGCGAGCCACGCCATTTTTGGATCCAAACCTCCCGCCATCCGCCATGTTGTGTAAGCGGCGTGAACATGGTGCGCACAAGGTCACCCAGTCATCAAAACATTACCAGTTCTTCACCCGCCACCCACCACAGCCGGCCCAAGTCAGTGATAGTGATAATTATGGTGAGGATATGGACTTTGGGGAGTTTGACAAAGAGGCCCTGCAAGCCTCTGTGGTGGATAGTGATACAATTGATACAGGTGAGGGCCAATAATCTGCCCTCTGCCTCGGAACCAACTGCCCATCCCTGTGTGCCCAGCCATTTTTTCTACTAATGTAAGTGTTGAAAAACCTAATATTATTGATATTTCTCTTAATTATTAATTGTGTGTGCATACCATCATAAAGTTAAGATAATATTTTTACTACAACATAGTTGTGTGTCGTCAAAAAGTGGAGTTTGGGGATCGGCCCAGACTCCATTTCAATTAATCCCATATGTTATGTTATTCACTTTACGCGGGACCCTCCGGGTTACATTAACCGCGTAAAGTGAGGGTTAACTGTACAGTATGTAAAATGAGAAAACAAATAATTTGTTATGTATACAGTATAATGTCCATACTCATGAACACTAGAATATGTTATGATTAAAAAACTACAAAATTTCAATTAAATTCATTTAGCTAAAAGCATTGGAAAATATTGTCAGCTGTATTGTGTATATTTTCAAGTAAAGAGTTCATTTAAGAACAAAGAAAATAAATTACATAGGTAAGTCTGACCATCTTACCTTGGCTGTAGCAGAAGCTCGGATCTCTGGAGAACCTGAGATGTCAACTGTCTCATAAACATGTTCATACACTTCTCGCACTGCAGTTAGGAACTCTGACTGAAGAACACGCTGAAGTGCTGCTAACTTGGCAGAAGGTATTTCCCCAGCTGTAAAGTGCTCCATATTAGCATTAATGTATCTAAACATAACCTCATTAATAGAGTAAGTGGCCAACAAAGATGTTTCTCATCTTCCCTGTCAAAATATTTTATTACCAGGGCTGTGATGAGTGACTAGAAACCATTCACTGAGTAACCACTCTAGCTAACTCTTCAATAACTACAGCAAGACAAATGACTTATAGAAAAATGCCACTAGTTTGCACCCTGTAAATTTGACAAGTTGCATACCTGTTCTCTGTTGTGTACTACCATAGTTATTCAGAAGAAAAAGGATTTTCTTCTTGGGTAAAGAGTGAAAACATTAAAGATATACAGTGTACAGGAATAATTACTTACCTCTACAAGTTTCTAGATTGGTGAAATAGTTACATGATAAAAATAGTTGTACAGAACTATGAAAATTACAAAAGCCTTCAAACACTTACTCTTCTGTAGCTTATCAAGTAACTCAACAGCTCTCTTGACATCTGCAAAGAGTGAAACACGTTTATCAGTACTAAATTGTTTCTAATGATTTTCTTTTAAGTTCTGTCATTGGATACATTACTATAAGTACAAACGTTGTGTATGAAAAAAAAAAAAAAAAAAAAAAAACATTTAGTTAATGGGTGCCTTTGCTATAATAAAAAGTACGGTATAACTCGGAGGTATGCTGTTGCCTAAAAATTAAATGCCTCTGGTGTTGGCATGTTAAAATTAGTTTTGTTTCTCCACAGCTTGTGGGTCTCAGAGGCTGGTAACAGAGCCACTCCACAGCATCTATGAAAGAGAAAAAACTAGTTCTTTGTCCGGTCGTGGACCTTAACTACTTACTTCTGCTATTTGTTCAGCACTTTTTTCGAATTGGTCTATGCTGCTGATGTCATTACAAGACCATGATTACTGAATTTGCTCTCTTGCAAATATTGCTGCTTTAAATGCAGATATTTTCAGCATAATGATGTTATTAAATCCTTTGAGGAAGAGTAATGTGATTTAGAGAATTTTGAACAGTCTTAGTTTATGGCTTATTATAAGAGATGCCAGAACAATGTTTGTGGCCAAGAAAAGTTAAAACTGACAACCTAAACCAAGAACTGCAGTACTACAAACTAATGTACACCTGCATCAAGAGAGATAAGGCTAGGCAAGGCTAGATTAGATCATCAGCCTCAACCAATCAGAATGAATGCCAGACAAATAACGGAAATAAATAAGTTTGTTACCGGTCAAATAATCACTGTTGAAAAAAAAACACCTGAAGAACCTCCATCCTAGCTTATTCTACCTGAAGATTAACCACCTTAATGCTATTTTGGGGAATGAGGTTATGTTAGGCTAGTGTGAGGGTGACTAATGTTTACGTGAAATATGATGGCACGGAGATTCTTCCAGTGATCCAAAAATCATTTAACAATGTGTGATTTTAACTAGAATAAACCAATGATTAATATAATGTATTCTCAAACTTGGCAGTACTCAGTGGTTCATTGTTGCTAATACACCTGTACTTTACTTTATCCTCTTTACCAGTGATCAGCTCGTTAGCCGCTTGAGCTATACAGGTAGTCGTCGACTTACGACCTATGCGACTTACGTCTGTTCGACTTTACGACCGGCGGTACGACAGTTTTGGCCCCAGCCCCAGTGTAAATAATAAACCAATTGTACTGTAGTATGCAGTGATTTACTTAAACCTGACGACCGTAACAATAATGAACAAAGAAAATGTTGATAAAATATGACTTAAAGATGATTATATTATCATTACACATTACAGTATAATATACGTATGGTAATTATAACATAGGCCGACTTACGACCAGATCAACTTACGACCGGTCGGCCGTAACCAATCTAGGTCGTAAGTCGACGACTACCTGTAGTGCCCCGGACCGACTAATTACCCAAATGTAGTCGCAATGAAGTCAAACGATGGTCCTACAAGCGTAAATCGGGCTGTGAATCACTTCTCGATTATTATTTGGTGTCAAAGTCACAAAAAATTGGTAAACTTAATTTAATCTGAGTTGGGTTAGGTTAGGTTAGGTTAGGTACATGCACTCGATCTATTAACTCAGATTAAATTAAGTTTACCAATTTTTTTTTACTTTGTGACACCAAATACTGGTCGAGAAGTGATTGGCAGTTCGATTTATTCATCTAGGACCATTATTTGACTTCATTGCGGCAACATTTGGGTACATTTGGGTAATTAGTCGGACCCATAGTGTGCTGATGGTTGGTCTCCATTCGTAGGAGCTGCAGAGTAGCCACTGTAATCACGATGAACATGACAAAGTGACCTACACCCTGTCGTTATTAAAAAGCTGGAAAACACAAAACCCAATTCTGATATGACTGCATCACATTCAAACTATTCTAACAAGTAACAAAACACTTTTATTCAACAGGAAAAGTCATAATGTGGCTAGTGTGTGAGCCATTAATAAGGTATTCGCCAATATTCTTGGTGACATTTACACACACAACCTAAACAATGTTCTCAGTTTAAAGGTAAGACTTGACGAATCACTTCACATGTTGAGTGTTGGATAAAATTCTTTCATTCGTAGTGAGAGCCATCAAATGGTTTTTAAAACAACATGAATACAGGAGCATTCTATTATGCATAGCTTTACCTGCTCACAATAATTTGTTAATTAAGCTATTGTCAGTGACAGGCAGAGTCGACTCAAAAGGTACAGCAGAATAAAGGGCCACTTATAATATCCCATGTACGTATAAATATCATAGTAATATACGCCAGGTTTAATATGCATGCGAACAAAGTTGTCTTTAAGCGTCACAGACGTCATCAGTGTACTATATAAGTGACATATAATGCTGAATTACCTTGTTGAAGTGTAAGGGGTTCTGCTACAGACGCCATCTTTGTTGACCTCTGACGTCACTGACCCGCCCACATCAATACAGCTCTGCAAATTTAAATGCCATTAGAGCTCAGCTGATGTTAAAGCTTATACGTATATATGGAATGGTCAGCAATAATGATATATACTGATGTTAATATCAGTAAAGAACCTTTCAGTAAACACTGTAAAATAACATGTATCCTCTCACCTTTCTGAATTCTCTGAAATGATTTTGCGTAGTTGAGGTGAGCTTTAACGCCTTGGGAAGACTAGAGGCTCTAGTACTGCTCTAGTCTAGAGCAGTATGGTTATGTACTTTTACTGCCCAATCCTTTTTCCAAAGAATATCAAACAGTGTGCCCTGTTTCTTGCTTCTTGCTCGTAATTGGTAATGCAATCATGATGGAATGTACTTTCAGATGATTGGCATTAACTACTAACTACTGCATTGTACAAGGAACTGAATCTATTGTCTGAGATAAAAGTTGGGAAAAGAATGATCAATAAACTGATATTGAAGAGAGTGGACAGCAACGAATTGGAGTTTGGGTTCATGCCAGGCAAGGCACAACAGATGCTCTACAGGTATTTTATGGTTAGTCAACTACAAGAGAAATATCTAGGGATGGAGAGAAAGTTGTACTTTGTATTTGTGGGCAATGAGAAAGTTAGGGATCGAGGAGTGTCTTTGCTACTGCATTTATATGAGGGCTTAAAAACCACTGTGAGAGCAATTGGCTAGGAAAGTAAGGATATTGAGATGAAAGTAGGTGTTCACTAAGAATCTGTCTTAAGTTCCCTTCTATCTATCATGGTGCCAGAGGCATTATCACATAACTTTTGGTCTGCCCTTGGGGTTGTTGTATGGAATAAAGTCGATGGGTCTGCGAGTGAATGTAGAAAAAACAAAAGTATTGATTAATGACATGGCCCAGTTGAGGGATCCATGGTGGAAAGTAGAAAGCAGCCATGCGGTGTCTGTAAAGGCAATTCAATAATATGCAGTGTGTACTTATGAAGTGACATGGTTTAAGTGGCAGTTTGCAGGATGCTGCTTGCTATATAGGTAATCATATAGCTTTAGCAAGGCTGAAGAAACTTAAAATTGGGGATACTGTATATCCCTGAACTGTCACAGAGTTCTGCTACCTGGGTGATCAGTGCTGAAGTTAGCTTAGTGATCTTATCCTGGGCCTTTCAGGTATTAGCTCTCAGAATCTAGAGCCTGAATTAATGGTAGACTTGATGGAGATGATCTGGTTGACATCATCTCCTATGAGTGAACATGTATAATCACTGTACAGTATATGTAGGTGTACAGTACAGTATATTAGCAACACAACGTCATAGATAAAGTTACTTACTACAAAGTTTTGTATTTCTCTTAAGGATCCTCAGATGACTATATTGCACCACCCTAAACCTCCTGGTATTACATCCCCAAACTTTAAATTACACATCATAGAGACTAACTAGTCTCTTCCAACACACTTTACAGAGGTCTTATTGACAAATCAATTATAAAGTTAAGTCATCAGCCATGCTATGTTCATAGTTTTATTTTTCAAGTACATGCAGTAGTTTAAATGAGGGGAAATCAGGGTATGGCTGTTTGGGTTAATAAAACTAAAAACATTGTGTAAGAACAATTTGTATGGTTTTCAGATACTGTACTGTATGGTCAATAAAAATAATAAATAACAAATGTTTTAAATATCAAATTATTTATTACATCTCTGCAAGACAGAAGGCAAACTTATACAACAAATACTTTGCAAAATGATGAAATGGAAGGAAAGGGGCATGACAACATATGATAACACTCTTGCTAACAATACATAACTGTTAAATCCAAGAGGCATTTCCAGATCAGTTGTTCTTTCTCTTCTTCAATTTCTTTTTTAGTGAATTAATGTCAACTTCGGAATTTAGGTTGGGTGTGTTTGGCTTGTACTTTGGTTCCTCAGGCGCCACAAATGCTTTAGCTCGCTTTTCCTTCTGTTTATCAGCATTCTCTTTCTTCTTTTCTTCTGTGGGTCTCTTTCTCTTAGATGCTTTCTTTTCTTCTTGGTCAATAAAGAACTTGCCCTCTGCCATTTGTTTGTCAATCTTCCTCTCTGTTGGAGCAGGTGGGAATGGAGTATAGGGCTTCTTAATCTTCTTCACCTTTGGTTTCTTCCTCTGAACGTTTTTGGCTGTAAAGTTGGGTATGAATCTTGACCAATCTCCATCCTATTGAGGAAAAAAATATAACCACATTTAAGAATATGTCTGGAAAGATCATCATAGCAGAGCACATTTTTTTCTACAGTAATATGAATGAATGAAGAGTGTTTGTTCGTAATTCCAATCACCTTGTAATAACATAGTAAAGGGTTGCAAGAGTGAAGAAAATATAACCATTTACAGTATAGAACATGGAGGAAGCTATATGTATACTGTATAATCCTTATTAAGTACAGTATACTGTACAGTATAGTAGACGATATTAAGACTTCTGAAAGTAAGAACAAAAATGATAAGAAGGGTAATACTTTAATCATTGGAAGTGGCTACTTAGCTGGGAATTACCGACTGGGCAAATTGGAGGCTACATAACCGAGATGTTAGGTTAGGCTGGGAAAGTCATGTATTCTAATATATGAGAGTAGTTAGACTTGGTTCTTTAGGTTTACATGAGTATAGTTGGTGTCAGCCTGTGTTCGCTATTCTCATGCTTCACAATTGCCAAGGTATTTGTTTGAAGCAATTCCAGTTCGGGCATTTTTTTCTCATCACTCCTGTATTGTACAGTAATGCAAGATTACATCCCAGGACTTCACAAATATTTCTGAATGAGTTAGTTGTACCAGTACTTAAAATGTTTAAAAATCTTTTTTAATGTAGAATTGCATGAATTATAACATGGCCAACTAATTTACTAGAACAAAAATAAATCTGTGAACTGCTCCCTTTTTATGTCAACATTACATCAAGTGGTCAGACAAGGATGATACCAAACATGCTCTTAAGCAAGACTAAACTACAAAAAATGGCTCCACGAGTCATAGAAAAGTTTCTTATTTGGAATATCTGGTACGGTATTCAGTTTTTACAGTATGCAGTATATGTTTATATGCAGACCAATAAACAAATTCACAAAAACATAAACAAAAACATATTGATGGATGGACAAGATGTTAATGTTGTATTTCCATCATTATATTGTCTGTACACTGGTTTCACACTTTAAAACATCTGTTATTCTCATGTACATCACCTTGTAAAAAATGCCCAACAAACAAATCAAAACTTTTGGGTCTTGCACTATCCACCTCATTCTTACCTTAGTATTTTGGTCTTGCATTAACTGTCTCTTGATCATGAGAGCCTTCAGCAGATACACAGGATGGATGTTTTTCATAGTGTCAGTCACTACACGTATAACCTGGGGATAAATGTGAGTTCATTAAAATAATAACACCAAGTTTTGTTATGCATTTCTGTACTTAAACCTATAGAGCAGTCGTTCAGAGGACAATGTGGAGGTTGAGAAGGTCCATTATATCATTACAAGGATTACAGTTTTCCTAATATCATTCTTAGTTCCCTTTTAATGTCTTTCTGTCTTTTCTGTTTCTATTTTTTTCTATTGTCCCCATTACTGTATGTTTGCTGAGATAACCCTCATTTCTTCACATATTCATATTTCTCAACTTTATCAATCCACAGACTGTACATATATCATAAAATTCCAATTACTGTACTGTATTCCTGTCATTAAATAATGTCTTCAATTCCATATTTCAGTAAAAATGTTAATACATATGCTATAGTATATAATGATTTTATAAGTAACATCTCCATTAACCGGAACCCTCCAAAACCCGGAATTGAAATTGGCTCGGTATTTTTTCCAGAAAAATTCTCTTAATTTCGGGTCTGTGAACAAGTTTTCGGTGTTGAAAAACTGGCGCATTTTCTGAAAATTTCTGAGAAAACTCCTGAAAACTCTCCCCATTTTGTCCAGGTCTGGGAGCAAATTCTGAGAATGAAATACAGTACTTTTTTTGGGGGGGGGGCACTCTCCTACATCCTTGTGTAAGGTGAAGCACAGAAGCGTTTACAGTGCCCAACAGGGAAGCATGCTAAGTTCATGCTTGCCTTTATGTCTCTTGAATTAAGGGTGTAGAAGCCTGAAGAGTCAAGGCCATAGAAGCCTGAAGAGTCAATGGTTTTTATGTCATCAAGTTATTGGAAGCTCCAACAGCTTGTCCCTGAATACGAATTCGCAACTTTTGATTTACACCAGGTACCTACTTTACTGCTAGGTGAACAGGGACTAATGGGGGCTAGGAAGTATGTCCGAACAACTTCCACCGGCCCGGGAATCGAACCCGTGACATCTTGCTTGCGAAGGCAAGAGCAGTACCACTCTACCACCAGCACCCCCAAAAAATACAGTACTGTAATGCGTAAGTCTTCAAAATTCCGGAAAATCTTTCCATTTTTTTTCCGGGTCTGGGGGTAAATTCCGAGTATGAATTAATGCGGAATTCCAGGAAAATTTCATAACTTCATCAACAATGTCTATAAAAACAGATGGGATTGCTGAAAAGATATTGCACAAAATTTATATTTCCTGCTTTACCTTTTTTTCTAAATATAAAATACAATATAGCAGTTAGAATGATTGATAAGAACATTGGGGAGGATCAGTACTGCTTGATTCTAGCCAGGATAAACATAAAAGATTCAAATCCCATTAGTACAAATAAGAAAACTAATATCAAATTCCAACCTGCAGAACTCCTTTGTGAGGTCCAATGGCAGCAACAGTTGCACCCTGAATCAGCACATAGCAGTTTGTAAGCAGTTCAAGAGCCTTCAGAGTAGTGCCATTTGCACCAATTAATCTTTGTCTCCGCTTCACAAATCTGTCTTTGTTACGGACCATGTTGCGGATCTGTGAAAACGTTAAATAAAAATTTTAGGTAGTTTTCTGTGCTGGAGAGAACATTGTCTTTAGTATTTTAAGTGAATGTAATAATTTTATCTGACATTTATCAAGAAAAATCTGGGCAAAAACTTGAATTTCCTTCGGTGACCTTTTACCCAAGTCCTCAAATCTACAGAACTTATAGACAGTTCCATAATACAACCTAAAGAAAGGCTAAATTCGTTTTACAAAATAATAAAAAACAATATGGGATATAGTAAATTACCTTGACAACCTCATGTGTAACACCATCATTAAGAACCTTGACAGCCTGCTCAACAGGAACTGATCTTCCCAACAGTACAATGATGTCCCGAGCTTTTATAATAGCATATGGATCCCAAGTCTTCCTTGTTGTCAAAACTGTCATTCGTCCTTCTATGAGATCCAATTCAGCTTTGATTCCATACTCCTGTAAAGGAAAATAAAATTCTTATTTTTTTAAATATAGTTACCCTGTACTCTAATTGTATATTAAGAGCTAGAAATTACTGTTGAGGGAAAGGGCTGGGGTTGAAATCAGTAGATTTGATGGCATATTGGTTCTAATTCCTGTTATAAAATGGGATTTCCTGGAGTAATTCTTATCTTCTGAGAAAAACAAAATACTGTATGGTGATGAGGAACATAAGCCAGATTGACTTTTTGGAAATAAAAGCCTTAACCACAGCCCCACCCACATACACAAGACAATAAATAATTAAAATCATGTACTTATATCAGTAACTGAAATACTGTATACGAGGCCAAAGGTAAATCAAGACTGGTCACCCATCTAGTGTACCGAGGAACAGTTTCTTATCAAATGGGTTCAAATTAATAAATAAAACTTTTTAATATATCAATATATAATTATTCAATATAAAGTTATTGTAGTTCACAGTACAGTACTGTACAGTATATTAAAATATCAGTTAAAAATCCATACTCACTGTCATTGTTTTTTGCAGTACAGGCCAACACTCCTTTAGGTATTTCTCGCGGTATTTTGGAAAGAGAACAGAAAATGAACTTTCCTCCAGCAGATGGCTCTTCATTTCACCTTTTTTAAAATCAGGAATTTTTATGGACCAGGCATTTTCCACTGGTCCTTTAGGCAATTCTTCTTTTTCATCGTCATGATCTGACATTTTGCTGATTAGAACTTCACCTGAAAAAGTTAGGGCAATTTAATTCATATGGAATGATTCAGTTTTTTATGAGTGTCTACAAAGCCAGGTATCCCAGCTAAGTGTATTATACTGCTAATATTGTTAAATACAGTATACCTCACTGATAAAATTTTCATGTAGTTTTCTAGTTCCCGGTGTGATTTAGTTATTATTTTTTAGAGAAAAATAATTAGAAGTGAAGGTTACATTAGGTTGGGTTATATACAGTTTCCTTTAGAGTTACATTAAGTAGGTAGGCTAGGTTGGTTTACTTTATCTCTTATAAATCATATAATGTAGCAGCAGCTGATAAGTTGTTCCACTGTGAGAGAGTTGGTGTGTATGAAATGCTGTTTGGGAGAAAATTGCCACAATAGAGGTACAGTACTTTTGTTAGACCCCCACAATTTTTTTTTAAGATTGTAAGTTTATGAACTAACCTTAACCAATCTACAGTTAAGTTCATTGGAAAAAAAAAATTCTTATGAAATTTTGCAGGGTTAAAACAGAAATGACAGTGGATATTTTACCGTCACCGGCTAAGTTCCTGCTGATGCTATTTTACCAAGTGTGTGCTCTGATTGGCTAGTCATCCATTTCTGGTGAACAGCGCAAGAACTATATTTGGCTGTGACTCTGGCGGCATTTGGCATTTATTTAGCCGTCAGTCGATCATTGTGTATGGAGAGTTATCATTATAAAAAAGGCGACATTTACTAGAACCTGATCTAACCAACCAAAGAAACCTACCTAACTTCCTATCCAGGAGGCAGACCCCCCCCCCCCCCCGTCATATTAAACAGAAAGTAGTTATTCAGAGCATTAGTAGGAACTTAGCCGGTCATGGCAAAACATTCACTACCAACAGAAATACCTGAATTTATTAAGAAAGTTAGCAAAATTCTTCTACTGTACAAAATTTTTTTAAAGCTGTTGATTCTTCATGTGTGGAGGTATGAAATATAAACATGCTACAACACCTATCAGTGGTGCTCGCTGATAGGTACTGTAGCATGTAGATGGGTTCAGACCAGAAAAATCTCACATATAATATTACGCAGATTGTTGTTCATGTACAAAACTTTCTTCCAGTATCACTGTAATCATCAGTAGGATATTTTCTAATGTTGCTGGTTATCACAGGACCATGCTCCAGAATACAGCACTACCTAACCACCGAGCACTAATAAACTAACTTCTGCTGTTTGTTCCACTTCACAGGGGTAAATTCAAACTAAGAGAAACAAAATATTGACATACATTTACCAAATGACTGAGGTAATTTGGCATATACTGTACAGTATTCAACTGGTACAATTACAGGTGCACCAGACAGAACATCAGAATTACTTCAATTACTAAGGGGGTGCCCCTAATATAATATACACTTTGGGAAATATATCTTCTGCTAATTTAAATTCTACTAATGACAGCAAATGCGGGCAAAAATCTCCAGTACAGTATCTACATTAGCTGTATACAGGAATATCACGTATCGATGGGTCCGACTAATTACCCAAATGTAGCCAAATATAGCCGGAATGAAGTCAAATAATGGTCCTAGATGAATAAAACGGACTGCCAATCACTTCTCGACCAGTATTTGGTGTCACAAAGTAAAAAAAATTGGTAAACTTAATTTAATCTGAGTTAATAGATCGAGTACATGTACCTAACCTAACCTCGACTAGTATTTGGCGTCACGAAGTCACAAAAAATTGGTAAACTTAATTTAATCTGAGTTAATAGATCAAGTGCATGTACCTAACCTAACCTAACCTAACCTAACCTAACACAACACAACTCAGATTAAATTAAGTTTACCAATTTTTTTTTACTTTATGACACCAAATAATAATCGAGAAGTGATTCACAGTCCGATTTACTCATGTAGGACCATTATTTGACTTCATTCCGGCTACATGTGGGTAATTAGTCGGACCGCGTATCGATAGCATTTCTTGTGTTGGCAAATTACTCTTCTTTATCCATTTGAGTAAAATTAACTCCGATTGCTACGTAGATCCACTTATATTTCAATGCATTATACCTTTATTTTCTTAATAATATAAGAAAAGTCTCTGCTTCTGTTGTAACTACTCGTTTATATCAAATGACAACAGATCGTCCCTTCTACTCCACATGCGTTGTTAATGTTTTGATAGTTTGTGAAGACTTTTCATTAACTCTTGCAGTACTAAACTATCCTGTTGCTTCTAAAAAATAGCACAATTTATAATTTAATAAAAATACTTAGAAAATTTTTAGAAAACAAATTATTATATAAAATAAATAGTATTAATATTTCACGTACCACTCTGTATTAAAGTTACAAAAAATAATATTGGAATAATTTCTTGAACGTTTGATCTGAGTTCGATTTCCCTTTATTTAAATTTTGGTCTGTACTCATATATCAGTAATTTAATGAATGAGTCCTATTGGTTACCTTCAACAAATTATATTAATATGTTTGATACTCTTCAGGATATTAATATACATAATATTATATTATCAGCGTGCCAAAAGTTCCATTGGTTGCAATATCTATGGTGCTGGGTGTAACAGGAGGTAAGTATAAATCAATAGCCTATGACTATAACTCGTACCTTTAAATAATGTTACTGTAATGGTGATGGATTGGTGTTCTTATTTTCCTTGTTACACGGTTAAAGACCTGAGCAGAATATATTTATTGGTTATGCTAATGGTGTATTTGCAATGTTTTCGCATGTTGATGTTTTTGTTTTGACTAATTCTAAGATGGCTGGCTCTCCATGTTCAGCTGCTTTATAGCTTGGTAAGTTGTGCCAAGGAACAGATATTTTCTTCTGCTAATACGTCCGTCCCTACACCCGTTTCATCCAAGCTTGTTAGCAGGATTACGCGAAACGTATCCGACGCAGAAAACGGAAATTTTGTGAAGTGCCGTATATGCACCCGTCGATTAACGAATTGTCTTTTAGAGCTGTTTGAGTAATGACTACACGAATGGGGACATACGTTTCTCACAAATACATATTATACTTTTCTTCAGGGTGTGTAACAGGTAATGAAAAGTTCCCTTATAAGATTGATTTTCAGTAACTTTTTGATACAACCGGGAAAGTTATTCATAAAACTCGAGTGAGCCTCTGAATACAACTCATGGAGGCCATCCCATGCATATTGCAGTTCTAATGAAGTACCAAATTTTCGGAATTTGAGCGAGAGATATTTAAGAGGATAAGGTAGACAACAAGTTGCAGAAGAGTGTTCAGAAAGACCTTTAAGGACAAATAGACAGATATGACGTTAATGTTTGGTTGATGAGTTCGGTGTTTTGTTGTCTCAAGACTGACAGGGATACGTGTCGATTCATTAGCTGTAACAGGTTATAAAATAATAATAATAATAATAATAATAATAATAATAATTAACGGTTTATTGAAAAAGTTCTGCAGCCCGAAGGCTGAAAATATACATTGGACATAAATGACTTATTACATACATTGGTGGTTTAACAAAAGCCTTCATTAGAGAAAGGTAAAGGAACATACAGTGAACATACAGATTAATGTAGGTGTTGAACAGCAACACGTAGTGTAGTAACTCCCTCCCGGATGGTGTTAGGAGGGACCTCACGTGCTGTAGTAATTCCCTCAGATGGTGTTATGAGGGACCTGACGTGGTGTAGTAATTCCCTCACAGATGGTGTTATGGGGGACCCCACGTGGTGTAATTACCTCACAGATGGTGTTATGAGGGTCCTCACGTGGTGTAGTAATTCCCTCACAGATGGTGTTATGAGGGACATGTGGTGTAGTAATTCCCTCACAGATGGTGTTATATGAGTGAGGTTTGGTCCCAGGCCTTCCTATCGTAGACGGATTAACACATCGCTGGTTATCACGGGCCGTTATCACTGGGTACCTGGGACCTCACTGTGTGAAGGTTAACTTGGATACGACTGTTACTGTTGAGTTGTTCTCACTGACTTAAGCACTGTTCACCTATGTTTAACACTGGTTCCATTCCTTTCCTTTCCTAAATGAAATTGTAACTTCTGGTGAGAACTTGTTGATATTCCGGTGGGGAGGAGGGTTCAGGGGAGGGGGTTGGTATGGGCCAACTTAACAGTTGACCTGGCTGCTCCGAGAGGAGCGCCAGGTACGTCTTGACCCTTCGGTGGTCAAGGATGTAGTGTGATATATAATGACGGTGGCGATGTCCATATCTGATTCTCCTTCAGATTCAGGTCGAAGGGAATGTTTTGAGACAACTGGGATTGTTAACACTTGAAATAGTTACAAAATAAAATTTTAACTAGAGGTTTTTTTTTTTATAGTGAAGGGTTAATATAACTAGGGGGTGCTACTTTAGCGTGCGGTATACTGCATAAGTATATCTTTAGTATAGCATAACATAATATAACATAACCTTACCTAATCTAACCTAACTTAAGCTAACTTAACCTACCTAAATATCTTGTAGACCACACGCTATAGTAGCACCATTAGGGGAATACACAAACAAGGGAAGGTAAACTTTCTAGTGTGAGATACCTGTACATTAAATTGGACAGTTTATGATCAAGTGTTTAAGATGGACGCTTCACAACAGCAACAGACAAAAAATCTTAAGGAAGCAAACATTATTTTAGTTATTAGGCTAATATTTTTTATACCAACATGAGGTATTTGTATGAGTAATAACCAAACCTAGTCTGACCTAACCTAACTTTTTATTAATAAAAGTTCATTTTCTGTTGCAGTTCTACGACTCTAATTTAAAATTTAGTTAATGAGAACATGGAATTCTGGACAGATATGACAGTAGACATCTACACGGGGTATACAGGTAAAATGAATGGTAACAGGAAAAATAAAAACGTAACCTACAGTTTGGGAATGCCGTTAGTTCCTCAAAAAAAAAAAAAAAAAAATGCTGTCGTGCAACCAAATATGGGGACTGAATGTACATGTTGAGTTTGCTGGCTTTACGGACTTGTATATGTATAATGACGGCAAGACGGAAAATACCGGTGGCATGCCACAGGCGAAGTGAAGCAGTATCATTATTGAGATCAACATTACTGTTCGCAGGTTTATAAATGATGGATAGAAGAAGAGGGTGTTCATGCTACTTTATTTATTTATTTATCTTTTCTTAGGGGGGGGGGGGGGCAAGACTCCTTGGTTATGGACCACTCCTCAGTCTTGATTTGGCTTTAACTTTGACCTTGAGGTTATAATGTTAATATGGACAGCTTCCCCAGGCAGCGACATTATCTTCAGATTTCTTGCTTTTATGCAATCGTACTGCAACCGTGCAACGTTACGTTCTTGATAATGTGCTCACCAAAGTCATTATATCATGAATGAAGTAACTAACGGTGAGAAAAAGGAATGAGTAAATAATGTGAAGAGAAGGGTGGAGAGATATAAAACGAGTGTAGATATTTACACAGTTGTGGCAGTGAATGTGTGGTAGACCATCAGGTCTCTACTGTCACCTGTGCGTCAATGAGGTCAATCGGAAATTGCTAATGAAAGAGGATGTTTGCTGAATCAAACTTCTGACCTCCCTGCAATCATAGTAATGTTTACTACAAGAAATGATGGCTGCAATCGCGGCAATATTTGCCACGAGAAATGATGATTGCTTTTCGACAGGTGTCTGCATTACAGGACCTCGGTGTGCATCAGTCAGTGGTCACGTGATGCATGTGATGCGACACATGTCAACACACTTGTCACCACCTGCTAATACGTTCTATTGCTTGACACATCCAATTACTGATCAACATTTGGTGAGGCTGCCAAAATGTTATCATTTTTGTTTTGCGACGGTAAATATTTAGTGAGACAAATTAGGTCAAATCAGTGGCCCGAAATGATATTGCTAAAACGATTGCTTTTGATTATTTCATTGCTCGCTAGCAAAGTCAACACGTACGTACGGCATATTTCATCATATGTATGTAGTGTGTTCAAAAGTGACCACCCGTTAACTATGTATTACCGCTATCCTACAAATCCAGATGAGTTTTGTTTAAATTGGAAAGTAAGCATCCACATGTCACCGCTAATCTGCTATCTATTCTAATTTCTCTGCTTTCACAAAATTAGTTTAAAATTCCTGATGATGGAAATTAAAAGTTCTATTAGTCAGCCAAGCTTAATCCAGGATTACAAAATTGCTGGAAAATGGTGTAATAAAACCAATTAGGCCTGCTAATAATGACAAATATATTTGGCGGTACAGGCTACTTGTTACTTGATTTCATAGTTTGACAAATCTAAGAATCTTTGAGGAATTTAAAATTATTTTAAGCTGAAAATATCTCTTTCGATACTGTTAAGTTCGGGGAAAAATACTGTCGGATTTATAATGTTTAGTTCCTTTGTAACTTTCTAGTAACCTTTGTAGCTGCTTCTGTAATAAAAGTTGACTGTTTATAGAGTTTAAATGGAATAATTGGTTCAGAATGTAATAGCGTAGATGCATTCTTTAGTACATGACACAACAAACCTTTTCGACTCTTGGTAAACGGTGGCGAACCAAGAGTCTTGTAATCTCACCAAGATGAGTGACGAAACATTAAGGAAAATATGTAAACAAGAATATGTGTCAAGGGAAATACGATAAGATAATTAATTAAATATTCCTTCTTGTAATTATAAAAAAAATGTTGACAGGATACATTGCAGAGAACTTTGATACTCCATTCAGCTTTAATTGTGGGAAATATTGAAACAATTGATCAATGAAGAAAGTAATTAAAAGGAAAATATTACTTTAGTATTTATTGAATTATTATTTAACCTTTTCTTGGGGGCAATGTGCCTTTTTATTAATCAATATATTTTTTCAAGACTATGAAGTTGGCTAGAGTTTGTTCCGTTCCGATGGCTCTTTAATTATTTACTATAAACCGAGGACCTCGTAAAAATCTATTTTTTTTTCTGTCAGATGAGGAAAACAGACTGAAGCAAAAGGGTGAATGGTTTTATAAGTAAATTAATAAACATGCGGTGGCAATAATAATCACGGGCGCCTCATGTTGCTATGCATGATGAAAGACTATAATAAGACGGGAGAGCTCAGGCATTCACAAGTAATGGTTAACACACGAACGAACGCACAAATTTGGTAGTGTGGCGGATAGATGTCGCTAGTGTGGAGCGCGTCGTCTGCTAGTTTACACATTGAATATGACAATCGGAATCCGCCCACGACCGCTAAATACAAATATATACAGTATATATAAATAAATATGTGAAAAACACTTTGTTATCCTGCTGATAATTGTATATAGTTAATAAATATGATTTAAAACGTGCGTATTTAAAAGCGGACTAATTTTATGAAAACATTATTATTCAGCACCTTGTTGAGAAAGTTACTTGGTAGTGCGTTCAATAGATGGCGCGCTGTTCGCTCTGAGAAAATATTACACCTAGTTGTGTTGTTTATGCGTGAGGTTTCCCGTCTTTTCTTAGTCTTTGGCATGATCTACTTGCCCTGACGAGACAATTAGCGATTCAGCGTCAGTGCGAAGTTTCGATTGCCGGAAAAGGAAGTGCGCGTGCGTGATTAGCCATTTCTCGTTAAAAGGCCAGATCCAGAAAATGTTTATAACTATAGACGATTGAAAAATATTAAGAAAAAGTGAAGTGAAGAAAAAACACCAATATATTAAGGTAAGTAATAAAAAGTTGTTTCATATGAGTCGAAGGTTCTAGAATATGACCGTGCCATATGCCCTTATCTACACACTATATTTTTTTTTTAGGTATATGATATTCTACCACAACGATAACAATATTTGTGTAAATGGTTAGTTTACATTTGATGTGTGTTGATGAGAGCTTAACTGGTGTATTTGTTTTATTGCTTAGAATGATATCCAGTAATGGTGACCAAGGGGGAATTAAATGCTGGGTAAAGACGACGTGTAAAGCAGAACACACGAATTAACTACATCAAAGCAAGCCAAAACGTTAACAGAGATCAATAAGTTATACTTTTGGTTTTGTTAGTGTAGACAGCTTGATAAATGGTCTATACACGCACTTCTTTCTCCTCCACGAGATTTACATATCGTGAAAAAAATCAGGGATACTTTTAAATAGCGAAAAGTAATGATGCGTCTGACGTGGACCTTTAACTTTGGGAGATATATAGTACACCTCGGTAAATTTCCCTGTCCTTGCTTCTAATAGAGATACTGAATGTTAATAAATAGAAAAATAGGGCTAAGGTGCGTGTAGTTTAAAGGGACAGACATGAACGAACCATTCATGACAATAGAAAAGCGAACCAACCAAGCCAAACCCAACCAAGCTATTTTATTGGTTAGGGAAGGTAAGAATTCATTGGTTGCTTTAGTCTAATATTAATATTTTCATCATATCTGACCCCAAAAATAGACATTATATATATATATATATATATATATATATATATATATATATATATATATGCAAGTAAATCACTGTAGGTGCTCGTGATCTAGGTATATGCTGATAACCACAACGAAAGGTAAAAACACGAAGTTCCCAAGCGCTTCGTGTTTTTTTCTTTCCTTGTGGTTATCAGCATATACCTAGATCACGCGCACCTACAGTGATTTGTGTGAAATATAACAAAGTCTAGGACTGCTTTTAGCATCCTGGTGGTCCAGCGGTTAGCGTTCTCCGGTCACAGTCATAGGCTTGTGGGCCGTGGGTTCGAATCCTGGCGGGTTGAGGTGTTGATTGTATGTAGAAGTCCGCGTGCTTTATTGGGCTAATGAAATATATATATATATATATATATATATATATATAATATATAATATATATATATATATGCAAGTAAATCACTGTAGGTGCGCGTGATCTAGGTATATGCTGATAACCACTAGTCTGTACTCACCCCTGAAGATGTGAATTACACGAAAGCGCTTGGGAACTTCGTGTTTTCTTCTTTCCTGGTGGTTATCAGCATATATATATATATATATATATATATATATATATATATATATATTTCATTAGCCCAATATAAATAAATAATATATATATATATATATATATATATATATATATATATTTCATTAGCCCAATATAAATAAATAATATATATATATATATATATATATATATATATATATATATATATATATATATATATATATATATTTCATTAGCCCAATATAAATAAATAATATATATATATATATATATATATATATATATATATATATATATATATATATATATATATATAAAACAAAGAAGTCTGTCTGTTTGTTTATTTGTTTCTTTGTTTGTCTGTCCGCACGAGAATCTCGGAAATTATTTTACCGATCTGTAGTGATGATGGATGGTGTTATATGTAGTGATGATGGGTGGTGTTGTATGTAGTGATGATGGATGGTGTTATATGTAGTGATGGTGGGTAGTGTTATATGTAGTGATGATTAAACAATAAAATAATAAGTTTAATGCAAAAAAAATATACTTTGCTGTACCGTTGTAGTGAAAAACATGGTGGAACTTACATACACCGTTAATGAACTATTGATGGAAGAAGAAGTTTTGGGGACTGAACAGTGAGACAATGTGGACTGTGGAGCCTCCCAGAGGGTGGCGTCCTACCATGGCCTAGCGAATGAGCGTTTCTGCTAGTGTTTAATATAAGTTCACATTTTGGTATATACAGTACCAGGCTTGGAGCAGTTACATTATATAGAATCAATTACAATGACAGCTACTCCAAGCCTTATACTTACGCCTCTCATAATCACTATAAGCAGTGACAGTAGCTGCCTGAGTAAGGAACCTATGATAATACTAGACAGAGAGGATTGAATCTCTTTAATTTAAGACTTGCCTGACTCATGAACTGCTATGTGGTTTCCGGTAGGTAGATTAGAGACTAGTAATTCATATTCCATCCTGACAGGGATAAACTTTGGTAAATTAAGGTGGAAACAAAACGTGCCTAGTGGTGTGTGAACTTTAAACGTGACATTTACACCAGCCTAAGCATCTAGAATTATAATAATTTCACAGTATACACTGATGGATCTATCTGCTATGTTCCGATGTATATTTTACTATGAAAGTTCAGTGTATCTTTGAAAAATATCTAGCCATGTTTAGCCTTAGTATAGGAAAGCTTTGGGTTGAATAATGCTGGAACGTGTTATTACCGTGCACCATCACCGCGATGCGTGTGAAGTTAGGTTAGGTTAGGTAAGTTATATAGTGTCTCATGATGTGCAGTACATGTAGTGGTGTCGTGATCTTCACCAGTAATTTAGACACAAAGCTGGGAGCAACAGTAGAGTTGAGGTGTGAAAAAGCCTTCGGTTGGGGATAAAGACCAAGATGGTAGATAAGCAATAAAATTGACAGAACTCTGAACTTCTGGAAGCCAAGTGCAGCAAGGTTTTGTCGATGTATATACACTTCAGGGTATAGCCGTATAGGGTACCGACAACGCAGCTGTAACTATTCTTTAAGTTTTTAAATAAGAATATATAACGTATTGACAAAAGACATGAAATTAGATCAGTATTAAGGCAAACACCAAATTCTTTCGTGTTTGTTGGACTTGTTCCAGACCCAGGGCCAGTAATGATACAGTGCGGTAGCCTATCGTATTTTCAATCTTGTCGAAACCTGTAATGCAGTAGCTTCCCTGCTAGTATTTATGCGTTTTGCCCTCTTATTTTATAGATAGGCCATTAGAGATTTCTTTTGCATTTAATTTTCAGTATTTTAATGGTGCAAAATATTAAATAACTACAGATGTGTGACTGGAAAGGTGCAAAGTTTAGCAGTTTAGAAGAAGATAAGTGCTAGTGATAGATTAGGGATCTAAATATTTTTTGGTTTGGTAACATTCATATTACCTTTTCGTTAATGTGATAATTGAACTTTGGTTTGGTGAGGTAGTTTGAAAATGAAGTAAATATTTGTATAGCCGGTGCAGATTAGAAAGTAGATAACATTAACTTGGGCATCTTCTCATTTTAATATAGAAATTACTCGAACAAAGCAAGATCGTCATTATCTCGGACCAGTACAATATTTTATACACCCCTAAATTTCTTTGTTAATAATATACCTGTATATCTACCTTTTAGTCTGGGCAGGTTAAGGTTTAGCTGTACTGTAAGGTTTGCAAATTGTATTAGGTTTGTTTATAGGCATATGACTATAATATAGGACTATTTATTTTTATTCTAGTGATAGATTTGAGCCGGGATATAACCACAATAAAACACACGCACATAGTTGTAGCTGTTTCTGATATTAGTTTTAGTCAAAAATAATTTATCTTATTTTCATAGATGTTCTGTATACGTTTGCCATAATTGTCTTACATCATAAACTTCAAAATTAGTCACGTTAGTGTACACCCATTATGACTAATAACCCTGTAAGTTAGAAAGTGGATATATGAATTGTACTTTATTTTTATTTTTATTTTTATGTAGTTTCATTTAGCCAAGAACGTGGTTTATATACTGTAGGTCCCACATGTGCTGTGCCAAAAAATTCCGTTGTTTAGTGTTCGTACTGAATATATATACTGTATATTGTATGAGAGTGAAGTGTAGCGACTGAGGATGTCTTAGGTCATAGGTATGTAAATTAAGTGCAACCATTCATGAAGGGACTATAATGTTGTTTATCTCTTTAACAATATGTACTTGTAGTCTATATCCCTTTAATAAGTATCCACCTGTATTATTATAGGCGTGTACAGTAGGGAAAAATTAAAGTGAGGTTAAACACGGATTTTTGGTTTAACCCTTGTAGTCCTGAAGGGTTAAATCGTCTTCGTAAAAGGGTTAAAAACATCGACATAAAAGGGTTAAAACAACGTCGTGAAAGGGTTAAAATATATTCATCGTAGGATTAAATCATCATCATCATCAAAGGGTTAAAACAATGGTTAAAGGGTTAAAACGTCGTCAAGGGTTAAAACATCTTCATTATAAGGTTAAAAACCATCGTTAAAGGGTTAAATCATCATCGTTAACGGGTTAAATCATCATCGTTAAAGAATTAAATCATCGCCATAGGGTTCAAATATCTTCGTCAAAGGGTTAAAGCATCATCGTCAATGAGTTAAACATCATCAAAGAGTTAAAACATCGTCGTTAAAAGAGTTAAGAGTTTGTGTTAAAACTTATCTTCCATACGTATCACCCTCAGTGTTTGGCCCTAAAAGTTCCTACTGCTCTTCTTGTTTTACATCCCTCTTACTACTTCAGACGACAAGATTGTAGCAAAGTCTAACTCGGTGTTCGAATTTCTTAAAGTTTCCCCAAGTAAAAATTTCCCCTAATTGGTAAGAAGGAAGCTCATCAGAGTGGCTCATCTTGATTAATAAAAGTACAAAGATTGCGGCGAAAATAGCGTCGTCATTTCACTTGAGAATCTTTCGTAATTCAGCAGGTTCTCTTGACCTCAGTCCAAGGGAAAATAAAGATAAGAAGCTTTGAGGATCCCGGGGCATGTGAGGGTTACTAGAGGCTGAACTGGTGTTGTCATTGTCCAGTGTTAGCCTTCGGTGTTTACGCTAAAACAAAACACAATCAATACGTACCGGTATATTATGTTGGAAAAGAACTGCGAACTAATCATCAATAGGTTTCAGACGCCACGAACGTACCAAACCTACAGTATAGTCTATCCATCCTTATGTACTTTTGGTTAAGTTGGACTACATTATTTCAAGTGAACTGATTAAATATTATAGGCTAGTGGTCTTGTTCGTGGTAATTTTTTCAAGCCATACATGTCGAAACACGTTCAACAAGACCTCGATTATTGACAAGAATTTTTTTTACCATAAAGTTTAATGTGGAAATTCTTGTTCATAAATTCTTGTTATCATAATATTTAAGGGGCTTATTTTAAACCCCTGACCCAGAACAGGAGAGGCGGTATCGAGAATGGTGTGTGTGTGTGTGTGTGTGTGTGTGTGTGTGTGTGTAAAAATAATAAATAATAACAATAAACGGTTTATTAATAGAGTTGCAGCCGGTGGCTGAAAATATACGAACTTACATGTGATTTAGACATAATAATATACATTCAATACATTTACAGGGCTGTACAGTACATGAATCAGGAGCTGTTTATTATTTTAACAATAGATGGGATGGTGCTGTTCTTATATTTATCAGTGCGGGCTCTTATGGGCTGAATTTTGTTGTAGTGGCGGACTGCGAGAGGTGGGCGGGGGACTGCCGGTGGCAGTAGGTGGCGATGACGAGGATGGTGCAGTAGCCCACTGTCAAATCCAGCTAATGCGTGGTGGTGGAGGTCACTGAGGGATGGCATTTCCAGGGTGGAGAGAGCGTTGCTGTAGCCGGAGTAGTCTGTGCCGGGCATGATTCTGGAGGCCCTCTTCTGTACCTTCTCTAGCTGACGTTTGGGTTGAGTTGAGAGAAGACGACCAGGCTGGTAACGCATACGTTAATTTGGGGAGAATAAATGCGTTGTAGATATTCCTCGGCTCTGGCATGGGTGCCCCAAGTGACCTGAGTCGTCGTAGCATGTAGAGTCGGTACGAGGCTGCCTTGATTGTGTTGTTTACATTGGCCTTCCAGTCCAGTTTGTGGTCTATAGTTACCCCCAGGAGTTTGGCAGACTGCACTAACTGGAGAGCATGGGCACCCACTGTAACTGCTTTAGCTTGCACTGGAGTGGTGGCGGTATTAATGTGCATGACTACGGTTTTGGTGTGATTGATGGTGACCTTGTTCTCCATAGTCCATGCCTGTAGCCTGTCCAGGGTGCCTTGTAGCGATGTGTGTGTGTGTGTGTGTGCGCGCGTGCATAATTTAGTCTATACCGTCGCGTGTTTAATATTAATACTCATAAATTATTGTATAAAACGTTTCGACCCCTCATGATTTTACTGGAACATAAAGTTTTCTATTCATTTTTTTGCGGGACGTACACTACCTCTACCCATGAACATGTATGTATGTATGTATGTATGTATGTATGTACCTAAACCTCGTGACCTATACATAAGCTAGTCTCCCCCCTTCCCTTGGTCACAGTGGAACATCGACTAAAATTCATTGCATCAGCTAAAATGAGCCTGACGTCACACACACACACACACACACACACACACACACACACACACACACACACCAACTCATACAAAAAACAAATTAATTCCTTCTTACTCTCGTGACAACAAATAAGTATAACACTCACCCTAATAAAGTCCACAAACACACAGCCAGCCATCACCAACTTCCTCTTGTAAATATTAACACGTCTAACTCCTCCAGACGACACACAGCTTCTGCAGGTGAAGTCATCGCTGTTGGGGGAAGGGGGAGGGATGTTGTCTTCATATGTGAGTGTGTGTCTTAGTAATGAACAAGACGTATTGATTGTTTACCTTTGTTTGCTCATCCGTCCGTCACAAGTGTGGTCTCCGATCAGTATTTAAAGAATGGCTCTATGGATCTAATTCCTATATTATTGTATTGAGTGTTGTGATATTGACAGTGAGGTGGCGTTCAATATAACTTCTTTCTTAGTATTTGTACCAGTTTTATCCCCCTGGTTGAAGCTGTCAGTATTTGTACCAGTTTTATCCCATGGTTGAAACTTTGACTTGTGCTCGATGTTTAATGATCCTGTTAACAAAGTTGTATCTCTCGTAACTCGTGTTTTTTTTTTAATTGTAATTGACTTTAGTGTAACTCCCAGTTCTCTTAAGCCACTTAGGCGAGCCGTGTTACTGTACCTCCTCTTCCTCCTCTCTTGCCACTGTTATTATGATGGCGTTCAGGACTAAGCAGGAGCAGCAGGAGCCAACTAAGGCACAATGAGCAACGTAGCGTTATGTGATGGCTCGATATCTCGGCTTGTTGTGACGTTGGCAGTAATGGTGGATCGTAACAGCGTCTCTAATGCTGGGCTTCTTATCTCGCTGCTACAACAACAACATGAACAACTATATTAATACCATGAACAACAATAACATGGACACCAATAACATGAATAACAACATGAACAGTAACAACAATATGTACAACAACAACGACATGAACAACAACATGAGCACCAACAATAACTCCATGAACAACAACAACAAAAACAAACAACTACAACATGAACAACAGTCAATAAGCGTCTCTATAACACTAACGTGATTGGTGTATTGAATCCATATTTTATCTTTTGTGTTGTCCAATGCAATTTTATAGGTATATATATATACTGTACAAGTTATTTATCAAAATTCGTGAATAGTGTCGTATTTCACTATATTATTGCCGATCAAAAACACTATGCATATATGATTTCACTCTATTTTTACATCACCATAAATTCACTTACTGTAATAATTTTCTTCAGTCTCATTTTACACTTAGTATTTCCTTACTCACATAAAAGGAAAACTTGCATGCATAATTTTCCCTGCATGAAACTTACACGGGGGAAACTTATTTACTTAAATTCTAAAAATAAACATTCTCAGCAGACACTCTCACAAAGTTAGCGCCAAGTCGGAGTTCCCGGTAAACTTTCCTAATTTCATTTTATACTCTTATTTTTATTTTGGCCCGGTATCCCTTTGGTCCTGGAGGTGCAACGCTACAATGTCATATTTCTGAGCTTGACAATGAAGGCGTTCTGAATATTTCCTTTTACAGTTAGTTATATTTCGCCTGTAGATTGGAGTACAGTGCCGTATATGTATTTGTATAGTACAGGTAGTAAGTTTAAGTTGATTAAATAAACTGCAAATTACCATGAACCGTTTTAGTACCTAAATTGAAAACACCAGGAAATGGCATTATTGATGCAAATAAAAATATAAAGTCCGTTTTAAGTTAGTGAAAAAATCTAAATACAATGTAAACTGATGAAAATAGGAAAATCGAAAAAATCTATATTCAGTGTAAATTTTGAAAAATATGAGTAGTTTTTGTGTTTTATGCAATTGTTCATAACTCCAAAACATTGATTTCGGGATAAATACAATTGGCTACAACAGCAACAACAAGAAAAATGTTCGATGAAGGATTTTTCTAAATGATGTTTATAAAAGTAACTTTTATCTGTGACGTGTGTGTGTATTGATAAAAACGAGGGATGTTATTCCAACTGGCTATTAGCTTTCATATTAGGAAGACACACACACACACACACACACACACACACACACACACACACACACACACCAGTAAGAAAGGCAATTAGGTAACCGAAAGTGATTACAATATGTAATTAAACTGAAGCCTGTTATTGACCCTTCCTCCTCTATATCTGTTATTATGCCGCCACCTCTCTCTCTCTCTCTCTCTCTCTCTCTCTCTCTCTCTCTCTCTCTCCAGATTTCTCAAGACTTACTCTCATCCTTCCCTTTAAAGACTCCCTCTTCCCTTACCCTCTTCTCCTCTTCCTCTCCTCCTCCTCCCCCTCTTTCCGGTGGGAAGTGGCCTCTCCCTAGAAGTCATTAACACCATTAGCTCGACACCGTCAAAGTATCCCCGCCCACACCCTCTCAAGATGCCACCTGGCACTTCACTCACTTGAAAATGTGTGTGTGTGTGTGTGTGTCCTGTTTTTAGTTGCTTCTACCACCACAATGGACTGGTTGGCTTGCTGACTGACTGACTAATCTGTGGAATGACTAACTGACTGACTGACTGACTGACTTATCTGTGGAATGGCTTGCTTGCTTGCTTGCTGACTGACTGACTGACTGACTTCTATGGAATGACTGGCTGACTGACTGACTGACTGACTTATTGACTTATTTCTCCATGGAATGACTGGCTGGATGGATTGATGGATAGATGGACCTTACCTGACTGATTAATGAGTTATCTTGATCACTGGGCTAATTCATGGCACTCAAGGGGGGTAGGGGGGAGGGTTCTGGTGGCATCATACTCAAGGGATTAATCTGTGTCGGTCCTTCAACAACCAGGGTCTTTTAAGCATAGTTCACTAGGTGTTCGTAATTTTTACATTTGTCAACAGCAACTTTGGTGCTCTCTCTCTCTCTCTCTCTCTCTCTCTCTCTCTCTCTCTCTCTCTCTCTCTCTCTCTCTCTCTCTCTCTCTCTCTCTCTCTCTCTCTCTCTCTCTCTCTCTCTCTCAAATACCACGAGGGGTGATATCTCAGGGTGCAGGTCGTTGTGTTCCCCTGCCTTGCCCTTGTGTCCCATAGTCCATTGTGTGACCCTTGTCTGGTCGATGTGTCCCCCTGTCTTATACGTGTGTCCCCCTGCCCCTTGTGTCTCCTAAGACTTTTGTGTCCCCTTGTGTAGTCGTTGTGTCCCCCTGCCTAACCCTAGTCTAACTTCAAGCCATGTTATACCATCATTATTTTCACTGTATAGATGACAGGGGGGGGGGGGGGGACATATTGACCAGGACACAGGGGTAGGGGTGTCACAACGACTATGATTCATAATGTAATAAAAATAATTGCTAACTCTACTCTATGATTGCTACTTTATACGCGTCGACCGTCTCCTGAAGAAGCTGTCTGTAACTCATCCTGTGGTTATAGTACGCAATTTCAGTCAATGTTATAAATAAAAGCTAGCAGTAATTTGTCTAGTTTACGACCATGGGGTTAAAAGTTATATCGAAGGTGTAATGTAGATAATCATACAGGAGGCAGCTGACCCCTCATTCACCTTTATGTTTTGCGGTATTTTTGGGCCGAGTTTAGTCACTGTAATTTCTGCCTTCACTGTTTTGACCGATGAATGATTTTATTTATTTATTTATTCTTTTGCGCGGGCTAATGTTTTTTCTTCAAGTGCAGCTGAACACAATAGTCAGTCTTGTGTATTACTATTACTACTAATTAAGCGTAAAATGAGAGCAAAGAGATATTGTTTTAAGTAGCCATTTATTAATACGTAAAATCAGTTAATATTACTAGAGAAAAAACTTGTAAACTCGTGCAGGTAACTGGACTTAATTGTTAATTTGTTTTTTATCTCTGTTTTTAATTTCATTCACCCATCCTTGTCTCTACCTTCCTCTGGCCCTCCTACCCTCAACTTTGCCCATTAATATTTGTTATTATTCCCTCATCCTTAATTATATAACCAAAGTATCTCATTTGTCTTTTTCTGTACATTTCAAGTATTTTTTCTCTTGAAGTTTTTACCAATCTTAGTACTTCTTCATTTGTTTTCCTGTCAGTGTAGCTTATTTTTAACATTCGCCTATACCAACATATTTCAAAGGCCTCCAACCTCTTTCTGGTGTCTGCTGAAAGCGTTACGGACGTCTTTGAATATGACGCAAAGAATACGTTAATTCCTTCCCACAGAACAACGTTACAAGTAAACTACGAACAAAATCATTGAAACCACATAACATTATATTTTTTTTTAAAGATTAATCGACAATTATCCCTATTTAGCGTAAAATATAAATAAAATTGTATACATTGCACTTTTACTTACTTTTGTTACTTTTCTTTTTTTTTACTTTTATTTTTTTTACTTTTTTTACTTTAATCCTCTTCGCCACTGATCGGTCACAAGCGCTGGGCAGATTACAAAAAAATAATTCGTTAAGATAAGACCACGGGCAACAGTCATTGACCCTTGTTTCACACGGTTAAGGAGCGCCGGTCTATAAGCTTGCGGATGTATAAACGTAGGCGGTGAAAATCGTGTCTGGGAGGCGGTAAGAGCCGTCAGGTGTGATCCATCAGCGGTCGGCGAGGCTGAGTGATGGATGTAATAGCCTGGCCGAATCGTTCTCCCTTTGCGGCGGCTGGGCGATATATGGCACCACAAGCCCTCTCTCCCCAGCCCCCCCACAGCCCCATTAGACCTCTTCAGCCCCTCAGTCTCCCACACCCTCAGTCTCTCCTCCAGCCCCGGCTCACCTCCCCAACCCCCAAATCCCCCCCTCCAGCACCCAACCCCTCTCCAGCCCCCAAACCCTCCCCGAGCCCCTTTCCCACCCCCAGCCCCCTCCAGCCCCATCATTTCCCTCTCCAGCTCCTTCCAACCTCCAGCCCTCCCCAGCCCTCCCTTTTCTTCGCTCTTTCAGGTTCGTGTAAATTGTTATATATGTTCCATTCTGCTTCGTGTAATTGTTACCTTATATAATGTTTCACTCTGGTTCGTGTGTTGTCAATACATTTTTTACCCCGTGTCTTGTGAGTGATCTAAGACGAAATATTCTCACAATATTTCGTTCGCATGGATGAGAAAAAGCTTGATTAAAATAAAAAGAGGTGTTTTCTTTGTAATGTACGGTTTATATAAGTGACATAATGTATGTAATTCCAGTTTGCGTAAGTTATATAAACGTTTTATTCCCGTTCACAGCAGCAATATAAACGTTTCTGACTATTTCCTGGTCGCATAAATGATGATAATATTGTCAATGTAATTTCCGGGTTATGTAACAAATATATAAGACCATGAATACCTACATATATATACCGTATATAATTGTGCTTTGAGATGATCATAATTCCATAACCATTTGAATACGATGACTTGTTTCCTTGAGTACGATGATATATTATGCTCAGAGGGTTAAGTTATCGTCGTATTCAGGGGGTTAAGTCATCGTACTCAAGGGATAAGTCATTGTACTCAAGGGATTAAGTCGTCGTACTCAAGGGGTTAAGTCATCGTACTCAAGGGATAAGACTGTACTCAAGGGGTTAAGTCATTTTACTCAAGGGGTAAAGTCACCGTACTCAAGGGGTAAAGTCACCGTACTCTAGGGGTAAAGTCACCGTACTCAAGGGGTTAAGTCACAGTGCTCAAGGGGTTAAGTCATCGTACTCAAGGGGTTAAGTCATCGTACTCGAGGGGCTAAGAGTTGCTCAGAGTATGGACACAACCCTCAGCACACAACCACAACCATGCCCAGCACACAACCACAACCATTCTCAGCACACAACCACAATCACCCTCACCACACAACCACAATCACCCTCATCACACAACCACAATCACCCTCATCACACAACCACAATCACCCTCAGCACACAACCATGCCTAACACACAACCACAATCACCCTCACCACACAACCACAATCACCCTCATCACACAACCACAATCAACTCTCAGCACACAATCACAACCATTACACAACCCCGACTGTTCAACCACCACTGCCTAACCCTTACCACACAGCAACCATTAAGTGTTTATACAGATTGCACAAAAGTGTACATTAAACGATTTGGTAGTAATCTCGACTATATGCCTCTCTCTCTCTCTCTCTCTCTCTCTCTCTCTCTCTCTCTCTCTCTCTCTCTCTCTCTCTCTCTCTTCCGTATCCTCATTCACTCTTAACTTCCTTCCTTCTCACCTCTCCTCTCTCCACGTCTGACTGTTTGTTATTCCTTGCATGTCTCTCTCCCTCTCTTACTTTCTCTTAGTTCTCTCTTTTTCTCATTCCCGAGCCCACACTTTATCTCATTCCTTCACTTCCCTCATTCTCCCTCTCATCCTGAGCTTTCACTGTCTTATCTTCCCATTCACTTTCTCCCATCTTCCCCATCATCCTGACCTCTCAGTTTCTCTCATCATCCTCTCCTTTCTTCATCCCCACTCTGTAATCCCCTCTTCCTCTGTCTCTTTCTCCTTTCCTTCTCTCACACTCCATTTCTTTCTCTCACCTTCTCTTTGTTTCTCTTACCCTCTCTTTCTCTCACCCCTCTTATTCTCCCTTTCTTTCTCTCACTCCCGAGCCCTCTCTTTCTCTCGCCCCCCTGACCCCTCACTTGTTTCAGGCCGTGTTATCTCTGGGCGTGTTGGCGCCTGGCCACACTGCTAAGTGGACACCCAGTGATAATGCCCAAAGTTACGCCCAGATTTATACCACTGTTTATATAACAACTTTTGTGGGGATTCTTCTCTACTCTTTTGTATATTTTTCCTTCGTTTAGGTTAAATTTATGTACATGTTTTATTTTGCTGATTTTTTTATACGTTTTGGTAAGATTTATTTAGGTGTAAATTATTTTACGTATTATATATGCGTTGTTTGAATATACTTATTTCTTTTTAGTTAAATATGTATATCATAATTAACCCCACCACGTACCGTGCTAACAATATTTTGTGGATGCACCAAATGTTATGATTATTAAAAAAAGAAAAAAAAGTTTTTAATATAATTTACCGTCAATGATTTTTGTTGTCTTATTTGAGGCGAAGTTTCTTTCAGCACAAAATATATATATATATATATAAAACACGCTCGCGCGGGTACTGTTAATCAAGTTACTTTAATTTGAAATAACCTGTCTTCATGGTCGCGTGTGTAGTACAGACTGTGCACTTTCAAAACCTTTTTAAGATTTTGTCAAGACCTCGTGCAGGTCGCCTCAAGAGTTCGTCAAGACCATGTTAAGACCTTGTCAAGACTGTCGCCAAGAGAACTTAGTCAAGGCTTAATCTATCTGAAACTCGCACAGTTAATTCTAGCTAGAGTAGGTTCACGAGCTAACCATCAACTTGATATGAAGGAACGCTATGTCGTGTTGACAGTGGTGACGTCACCTGTATAGAAGGCATTAGTATCACACCGGCTATTATTCTTTTTCTTTTTCATTTTTATGATCCATATTTGAAGAGAATCACAACACCCGAAAAAGAAATACCGACAAAAGAAAGGGAGTGAGAGAGGGGAAAGGAGTAGGAGGGAGAGGGAGGGGGAGTAAGGGAGAGAGAGAGAGAGGTGGAGGGAAGGGGGGGCGGAACAGGAAACAACGAAGAACGAGTAAAAGATAGGAAGGAAAACTACACACTCACACACACACACACACACACACACTACCTCTCTTAACTTAAAACTTGTTATCTTCGTTGTTTTTATTGTTTACATTCTTTATTACGTCTCTTTAAATTATCTACTTGTTTATTTTATTCTTCCTCTTCGTTGTGTTTCTTTTATTCTCTATTCTTTTCGTGTTTATTTTGGTTATGTTTTTCTTAAGACTGTATCGTCCCTTACCTCTTTATTCTCTGCGTGTGTCTATAAATTCTTTGCTTCATTCCCTATATCGATTCTCTCTTCACGTCTCCTTCTATAAATTCTCTTGTGTGTGTGTGTGTGTGTGTGTGTGTGTTTAAAAGGTGACAGTCACACTCTTCCTGCCTGACTGCACCTCCGGGTTCTCTCTCTCTCTCTCTCTCTCTCTCTCTCTCTCTCTCTCTCTCTCTCTCTCTCTCTCTCTCTCTCTCACCCCCTATAGAGACTGTTCACCTTTAACCACAACAACTAATGATCCTAAGCAGAAAGTTTTGGGGCGGTGGAAGGGGGGGGGGGAGGGTTATAAAAGGAATACATTTGGATCCTTTTAACGGAGGACAGGACACAGTGTAATCCAAACCTCCTCATTACCGGAAACGCATTCGGAGTCTATTTGGTTTAATTGAAAGTATTGATTATTAAAGAGACTATCATTTTGTTCTTAGATTTGAGAAATTTTAGTGGTTTGGGGGGGAGGTAGGGGTGGGGGGAGGTTGTGGGAGAGGGGTGAATATATATTATGGCGCTAAACAGATTATATTTAAGTGGGAGGTATATTGATGTTAAAACCCGAACATTTACTTAGCATTCTAAATATATTCTAAGTATTCTAAATGTATTCTAAAAGCAATATATTATTTCATGTGGCTCAAAAATATATATATACATTTCAGCTGGTGTCTGATAATTAGTATTCAAGTTGTGTCGCCCAATTGAATGCCAGCTCACGATGCGGAAGAGTTAGACCATAATAAAAAATATATTTATATAGCTACTCCAGTACTGTACAGGGCTAGACCATGTAGTGTTTCAGGAGTGTGTGTGGTGTTTCAGGAGTGTGTGTTGTGTGTTGTGTTTCAGGAGTGTGTGTTGTGTGTGATGTGTTTCAGGGGTGTGTGGAGTGTGTTTCAGAAGTGTGCGTTGCAGTTGACATATTTAACACATGTGATTTTTTTGGTACCAATAGTAAACTTAAACGTCCACAGCTTAGGTTAGGTTAGGTTTGTTTAGGTTAGGGGTAAGTTAGGGGTAGGTTAGGTTAGGAATTATCCCTGTCAAGACGTGCTGTACCCCTTGTAATGACTCCCTTATGCCACACGTGATAACAAAGCTGCTATCATCAGGGTTTTGTTCAGGTCCCGTTTTTTTTTAGTCCGTTTTTTGGTGATTTGTTTCCTCTTGTTTCTTGGGCTTTTTTTTTTAGGATAAATTTTCTTTGTACTGTATAAAATTTTATCTGGTTGGGCGGGTTGGTGGGCATGTGGGCAGGTGGTTGGGCTGGTTGGTGGGCATGTGGGCAGATGGTTGGGCTGGTTGGTGGTCTGGTGGGCAGGTGGTCTGTCGTGTGTAAGATGGAGCAGGTGGGCAGTCGGGTTAGCTTTCTTTTTTTATAACTACTCACTGTTGTCAAGTACCGGGCATCCACAGGCTCTAGAACGTACTCCAACATGTGCAGTAGTAGACCAGTGTTGTTGAGAGCCAGGGCGTAAAAAGAGACCACTCACTGTCGGTGCTGTCACAACACTCGCTGGGGAGGAGGTGTACACTGTGTCTGGGGAGGAGGTGTACACTGTGTCTGGGGAGGTGGTGTACACTGTGTCTGGGGAGGTGGTGTACACTGTGTCTGGGGAGGAGGTGTACACTGTGTCTGGGGAGGAGGTATACACTGTGTCTGGGGAGGAGGTGTACACTGTGTCTGGGGAGGTGGTGTACACTGTGTCTGGGGAGGAGGTGTACACTGTGTCTGGGGAGGTGGTGTACACTGTGTCTGGGGAGGTGGTGTACACTGTGTCTGGGGAGGAGGTGTACACTGTGTCTGGGGAGGAGGTGTACACTGTGTCTGGGGAGGAGGTGTACACTGTGTCTGGGGAGGAGGTGTACACTGTGTCTGGGGAGGAGGTGTCCGAGTAAGTGTGAAGTGTTCCTGCGAGTGTGATGTGTCTTAGTAAGTGTAGAGAGTCTTAGTACATTTTCGACGCCATTTTGATTAAGTTTAGGTGAGTTTTCGTTCCCAGTTAATGTTGGTATATTAACGTTTGCAGTGTTATGGAGAGAGAGAGAGAGAGAGAGAGAGAGAGAGAGAGAGAGAGAGAGAGAGAGAGAGAGGTTAGGTTCATATCATCTACTTAAAAAAAAAAAAAACTAACTAATTAAATGGAACAATCGTATACAGTCGTGTTATTGGTATATTTCCCCCCAACAGTGGCAGTCGTACAGTACACCCGCCGCTACTTCCCTTGTTTATGTACTTTTTTTTTTTTAGAAACATACCTCTCAACACAACACCTCCTGGGGAACCACTCTAGGGGGGGGGGGGGGGGGTGGGGAGAGACTGAGAAGGAATTTTTATCCCTCGGGAGAACAAAACACTACCCTAAGACCACCAGCCATTTGTTGACATTTTTGGGATTATAACCACAGTGTGTTGCTTCCCTTGCTGGGTTTCTTTACATGAGGGGTGGGGAGGTGGGGGGGGGTAGGCTTAAGGGAGACGTCAATGAATCTTTGGAACCTTCTCGATTTTTGTTTTTGAAGATTTGTTTAGGTTTGGTTTGGTTAGGTTAGGCGATATGTGCATGGTGGAAAGGTGGTAGAGGGATAGGGAGGAGTGAAACGAAGTTATAATGGGTGAATAAAGCTGAATATATTCACCAAACTTGGAGTTGAATAATGAGGTACAGGGTAGGACTCGTTGCCTGTCAAATGGAATTCAATATTAGCATTCTGAAGTTGAACCAAACCAAACCAAACCAAACCAAACCTAACCTAACCTAACCTAACCAAACCTAACCTAACCAAACCAAACCTAAACTAACCAAACCAAACCTAACCTAACCAAACCAAACCTAACCTAACCAAACCAAACCAAACCAAACCAAACCTAACCTAACCAAACCAAACCTAACCTAACCAAACCAAACCAAACCAAACCTAACCTAACCAAACCAAACCTAAACTAACCAAACCAAACCTAAACTAACCAAACCAAACCAAAC